>OX638407.1:11892647-12492647 GCA_951813805.1 Limnephilus auricula | reverse complement strand
TCGGTAATTCGGTTTCCCAAATTGATATTCGATGCTCACGAGTAGTTCATCACTAGTGATGTACAACACTTTACATAGTGATGTGACAAAGAAGAAGAATGCATCAGGAATTCGAGAATTTAATTGAAATTAAAACAAAAACAAAATAAAGGATATTAATAATCCAAGTGCCCGACAATAATAGGGATACAACCCTTAATTTTTATCGGTAATTCGGTTTCCCAAATTGATATTCGATGCTCACGAGTAGTTCATCACTAGTGATGTACAACACTTTACATAGTGATGTGATAAAGAAGAAGAATGCATCAGGAATTTGAGAATTTAATTGAGATTGAAACAAAAACAAAATAAAGGATATTAAAAATCCAAGTGCCCTACAATGGTAGAGATATAACCCTTAATTTTTACCGTTAATTCGGTTTCCCAAATTGATATTCGATGCTCACGAGTAGTTCATCACTAGTGATGTACAACACTTTACATAGTGATGTGACAAAGAAGAAAAATGCATCAGGAATTTGAGAATTTAATTGAGATTGAAACAAAAACAAAATAAAGGATATTAAAGATCCAAGTGCCCTACAATGGTAGGGATATAACCCTTAATTTTTATCGGTAATTCGGTTTACCAAATTGATATTCGATGCTTCGATGCGAGAAGGCATAAACTGACTATACGAAGGACACACAAGCGCCTATGTGTATCCTTTGCACTCACCTTATTATTAAATTCAGATAAGTTGCATTCGATCTTCTAAGAAATATGTGAAAAAAATATAATGATTGCTAAAATAAAATCCTAGTGCGCCATGCGCATGGCACTTTGCAAGCAATACATCAAAACTCCCATCGAGAGTCCTAGGCTATTAACAAGAAAGTTCTAAATTCACAAAATCTTAATATATAAAACAAAGTCGGGTTAGTTTAACCATTTATAACTCAAGAACGGCTGAACCGATTTTTATGATCTTTGATTTGTTAGATTTGTCTCCGTCTCGATTAACAAAATAACTATTAAAACACCGGAAAAAATCATGGGAAAAATAATTATGAAGAAAATGATCTTTTTTATATATTTTGTATGGAACGGCTTTTCAAATAATGTGTGTTGGTCGACATAATTTGAATCAATTCGAACTGTCAATGGTGTAGTGTGCCGAACATTTCGTGCTTAGCCAACAGCTCAATTTCATTTTTTGAACTTTGAGTAGGTACCTATTTATTTTAACTTAATAAAAACTTAATTTATTCAGCCAATAAATTAAAAACAACATTTATTGATTCTGAGGCTAGATAAATGGATACATTTACGAGAACAATTTTTTTTGTATGAATATCAAAATCCAAAACACAGAAAATTGAAAACTTTTTTTGGGCCCCAAAAAATCTTCAATCTCGCCGCAGGTTGGACGTACTTGGATAATATGGACTAAGGAAGAACTAGCTAAGCCAGAACATGTGGAGAACATTTGTTAACGAGGCCATTTAAACCCTTAGATGAAGATGACATGAGTTGAATCAGTTTGAACAGATATGGCATATGAATTATCTTATTTTGTTGAAGGGCGGCGTGTCATGCCTACAAACTAATATTTTATTTTCATGGACGAGAATGTTTTACGAAAGGAAAGTATTCAAAGTAACTCACATTTAACCACTCGAGCGCTTTTTGCCACATTATGGCACTATTTCCAAAACCTCGGATTGCTTTGTTGCCAAAATGTGGCAAATTTTCAATTTTTTTTTTATTAAAATGACTATATAATATATTGTACATTCAAATTATAACAAAATAAATATTGTCTAGATTTTTAAAGATGTTTTAAGGTTAACGATTTAATTATATATTTTTTTATAAATCCTACAAATATGTGATAATAGACAAAAGATAGGGGAATTTCTTAGCTACATAGAACTATAATCAGTTTGTATGTCTCCATATTCAAATTCGGAGATATGATTTTTTTTTATGTGGGCGGAAAAATTTCCTTAAGCAATCCGAGAAATAATATTGTAATTGCTCTGTCGCTCCAGTGGTTAAGACTATATTTTTCTTTTTGAAAAAAATACCTATGTTTAAAGGTCCATCTCTGCCCAACATATATAAAATTCTTCTTCCAGTAGGTACCAAGACCGGATCGCTGTTATCAGAAGAGGCCTCTCTAGGAATTCCTGCCCAAATTATCATCACACGGGGCTGTCAATCAAAATACCACACGTGTCTCAACAACACTGGAACGAAACAGAGCAGAAAACGCCCAAATATCGCAGAAAAACCCAAAATAGTACATTTAATTCAATTTAATTCCTATAGGTATTGAATGTTTTTATATTAGATTAGCACATTTTTTTTAAAGGGGAGCTGTACTCAGATAAATCAATGACAGTAACAATGATAAATCGTACAGGACCCACTCTTTGTAACGCCGATTTTAAGGTGATGCACCACGTCATGTAAAAATCGGGATCATACTGCTAACAATATAACTCCTTATGTAGATGGCGATAAGATTTCATTTCCCGTTTACAACCAGCCGCCTGTTTTCATTTAATAAAGAAAAAACACCACCAAAAGGGGTGTTTTTATTTTATTTGGCGAAGCTCAAGGCACAAATATTTAAATCGTTTATGATTATTTTATAAAGAATTTAATTTTCGACATTGTACAAAATAACCTTAAATGAAAAAATTTCGTAAATAGGAAATTTTTAACTTTAAAGGATTTTTTATAGGCCTGATAGTTAAATATTTCTGGGCTAATAAAAAGATCGATATAAAGAAATATTCGATTATTTCAAAGACTTGTGTTTTAGTTGCAGAATTTAATTAAAGCATCTAAAGTGTTTCTAAGCGAACTGATTTTCAAACCAAATTCACATGATTTTTCATTACTTAGTAGTCAAAAGTATTAAGAGGGCATTACCAGAGAATACCGGAAATTAGTCCTTTTTAAATCAAATTCTGGACGTACTGACTCTTTTTTTACAAAAAAACATAAATTTATTTTGAAAGATTGTTATTTTATCTGGTAAAAGCAGTTTTAAAAATTTGAAAAACTAAGTGTATTTTTAATATAACAAGGTAATACGGTTGGTCGTTGGCAGATTTGTTCAATTTTCAAACGATAGATTCTATTAAACAACACAAATTTCAAATCATATAATCATACAAAAAAATAAATCAATACATAATCTAGTTAAAACAGTTTTAAAAATTTAAATTTTAGTTAAATTAAAATCATTAAAAAATAAATCCGAGAACGTGTTTTGTGACAAAAATACCTCAGTTTTTCAATTTATTTAAGTTCATACAAACTGAAATATTTAAAAAAAAATTACACTCTTTTTTTGTTTAGACAATATTAAAAAATCATAAATACTTATGATAAAAAAATAGTTTCAAGAGGTACACTATATTTAATAATTTATCATTGTGCGTTTTGAGCATTCTTATTGCTTACTTGAATGTAGGTATATATTAAAGCAAGTTTTTAATGAAATAAATCGATATTAAATTTTTAATTTTTAAAATTTGATACGGGAAATAATTGATCTTTCTCATTGGAACCTCCCTGTACAGTTGCAAGCATTTTTAAACATTTATTCTCAGCTGCTGGTCAATAGCTCTTAACAATGTACCTTTCACGAGCTGAGCTAGCATATTACCTTGCACCGCTCCTGACAACTAATAACGATTCGTTCACGTTCACTGGTGAAAAAACCATGAAACAATTTCTGTAAATATAAATTTACTATCGATACACGTGTGGTTTAAAACCAAGTTTTTTATGTTAGAGATTTGAATGTAATTTAAATTTTTTTTTTCTAAAAGGGGCGTTTCTTATGTAGGCGAAAAAGTGTAAAGTTAAAGGAACCCTGATAAAATATAATTACTGTGACTAATGGGTCGTGGCATTGTCGAAATTTTATCTAAACACGATCTTAAAAAACAAAATAAAAAACCAACATCTAATGAAACACTTAAGCTGTCAAATTGAATGAGTAAAAGTTTCATCGAATGATATGACTGTATTCTATCTTACTAATATTATAAACGCGAAAGTTTGTATGGATGTATGTATGTTTGTTACTCTTACACGCAAAAACCACTAAATGGACTTTAATGAAACTTTACAATATCTTACTAATATTATAAACGCGAAAGTTTGTATGGATGTATGTATGTTTGTAACTCTTTCATGCAAAAACCACTAAATGGACTTTAATGAAACTTTACAATATCTTACTAATATTATAAACGCGAAAGTTTGTATGGATGTATGTATGTTTGTTACTCTTTCACACAAAAACCACTAAATGGACTTTAATGAAACTTTACAATATTTTACTAATAATATTATAAACGCGAAAGTTTGTATGGATGTATGAATGTTTGTTACTCTTTCACGCAAAAAGCACTGAATGGACTTTAATGAAACTTTACAATAATATAGCTCATACATCAGAATAGGATGTAGGCTATAATTTATACCCAAAGCTTGCTATTTTCCATGTGTTACAAATAATAATTATTGTTTAATAGGCAATGTCAAAATTTCAGAATGACATTATGAAAAACAATGATTGGAAAACCAAATTTCTATATTAAAAAATATTTAAATTAGTGAATTTATTTGAAGTACTCACCCTAGAATCGAATAAAGCGAGTTTTAAATTAAATAAATCGATATTAAGTTATGAATTTTAAAAATTTGATACGGTGAATAATCGATCTTTCTCATTGGAAATACAGTTGCAAGCATTTTTTTTTCTCAGCAATTGGTCAATGGGTCTTAAGTAACAAGACTTAGATACTTTTCAAAAATAACAGATGGCACTCCTAGATTCAAAGTTTAAACATACCTTCCTAATTACTCGAGTAAGTTGATATTGCAAGAATGTTGCAGATTGAACTAAGTACACTTTAATGTTAGTTCTGCATTCTATGTTAATGCACCTGCACTCTACTACGCTTGCTTGCATCAGAAGATACCTGGGAATGAAGCAATGCATAATTAATATAAATTATATCTTTACAATATCTAAACTATTAAATTCCTGAGGCTGAAATGTACGCCATATTATGAGAGAATGTTACTCCATAAGAGCTTACCAATGTACCTACATAAACGTTTAATATCCACTAACTTTCAAGCCACCGAAATAAACATCGCCCAAAATGTAGTCAAAATAAATAGGTTAATTTTTAAAATATATTGTAAAGTTTCATTCAGTAAATTAGTTAATGGTATCCAGTATAATCACTTAAAACCACATTAATTTAACTAATTATAATATTAAATTAAAACAAATAACTTTGTATTAAACCACTAATATAATCGCAATTACCTACATGTTTCAAAACCGATGGTTTCTTCGTCAGGGTAGTAAAAACATTAAAAAACATGTTTAAAACATGTTTTAAACGATCGGTTTTGAAACATGTAGGTAATTGTGATTATATTAGTGGTTTAATACAAAGTTACTTGTTTTTACCTAATGTTCAGAATTAGTTTCCGTATTAAAATCGTAGTAAAAGTCCTCTAGGCGTAATTTTTTTTTAAAAATGTATTTAAAATTAAATACCGGATAAATACGGTATCACTTCAAATTACATAACCATGAGTTGCTACGATGACAGCTGTCTATGGTTAAACAAGCTGAGATAATAACTGAAATTCAAAAAATTGAGTAACGCCGTCATATAAGTTTGGTTGGAAACCATGGCAACCAAAAGTTTGGTTTGAGTTTCTCCGATGAGCGGATCGCCTTAGTTTTCATAATTATCCAGAAAATTCTCAATATCCATTATTATTATATTGATGTCATCGCCCATTAAAATATTTGATATAGCATTTAAGTTGATAATTTCTGAGTTTCCTTCAGATTAACCCACAAACGGGATAGGTAACAATGTAAAATCAATTACACGTACGTACTAGTTGTATAGATGCTTAGTTTAAAAAAACTTTCTGAATTGACGGCCAACAGATAAAATTATCTGTGCTTCAGTCATGTAAGTTGGAATGCCAATAAATAGTTCTACAACGAGAATTAGATTTTAAAAAATACGTGGTCCAGATCACATTACGAGGCTGTGTATACGGCAGGTACCTAATAACTACTTAAAAAAATTCGTGTGGCCCCTTGAAGCAATTATAAAAGAAGTTTCACCGCTCACAAAGGTATTGAAACATATCTTATCCTTCGGCAGATATTTCACAAATCGCGAAGAAAAGATTACCTATCCTCCTTACCTACCTAGCCTCCCACACGGAGAAAATTTTTATTCGAAAATACGATCATTTTATTCGTAAAAACGGTTAAAAACGAGACTGAAGTTCTTACAAATAAATTAACAGTGTTTCAATGTTTATTGGCGGGAAAATGTAAGAATATATATTTTTTTAATAGAGAAACCTTATAAGAGTCCTAACTGTTAACTTCTGGAGCCAGTGAGACTATGGCATCCCCAATTGGAGTATGTTGTGAGGCTGAAGGTAAGCGGGGAAGGGAAGGAGATGGGGAAGAGGAAGGTGGGAAAGTACCTGGCTATTCAGATCTAGTCACTAAATACGTCTAAAGCCATTATTAAGCAACGTTTCAATTCTAATGGTGGTCTTACACCAGGGCGATACTGAGAGTATCTTCCACCCTGGAACGTGCCGCAAATATAACATATATTATTTTTATTAATTAAATTGTGAAATAGCACAAATTAATCAAATAAAATTTATTTGCGCACGCCGGGTTCGAACCCACGACCTTCCGAATGGGAGTCAAGTGTCTTACCACTCGACCACGGACGGTCGTCAACGTATATACGTTGGTATACGTACGAAATTACGTATTCCAACAAATTATTCTTACTTGTTCCCGCCAATAAACATTGAAACACTGTTAATTTGTTCGTAAGAACTTCAGTCCCATTTTTACGAATAAAACGATCTATTTTAATATAACATTTTTCTCCATGCAACATGGGACATTATTTTACATTTATTGAATGTCATAGGTCTCACAAAGTGGTATCGCTACGTATGTTGATTTAGCAGTGGTGTATAGGTTCATGGGGTGAGGTTTTGTCTAGGCCGGGTCGGGAGAGACTGGATGATGGACACCTAACCTAAGCCTCTCCAGCCGGACTCTTTCAATTGCAACCGCAGTGGGAGGACTGAACTCCTGGATATATTGACCCCCAGATTCCTTCCAACCCCTCATCACCTTTTTGCTTCCCAGAACTTCCATTCCCTAAAAATACCCTTCACACAGCATAACCAAAGATGACGTAAGCCCAGAGGCATTTTTTTATTCGAAAAAATGATCATTTTAATAGTAAAAACGGGACTGAAGTTCTTACGAACAAATTAACAGTGTTTTAATTTTTATTGGTGGAAAAATGTAAGAATAATTTGTTGGTATACGTACGAAATTACGTATACCAACAAATTATTCTTACATGTTCCCGCCAATAAACATTGAAACCCTGTTAATTTGTTCGTAAGAACTTCAGTCCCGTTTTTACGAATAAAATTATCGTTTTTTCGAATAATATTTTTCTCCGTGTAAGCAGAGCTTTTTTAAAAAAAGAATCGAAGTTTTAGCAGTTTAAAATAAAAGTGATGATACTGATGATAGCAACCCTGATGTATGACAGTTAGAAATGTAACTGGCAGAGGAAGTATGAAGACATAGACTGAATGCTGTAGAAATGAGATCCCTGAGGCGTACTATGTGTGGTAAAATAATATAAGATCACAGTTACGAATGTTCATTATCAAAAAATCAAATAAAATATGCAATATTATTACAAGGCAAGTCCCGGTGAACTAAATTCCATAACAACACCGATTGCACGTTTTTAATACGTGATTAAGTTACTGATTACTATATATAAAATTAATAACTTAATAAATCACGTCGTAATTATTTTATCGGATAATTAAATGTCGGTATCAACTTTCAAATAACTACCTAAATTGCCTATGTTTAAATTCTGTGAAATACACAAATTAATAATATACCTATCGACCCTAAAGAAGGTATTACTTTCGGGCTATAAACTCAACAACAATGGTACCATACAAAACTGCAGTTTATTTGAATTAAGGTGTACCACAGGGCACTGAGTAGGTACCTAGTTAATTTTAATTTTATTTATGTTCATTAATGAGTAGGTTTCTGACGATTGATGTTTGCGAGATGATTTCTCCGGCAAACAAGATACGAGATTGCTAACCAGTCGGGTACTTACCTGGTACCTGGTCGCGCTGCACTTGTGAAAGTCACGCAAACAGCAATTTTCATCATTTTTGCAGTTAGACATCGGATGCAATTCTAGGTGTCGTTTTCACTCGCTGCAATAAGTATGAATGAACTGCACTCATGAAACAGTAGGGTGGGCCGCACCTTTTTATGAACGATTTTTTTAGATTTCGATATCAAAACTGGCCTGTAACCAATTAAATTATAACCTCATTATTAGTTTATGTGACCCATGGTTTACTTTTGCATGTCCACATTTTAGATAATATGTATTTTTGATTCTTATATTTCAAATCAGAAGGTACAATTCTACATCAAGACGTAATCTGGCAAACCCAGTATCTAATTGATTAATTAGAAATTGTATCTAGTATATTTGTAGCACGTTCCAGAGTGGAAGATAATCTCAGAATCGCTTTGGTGTAAGACATTTCAGAATTGAAACGTTGCTTGCAATGGCTTTAGCTGTGTTTGTTGACCAGATCTGAATACTTGTGAGGTACTTCCCTACCTTCCTTTTCCCCATCCCCTTCCCAATCCACTACTTTCCTCACAACATGCCTCACAACATGTCCTAATTGGGGATGTTGTAAGGGAAAAAAATGTACGGAAAAAAATAACCATTTGTCGAATTGTCGGAAAGATGGATAAAACTGCGCAGAACAAATGTTATGTTATTATTATTATTAACAAACAATGATTTATCTCACCAATATAAAACCAAACAAATAATAATAACTCCATTGATTACGCGGCAATGATTCACAGAATCAGCAGGTCAAAACCACTCGCCGAAATTATCATCATCATCGTAACGCAATCATAAATTTACGTGTGCCAAAACTCGGTCTGCCAAACAAAGGCCCAGTGTTGTTTTTGACCCACGGCGAAGGGCTAATGATTTCATCGGGCGTCGGGCAGCTCCGTACCCCGGACCCCTCGGTAATTACTAGCGCGCGGACTAGACGGCCCGCTGCGGTGTCCCGGGCTCGAGAGACGGGAAGATCCGGCTCGTTGCCGCAACCTCCTACCAGCTTATTTAAATTGAGTCTTGTTGATCCAGGGATGGATCTGTCAGGCGGCCTACTGGGTATTCTCTATTTATACGATGGTACTGATTTCTTCCATGGCTTTAATCCGAATCACAGGAGATCATATTTGTCCCAGCTCACATAGGACTCATGAGACGATATTTGTCCCAGCTCACATAGGACTCATGAGACCATATTTGTCCCAGCTCACATAGGACTCATGAGACCATATTTGACCCAGCTCACATAGGACTCATGATCCTAAGCTCACCTAAAATAATAATACCGTCGCATAAACCATTACAAATAGAAAAAAGAGACCTACATATTCTGGATAGCGAAAAATATCTGTGCTTATATATCGATAAACATTTGACATTTAAACAGCATATAGAAAAACTAAAAGCAAAAATCATTCCACTAATTGGCGTATCTGGTAGAATTGCTCATCTTCTACCAACAGAGATAAAGAAGGGTTTATACTTTAGCTTAGTACAGTCCCACCTAAATTATTTAATAGAGATATGGGGAAACACATACATTACGTACTTAAACGACTTACAAAGAATACAGAACAAAGTCATTAAAAAACTTTTCAATTATAACCCAGATACTCCCACAAAAAAACTATACCAGGATTTGAACCTTCTTAAAATAAGAACTTTGTACGAATATAACACTTGCCTTTTAATCTAAAAAAACAAAATGGACTTATACACACAAACACAACATTTATAAAAACGTCACAAATACATAAGCATTATACTAGACAACATAATAAACTGTACACAAATGCTGTTAAAACTGAAAGTGGCAAGAGAAGCATTGGCCACGAGGGTGTTCAAATTTATAATCTCCTTCCAGACTCTCTAAAAACGGAGAAAAGTGTAAATATATTTAAAAGAAAACTATTTCATTTTAAATTACAAGAACAAAATTTATATTATTACTTTAAATGTAAGTGAAATGTAAATTTCTTTTAACTTAATAAATGAAAAAAATACCATATTTGTCCCAGCTCACATAGGACTAACATTGTATCTCCCTTACTATCATGGTGAGAAATATGAACTTAACGGTGTTCGCAAGAGAAAACTCCACGCTTAAATTTGATATCGCGAAACTGTCTCACGTTTAGGAGGACGTGCATTTTATATTTTTTTCTCTAAACACATGGATTATATGCATTAATTACATTATTTTTAGATTCGTTATGCTACTCTTTACATCATATTTACCATACATACATATTTTTATTACTTTCTAACTGCAATGTAGGTATATATTATACACGTACAAAGAACTGTAAGAAGAACTGATACATTACTGCAATAATGTTCACTCCTCTTCCGACGACAGGAAAAAGCTTAAAAACCAAAGAAGAATATTATGAGAATATCATTTAAGAGGGTTTAAAAATGCTTGCAACTGTACAGGGACGTTCCAATGAGAAAGATCGATTATTCCCCGCATAAAATTTTTTGAATAAAAATTTAATATCGATTTATTTCATTCAAAACTTGCTTTAATATATACCTACTTTTAAGTTAGTAATAAAAATGCTCAAAACGCACGATGATAAATTAATATCGTGTACGTCTTGGAAGTTTTTTTGATCTTAAGTATTTATGAATTTTTAATAATGTCTGAACAAAAAAAAATAAGTGTGTAAAATTTGAAATATTTTAGTTTGTAAGACCTTAAATAAATAGAAAAACTGAGGTATTTTTGTCACAAAACACGTTCTCGGATTTATTTTTTAATGATTTTAATTTAACTAAAATTAAAATTCTCAAAACTGTGTTTACTAGATTATGTATTGATTTATTTAGTTGTGTGATTATATGATTTGAAATATTTGTTGTTTAGTAGAATCTATCGTTTGAAAATTGAATAAATCTGCCTACGACCAACGGTATAACCTTAGTACATTAAAAATAAATTTAGTTTTTCAAAATTTTAAAATGCGTTTACCAGATAAAATAACACTCTTTCAAAATCAATTAATTTTTTTTTTGTGAAAAAGAGTCAATACGTCTAGAATTTGATTTAAAAAGGACTAATTTCCGGTGTGCTCTGGTAATACCCTCTTAAACTATTTTATTTCTTGTACATAAATTCTTGTTTTCAAAGAAGTAAATGCTTTTTAAATTTTTTTTTATACAAAAGTAAAGGAATTACACATTTTTGTTTGTTTGGAAAATCATAAAAAATGCCTAATGACATATAATAGACAGATCCCTCGCTTTGGGCTCTAGGCCAAGAGGTCAAGATTGAAAACCAGGGTTTTTAAGGCTTTAAGAATTGTTTGAAATATAAAATCGGCTACGCCTCAGGACGACTTGACACGGTAATATTAAACAAAAACGCGAGACAGGAAATAGATTAATAGACGAGAATTTATGATGAAATGAAATAGATTTATGTAACGGTACCTATATATTATTCAGTGACGATTATTAGGTTATTTTTATTGAATTTTACGGTAAAATACTAAAATTCCAGTATTCAGAAATTTCCCGGGCCTAAGTCGCTCGTCAATCCGGCTCTGCCGATGTCAGCTCTTCGACAAGGTCGCAGATGAAATTGACCGCGCGCACTTATGTTTAAAAATTGACCCCAGCAAATTTTATTACACACACAATAATTAGTGTCCATTCAAATCGAAATGGAATGGAAACGGAACATTGGAAGAAAGAGAGAGAAAGAGAGTTGTTCCGATAATTTATAACGTGACAGCATGGTTATATAACTTACAAACCATCTATAGTCTATATTTTTAAGAAAAACTCTCTTTTTAACTTTTGAAGGTTATTCCCATCAATGTAATATATCATTGAATAAGAAGATAACAATAATAATCTAATTATTTAAAATATGAAAATGAACAAGACACAGAAAAATAATAAAAGATAACGGTCGCAACAGGGACTCGAACCCAGAACCCAGACTCGAAACCAGTCTTACCGGGACATTAATCTCTACCAATTGGGCTACTGCGATCTATTATGAGACTGTCGTAATTGTCAACTTCATATTTCAAATTTAAGAATTAACAATATTATCTTCGACTAATGTTTTTTTTCCATATTATTGGCAGCTACCTTTATTATTGGAAACAAGTATTCAAAGAATGTATTTGTTACCTAGATAGTGTATATATATATTTAAAAAAAATAGATTATTATTGTTATCTTCTTCTTCAATGATATATATTACATTGATGGGAATAACCTTCAAAAGTTGAAAATAGAGTTTTTCTTATAAAAATATGAATATTCATTTAGACTTTTATAAAAACTCAATAAGTGTTCCATAAAAATAAAATCGAATATATATTTATCCGAGACACTATCTAGGTAACAAATACATTCTTTGAATACTTGTTTCCAATAATAAAGGTAGCTGCCAATAATATGGAAAAAAACATTCGTCAAAGATAATATTGTTAATTCTGAAACTTGAAATATGAAGTTGACAATTTCGACGGTCTCATAATAGATCGCAGTAGCCCAATTGGTAGAGGTGTATGTCCCGGTAAGACGTAAGGTTCTGGGTTCGAGTCCCAGTTGCGACCGTTATCTTTTATTATTTTTCTGTGTCTTGTTCATTTTCATATTTTAAAAAATTTGATTATTATTGTTATCTTCTTCTTCAATGATATATATAGTTTCCTTCATAGTGGTTAGGCAAAGGGAATGATGGTTCGCTGCAAAACTTCGTCTAGGCACACACTATTTAGGATTTATTACCAATTAGGTACTCGTATAATAATATGGTTTCATCAAACAGATACCTCAATTTAACTGCATTAAACTGCACACGTCCTTTATCCTTCCTCGCCATTTAAAATTAATACATTGCAAAGTTTTCGCACACGCATAAGTTGGTTAGTACAGGGTTGGGATGTTTTTTGGGTGTAATTTTTTTTATGAATGAAAAATTTTGGTTTTGCTTTTGGATTTTGTTTATTTGATGTCTTAATTTTTTTAATATTAAGCCAACAAATGATATCGGCCCAGTGGCCGCCGCCAGAATTGTAAATATACGGGCCCGATTTTTCGTATTTTCCATCAACCCTCCGGCGATAGGTTCTCGCATTCTTTACAGATATTTTCTTTGAGGGATTTAAAAGTCTGTGGCTTATTGACATAGACTCTTAATTTCAAGAAACCCCATAAAAAGAAGCCTGGGACAGTTAAATCGGGCGATTTGGTTAATCGGAAAACATTTTTTCCGCGTTATTTAGGAGTATAGCGATTTATGTCTTATTGACGTGTATTTTGTATGTGTTTACTTCACAAATATTAAAGCAGAATTTCACAAATATTTGCAAAAATTATGGCATCTTTCGATAAGGTGATTACTTTTGCGCCACCTTGAAGAATAATGTAATACTATGGGAGAGTGTAATAAAATTCCATACCTACGTGCGTTATGTAATACTGGGCTTACATCCAAGAAACCGAAGCACAGGTATTTACGACGAAACCAGCTCCTCCCCTTATCATTATCCCGTAGATAAGCCATCACGCCGTATGGCAGTTGCTGTTGTTGCGTCGGGTGTTCCGCAAGGCTTCGTGATGGGACCGCCGTTGAAAAATACCGCGGAGAAAATCTAATTAACAAAGGGAGGGGCCGAGGAAACGTGTTCCCTGATCGGAGGCCATTAAACGCGGCAAATTGTTGTGCTTTGGCTGCTTTAGACATTCTTTATACGAAATTATAAACATGGCATGATGATGGTATGATGTGGAGGCTGAAACAGTAAGGTGCTATCTACGTGGAATAATGCTTACGTATAAAGGGGATGTAAGCTTTAATGGCTGATTCTGAATAAATATTTACTTTGCTGGCTGATTTTGGATAAACATATGAGCTTTGAAGGCTGGCTTTGGGTAAATATTTGCTTTGCTGGCTGATTTTGGATAAAAATATGAGCTTTGAAGGCTGGCTTTGGGTGAATATTTGCTTTGCTGGCTTATTTTGGATAAACGTACGAGCTTTGAAGGCTTACTTTGGGTGAATATTTGCTTTTCTTGCTGAGTTTGGATAAACATATTTGAGCTTTGAAGGCTGGCTTTGGGTAAATATTTGCTTTGATGGGTGATTTTGGATAAACATACGATCTTTGATGGCTGGCTTTGGGTAAATATTTGCTTTGATGGATGATTTTCGATAAACACGTAGGCTTTGACCGCTAGCAAAGGTAAATATGTGTTGTAATTTTTTTTAAATCATTAATTTCCTTACTGACAGCCTTACATTATTGCAATTATTGAGTCACACGAACTAAAACTATCTTTCACTGCAACACTCAATACTAATTCGTGTATTCCTTATGCAGAAGTAGCAGATATTTTCAATAGCACAGAAAGAACTTACAAAAAAGCATATCACATATTTTTTCAAACAGTTATTAATTTTCATTTTGTTTAAAAAATTGTAAATTTTTATTAATTTAAAAATCATGTATTTACGCTTAATGATTGTTTTGTAATCTTTTTTGTGAAAAGTTTTTGTCTGTATTTAAAGCTATTTGTACCGTAAATAAATATCTACGTATTTCCTTTCATAGCTAATTTTGCACCAACATATGAGCTTTGACGGCTAACTTTGGGTAAACGTGAACTTAGATGGCTGAATTTGGGTAAACACGAGCCTTACCGCAGATATTGTAAAAATTAAAGCTCCAGTGGCTGACTTTTGATAACAATTAACTTCTATGGATAGTTTTGAGTAAAGGTTAGCTCTTATGACTATATGTACGAATATGATACTGACTTTGAATAAAGAAGTATTGGGATGATTTTTAATTGGACAAACATTTTCTTTGGATAAAAAATTAGCTTGGCTGCTTTATTCATTCGAATTGATTGACAAATTGATTGATTCGGATTGACAAATTAGGGAGACTATGATATTGGAAAATTGATTTTAAAGAATTTAGTTAAATACTTGATAAATTAATGCCAATGGTGCATATTCTTCAGAAAATATTAAAGCATTTTTAGAGTCAGATAAACCAGGTATACAGTTAAAAATAAAGTATTGCTCATCAATCTCAACACTACGGTATCGAAAAATTACAACAACCTTTAATAGTATTAAATGGCTGCGAATTAACGGCGGAATGCGGTATCGTGAATCTATTACCTTTACCATAGCATAAACGCTGGTTCACAAGATGCGGTAATTTTGACGAAACATGTGTTGTTAACCCGTTTCGGTTGCCGCATCGTCTGAACGAGGGTTTTGGCAATTTTTATAAACTGAAAGGGATGCAGAAAAATTATGAAATATCCTCTGGAACCATCGAAAAGTTAAAAATGTTAATGGAGACTGGGAATAATTTGCAATAGATATCAGGGTGCCTAACGGTGGGGATGCTATGATGATACTAAAACAGATTTTCAGATGTGACCATAGAAAGAAGAAGCTTTGACCGAAGACGCTAACCCAGTGGCAGAGACTGTTTTCAGATAGGTATCCAAGATACTTCAGATTTCATTGGTCCAGGAATGTAGCTTTTACCAATTTAAGAACCAATAACCCGTGAGAAACAGCTCTACTTGGACTTGAGGGACAGGCTTTTCAAAGGACGCATATTGGTTTGATTTCCAAGAGACAAAAAAAAAATTTAAAGAAAAACGTCGTCAAAGAAAATATATTATGTACAATCTCATATAAATGTGTTAGCAACATGTTCATTTTGAAATGCTGAAATTATAAGTAATGAATATAACTAAATATGATGACAACTAAACAACATAATTATAATATATTTATTTATTTTTTCATGTTCTCCGTAAAACATGTATTGTATCGTAATATATTGGTGTACAGCCACCAATATATCACGAGGAAGATTAAGAGCGATTGACCCGCGGCTAAGAATAAAAGTTTTAAAATGCTTGCAACTGTACAGGAATGTTCCAATGAGAAAGATCGATTATTCCCCGTATCAAATTTTTTAAATTATTTTTTTTATATCGACTTATTTCTTTCAAAACTTCCTTTAATATATACTTACATTCAAGTAAGTAATAAAAATGCTCAAAACGCACGATGAAAAATTATTAAATATCGTGTACTTCGTGTATGTATTTTTTGATCATAAGTATATATATTTTTTTAATAATGTCTAAAACAAAATAAGTGTGTAAAAAAAATTGAAATATTTTGGTTTGTAAGACTTAAAATAAATAGAAAAACTGAGACATTTTTGTCACAAAACACGTTCTCGGATTTATTTTTTATTGTTTTAATTTAACTAAAATTAAAATTCTGAAATCTGTGTTTACTAGATTATGTATTGATTTATTTTATTGTATGATTATATGCTTTGAAATTTGTGTTATTTAATAGAATCTATTAATTGAAAATTGAACAACTCTGCCAACGACCATCGGTATAAACTTATTATATTAAAAATTAACTTAGTTTTTCAAAATTTTAAAACTGCCTGTACCAGATAAAATAACAATCTTTTCAAATCAATTTAACTTTTTTTGTAAAAAAGAGTCAATAACAGACAAAGTTCTAAACTACAGAGGAAACAAGTAACATATCCTACCCAGATTTTTCATTATAGAGAAGACAGAATTTTGATAGCGATGCCGATAATTTTAAGTCAAATTAACTTCTGACCCCGTAAGAGCATTTAATTAATATAATAAATTATTATAGAGGGCGTGCCTTTGTTGCTAACCGCTATTAAACTGGACCTAGAATAAAGGATGGACGTTCTTAATGAAAACAACTCTTGTGAAGACGTATTAGGTTACATAAAGCGTTGGACAAAATGTTGCACTATGGATGTTTTACTGATAATAATCGTGAGTTCCATGTAGCGATGGAACGCTATATCGGAAAGCAAAAAAATTTCGATATATCGACCACTAAATATATAGATATTTATCGATATTGACGATACGCCGATATCGATATAGCAATTACGAAAAACTCAATATATCGTATCGAAATATCGAAAAACGCGCCAATTAAAATACCCACTGAAGACTGACTTTTATTACTATTTTTAAGTTCGATAGCTGATACAAAATACTAGAATTAATTTTTTTAAAATAAATTTACGAAGAAAAAAAACACATTTTATATACGTATCCAAAAGTTTTTGATTATTCATATAGGTAAGTATAAAAAATTATATACATACATAATCGATTATCGTTTGATTTAAATAAAACTACATTGGATTTCTTGCTTTTAAAAAATAAGAAATATCGATATATATACCTACTAGACTGATATACAGGGTGTTAAGGAACGTACTTGAGTTACTTTAACCAGTGATTCCTGACATTATTTGGAGTAAAAAATGTGAATGAAATTTTGGTCTCCGGTGACTTTTTTCATGAATTTTTTTTTTTTTTTCAAAAAATGATTGTTCAAAATCAAACAAAAAAAAAATTCTTTCACATGACCTTATTGGTCACTCAGCCGAGTTACCGCCCCACCACTTACCCCGCCCCCAACTACCCAACACCTACTTTTTTAATGTTTTTGTAGAAAAAAAAAAAAAAAAAAAACATCAAAAAGGTTACCGGAGACCAAAATTTTATTTACATTTTTTACTCCAAATAATGTCAGGAATCACTGGTTAAAGTAACTCAAGTACGTACCTTAACACCCTGTATTAATATCGACTTAATTCGATATATATTATAATATCGATATTTTTAAAACCCTTGCATACCTAGTGCCATAGTAGTTGGGAGCAACTCGAAGCTAGTAGAATTATTACTTCCCCATTATTGGAGACCGTTGTGGAAATAATTGGGAAGGGGAAAGGAGAAAAAAAGGGAAGGTTTTCGTTGGAATTTTCGTAAAAAGACCTGCTCAAAATAAAAAAAAAAAATTATAGCGCATAAGTGTCCCAACTGCTCCCGTCTGGAACTGGTATATTGTGAGGCTGAAGGTTGTGGGGAGGGGAATCAGATGTGGAGGAGAAAGGTGAGGAAGCAACTTTCTATTCAGATCTGGTTACCAAACATGGATAAAGCCATTTCAAGCAACTATCAAGAAGTCAATGCTGTGTCGTTGACTGTTATGTTTGATGGTCGTAACAACACAAGGATTCAGGGTATTTTACACTGAGCGTTTTTCATTTTTAGAATGTTATGTAATGTACGTAACATTTTAAAAATCTAATTATGTAAATTCTTATTATTTTTATTACTTAAATATAATAATATACTTAAGTACAATTTTATATAAATACGTATTCCATTTGATCACTTATCCTAGAGCAAACTAGTAAAAATGTTGCTCAACCTTCTTGATCACTTGGCCACATTATGATATGACTATTTGTAACATATTTTTGACTTGACGGTAAACAGGAAAATAGTATCTACACAATTACGAAAAACCTGACAATATTTGAAAATCTTCTACTATCACCACGGTAAGCAGAAAAATGTTGCTTGTTTTGATTAAGGACTAAGCCAGCCGAGGGATTGAACTCACGACGCATGGGTGGGACCTAAATCGAAGAAGTTTGAAAGTAATAACGAGAGATGAAAATATTATTTACATAAAGCTGTAGCTTTGTGTAGTCAAAAAAATATTTCCCTGTCAAATTTTTAGCTTGCGAATATTCTTTGACATGACGCCTTTAGAAGAGCAAGGGTCCATCCGACACGGCCTATTACGCGATAATGATAATGCTGTGTTAGATAGATCTTGTTATTCTAAAAGTGTCGATCAGTGCATAGCTCATACTAGCGGTACTCACGATGTTCTGAACTCCACGGCGATAGGCAACACTGAAGAATTTGGGCGTACGCGAGATTGTTATTTCAAAAAGTGTGTATTCTAAATTTAAATCTGACTACAATCTGATACTATGCGCGGGAAATGTCAACAAGTGGTGTTACCGCGGGTCATGCAGAAACATGGCTAATTATATTACCCATTCATTTAGTTCGTTGTTATCTGCTTTATCGGAGTCAATGTTTTGTCGAAGTTGTTCTTTCCTATGTATAAGCCTGGTGCGTGTAAATATACCCAAACTAAGCGGGATTTATACCATTAAAAGTATTTGAAGTATCTCAAAAATGGTAATCCTACATATTGCCTAACTGCATATAAAAGTGGCACCCACCTGTTAACGATGTCTTCCTGCAAAGAACCGCTCTCGAAACTTCCAATTAGCTCAAGATAGATACACGGAGAAAAATGTTATTCTAAAATACGATCATTTTATTCGTAAAATGGTTAAAAACGGGACTCAAGTTCTTACGAACAAATTAACAGGTTTCAATGTTAATTGTCGGGAAAATGTAAGAATAAATTATTTTTATTAATTATTAGAACAAATTTCGTACGTATACATTATTGGTACTACGTATTTTTTCGTTGTATGTTATATTATCAGGGCAACTAGATAAAACATTTCTAAACGAATGTTTTGATGAACTGATAAATTATCGTTAGGGTCAAAATCGATTTTTCTCCGTGTACTACTGGTATCAGAGCTAGTTCCTCAGAGCTAGTTCCTAGAACCATTTTCCATTGTAGTACAGATAGAACATGGACAGCATATCTACCTAACGGCTGTTCTATAAAGATTGCAATCCGCTTGCTAAGATTTTATTTATTTATTTATATAATTTGTACATTTATTTATAACAATTACATGCCTACGACGTTATAATTGTACCATTTATGCAGTGTATATGCAATACCAAAAATCTCACAAATGCGCTATAAGACACAAAAAATAAATCTATTTTTTTATCCACCGCATTCAAAAAGCACGTAGCTCTCCCCACAGGTGAGTTCATGAAAAATAATTAATGCGGCTTGCTCTACTATATAAAAGATGGGGAAATCTATCAAATTGACCGCCCGTTTCTGCACAGAGTCAAGAGTTTTTCAGATATTTTGTTGGAAATGGATGACTTTGCTCCTGGTGAAAGTCAACCAAACAGTATCGAAAAAAAATACTTGAGATAGCAAAAATCGTGTTTAGTGACCAGATCTGAATAGCCAAGAACTCCCAACAATCATTTTCTTCTTTAATTACTCCCTTCAGCCTCACAATATACTCCAATTGAGGATGTCATTGCCTCACTAGATCCAGACGGTCGGGAGCATTTGGGAATATTGTGCGTTGTTCTCTCTTACACGAAGTTAAAATTAGAAAAATGAAACATATCATTACAAAAAATTATTTGAATATCTCTCATTATAATAAATAATAACTTTTAAAGGTTAAACCCATCCATGTATTAAATATATCATTTAAGAATAAATAATACTAATTAACATAAACGAAAATATGGAAAAGGAATAGACACATAAAAATAAAAAAGGTAACGGTAGCAACCGGGACTAAAACCCAGGATATCTCGTCTTACCGGAATAAGAGCCTTTAGATACCAATTCGGCCACTGAGACCTCTTATTTTTAAAGTAATTATTGTCAATCTTATATTTTAAATTCAGAATTAACAATATTATCTTCGACTATTTTTTTTCCCCAAATGTTTGTTATCCGAGACACTATCTAGGTAAAAAAAAACATTTCTGTAGAACAAAAATGTGAGGAAAATATTCGCATAAAAAAAAAAGAAAACCTTTTTCTTGCTATACGGTCGAAGTCAAATACACAGACAAAATACAGTCTAACAAATTAAAAATAATAAACAAATTCTAAATGAAATTCCTCAAGCTTGCCCAACAAAAACGAGTCTTCTACGGTCACTTAAAAATCAATTAATGACAAGATGAATTAAAACCTGGTACCTGATTCTACTCGAATAACAAAATGCCGATAAGAAGAGAACTAATAAAGTGTTTCAACGAGTCTTTTTAATGTGCTTAAAGCTTTATTTTATCCCCATGTTCAGTGGAGTAGCGATCGAGAGGTTTAATTTTGGGGAAATTCCCTTTGACATTTTTTATTAAATTTGAGAGTTTCAGGAAAAACTGTTTTAAATTAATCATTACTGTACCTACTTGTATACTTTTATACTCGTCTTAAAAACGCTAGTAAATGACACAGAAGTGTCCAAACCGTAGGCAGCGAATTATATTATTTTTTTTAATTAAAAAGAATGACAATCATTCGAGGGTAACGAATAACCTGACAATGTTTGAAAATCTCTTAGTACCACCACAGTAAACGGAAAATATTGCTTGCTTTGCGATGGAGGACTTAGCCAGCCGATGAATTGAACAAGGGACGCCTAGGTGGTACCCAAACGTGATGCCCACTCAGCCACTGACCAGTCAATATAAAGAAGTAACACATTTAACAGGTGCATTGTAAAATAAAATTCTTCAAAAACAAGATAACAAAGTACCTACACCGGATATACATTAATGCTACACCGTCAAAATACGGCAACCCCTTAAATATGGTATTTTCACAAACGAGGGATTCTGTTGAAAATGTTTGGAATATTTAAAGATCATTTTTCTGATTTTAATCATCGTACTAAAAATGTGGTTTTTTTACGTTTTCATTTAAATTTAAAAACGCTCAAAAACCTTCAAAATTTGAAGGTTTTTGAGCGTTTTTTCGATTGCCAACGACGCTTCGAACGCACGTCATCAAACAAACAAAGTAGAACTGTTGGAATTTTTTAAAAAACGAGCGACCCTTGTGACGTCAACTAACAAAAAATGGGCAACTTAGACTCGCTGTAGAAAATTTATTCGTCAAAATAAAAATAATACAAAAATACCATAATAATCCTAATTTTTTGCTTATGCTGGTCATGAAAACTTTGAACAAATGTGATCATTGATCAAATAAGGCCAAGTCCTCCATCACAACACAAGCAACATCTTCCGCTTAGTGTGGTGGTAGTAGGAGATTTTCAAATGTTGTTGTGTTATTCGTAACCCGGGAATGTTGTCTTTCTTTAAAAAAAAAAATTAAGAGCTGAAATTTGTGATCATCATTTCTAGACTGACAAATTTTAACAATGTTATTATTAAACTGTGTAAGAATTTTAGCTTTTTTATTATTGTGACAGGTGTTTCGGCCTACAAAGCCATTCATTATTAAACAATTAAGATCACATAAACATTTGTACCCTAAGAGTGTCCATACTCTTAGTTTGTACCCCACAAAATAGAGAATCTTTTGTTACAATTATTTTATTGGTTATTCGGTTTAACCGGTGATAAGCTGTTTTAGGCATCATAAAAATTAAACCACAGTTTGAAAATAGTCTTGTTATCACAATTATAATAAAACTAAAATACTTGCAGAACTTAAAAATAACATTATTTATATTTGATTTAAACAATTTTTTTTTTAAATTTTTTTAAACACAAAAACAATGAATGTATTATTAGATTTTGTTTGTGAAAAATCATTTACAAAGCCGAACGAATTAGAATTAAGAATGGGACGCTTAGATGGCTTGGGAATGTGGAGCGGATGTACCAAGAAAGGAGTGTAAGGAGAAAATTATGAAGCGGAACTTAATGGTAGAAGACATGGCACGATTCAGTGAACCAAATACTTTGAGTCGAGCTATGTCGAGAGTCAGAACAACGGAAGAATATATATATAAGACTGTAATATGAAAACATGATCAATGAATATGATAATGAGAAATATATGTGTGTCTAGACAGAGTTTGACAGTCTATCCTCTCTGCAAAGGTACCTGAGGGGAAACAGCGAGATGGTGTTTTGGTTTAAAAATGGATTTGCCAAAGCTCTCGCAAATTTGAAGTTACACCACTGCCAGACTTTTCATGTAACCGTTTAACAACAAAATTTATATAATAATTTCATCTTAGAAACTACCATTAATTGGGTTTATATATAGTGGGAATCGCAATGCCTAGACGAGGAAGCAAAGAAGGAAGTAGCAAAGGAGCGATGTCTGGATCATGCTGAGCAGTTTCCTGTGGTATCAATGTAACTAATATAGTTTGATTATCAATTTCCTTACACATAAACTCGAGTATAAAATTATCTTCGCTAATAGGTACGTCTGTTCTGCGTGTAGTATGCCTAACGTGACCAGACGTCCCGTTTTCACCGGGACAGTCCCGGTTTCAGGCAGCGTGTCCCGGTGTCCCCGAACACAACTTCGGGACGCCAATATGTCACGGTTTCGGAAAAGAAAGAAACTTGCAGTAGAATTTTTAAAAATTAAAAAAAAAATAGATTTAATAAAATTAATAATAGAACGTAAACACTTCAACATCACTTTTTAAAATTGCTTCGGATTGCTCTGGATTTTTTAACGGAATTTACTTGATTGTCTCTGGAGTTCCTTACTTCACAAAATGTGAAAAAAAATGTTAAGGACGAATTTGATAGCTAAAATGACCCATACTAACTGAGCCATTAAATATTCCAGAATGGTAGATAAACCAGTAACTAACTCCCTGTAAAAAGTCCGTTATTCCAAATGTAAAAGTTTGGAGGAAGGAACTTGTAAAATAATAACGCATCTTCAGGAAACTTAAAAGGACTTGTGTTTTTATTTGCTCTATTCCCAATTACATTGTGAATATCAGAAAGCCCAAACTACCCAAGACAGACCAAGGAGTTTATTTGTCTACTTGTCGAGAAGCTATTGTTGAGAGAGAAATAAAACCTAAAAAACAGGCTATTTATTAAATTACTCCTTGTTCTAGGGGGAATTTGCCCTTACTGACATCTATGGATAATTCTTCCAACTAATTATTCTAGTTCTCATAAAAAACATACAAATCTATTTGGAGAGGTGTGAGTCCTCTCAACTATTTAATCTGAATAATTTATTTATATAAAATTATACACTAAATCTAAACGTTTTTGATTGAAATATTTAGCCGTGTTTGGTGACCACATCTGAATGACCAGATACTTCCACACTTCCACTTTCTTATCTCCGTCCCACAGGCTCCAGATGGTTTATCGTTTAGGAAGAAGATTACCCTAATATATGAATATCTATATGAAAATGAACAAGACACAGAAAAAGTTGCGACCGTTATCTTTTATTTTTCTGTGTCGTGTTCTTTTTTATATTTTTATTTTAGATTATTAGTGTTATCTTATTATTTAATAATTTAAATGGAGTTTATGTGATGCCTTCGTACACAAGTACTGTAGGTATATTCAACAAATTCCATGTATTAGATATTCGACAAATTTACACAAAAACTATCTTAACTCATCTGTTTAAAAATAAAACACATACATTTTATAAAAATACCCAAAATATTGTAAACACGCGGCACAAAACCAAAGAACTCATACAAATACCTAAAACAAACACAACATTTGGTCAAAGAAATTTCAAATACATTGCGACTAAAATATACAATAACCTACCTGACAAAACAAGACAATCGAATAATATTAAAAAATACAAAATCCTGATCAAACAATGGATCATCGAAAAAGGTCGTGCAATAATTAGTCACCTCACCCAAATATAATCGTATATCTCATTATTGTTACCACTACCCACCAACCTGAAAATTTTGTCAAATATTTTTGCTTTATTGAAAAATGTACTTTATATTATAATTAGAAAATATTTGTAAACTAGTCTGTCTCGACACAGGAGTTCCTAGTGAGACAGGCAAGGCCAAAAAAAATGTAAAGCTTATGATATAGATTCAATAAATAAACAAACAAACAAACTCAATAAAACATTTTTATGAAAAGAAACTTCAGAAGAGGATAGTTCGAAATGGTAAGGATGTTGTTCTATGTAAATGGGAAGGTTGATCTAGAGTCTAGATATAGAAAATAGTTGCATAAAAAATATATTTAAAAAAAACATGTCGCCAGTTTTAAATGAAATTGAAGGATTCTCTAAACGTCGATTTGCCTTGTAACTTAATTCAATCTTTTAAACAATACAGCGGATAACATTCAATATGCTTGTCAATGTCAATATGTATCGTGTGAGATACCGTGAAGGATGCCAACACATAATGAAAAAATATAAAACTTAATTTTTTTTATTCTAATATAAAATATCTATTTTAAATTTTCGACCTAGTTGTACCATCTCTTGGGCCGACTAGTAGCCAATTGTATGCGTGTGTATGCGTTGGTGCCATAATATAATGTATTTTCATCGACAACGAGTCTATCAGCCGTTCAAGTTCATTTGAAACGTACCTACATTGAAACGTTGAGGAAGTCATTTTTATTTTGAAAGCATGATTATTGGGATGAATTTTGATGTAGGTAGGTGCTGACTCCAGCGGGATTGCGAAATATATTTCAGAAATCCCGCGGGTTTGTGGAATATTATACAGACATCCCGCGGATTTGTGGGATATAATTCAGAAATCCCGCGGGATTTGCCGGATTTATATTAAATGGTTTCAAAAACATATCATTAGCAGTGGTTTTTATTATTTTGATACAATTATCTTTGATACTTGGATATTATAATAAATAAATTGACAAGGTGACACAGTAAGTCATTTTAATCATGTTTTTTAATGGTAATATTATAAGAAGAAATTAAAAAGAAAATACAATAAGTTTTTTTTGATTTTTTTAACATAAAAGATCATTAACAAATATAAAAACATAACTGTCTCTTCACAGTTATTTAAAATCAATCATTTTTGGTACTAGAAATACCACAAACATTCTTTGAAAACTTAACGCAATAATTATTTTAGGAAGACTTTTATAAAAAAATCCTGGGCATTATGGCGCTTGTGTAATACTAGTTCGCAACTCGCACTACCAATTTCAATTCAAAACGGTATGTTTCTGGACTAAATTTTATTAAATATTTTTCAATCCCGCAAATCCCGCACATGAAAATTCTGCACATCCGCGGGATCTAATATTTCTGAAATCCCGCGTATTTGTGAGATACGGGATAACAAACCCTAGTGCTGATGAAGCATAACCAATGCTATGTTTTCGATAAAATTTAAAAAATGTGAAAAATCATACAAATTATTGTAATTCTTTGATTTAATAAATGGAAACTTTGAGTGAAGTAGAAAGTATAGCTCCGTTGTAACCATAACTAATTTGAATAAAAAAAAGTCTCAATGGAGTTCTTAGCAGTACCATACTTAACACAACGAGCTTTTTTAATATCAATACCGCACAAGAGTCCCAACTGATCCCACTATGGCATTCCCAATTGGGGTATATTGCGAGGCTGAAGCTAGTGGGGAGGGGAAGAAGATGGGGATACGAGTAGTGGAGAAGTACCTGGCTATTCAGGTCTGGTCATAAAACACGGCTAAAGCCATTTCAAGCAACTTACATCAGGGAGATACTGAGAGTATTTTCCAATATGGAACGTGCCGCAAATATAGTATATATTATTTTTAAATTAATAAATTGTGAAATATCACAAATTAATCAAATACAATTTATTTGCGCACGCCGGGTTCGAACCCGCGACCTTCGGAATGGGTATCCAAAGCCTTTCCCCTGGACAACGCCGGCCGTCAGCTGGTGAAACATTCTCTTTAGCTCTTTCTTCCTTGCCGTATGCTGGTCCAATTAGTATTTTAAAATCCAGCATAGGGAAAGACAACGACCTGCCTAATGTATTCTAAGATTGATCAAGGAAAAAATCAAACATTCATAAATATTTATGCGCGGACATGCAAGACGTGCAAAGCCAGTATTAACTCCGAAGTGACCGCGGTTTTCACAAGAGAAAATAAATTAGGGTTAAAAGTCCCCTTACACGAGTTTAAATTATAATTGTACTATTTACGAAATATACGTAGATATAAATATATACATAAAAATCACAAATTTGCTGCATCTTATAATTTAATTTATGATTTTTTAATATTGATATTAATTAATTTAACTATGTTTAAACAAGTTCTGCCGTGCAATTATTAAGCGAGACAGCTGTTTCGCCTTCCGAAGGCATTAAAAAAATATTTTGAGACCGCTAACAGACGATTCATTTATATAACTTCTTTATACGTACCTAAAATGAAAATCAAAGTGCTTTCCATTGCCCATATTGATTTTTGTCACATCACTACTGTAAAGTAGGTCACATCACTAGTATATAGCACTGGTGATCAATATCGTCTATGGTGTACGCTCTCTCTGTGTCTAGGTCTGGTCATGTCAAGTCATTAATAAATCTTCATTCTAAAATATAATTGAAAGTGTTCTCAATAAGATCCTCAAACAATTACCCAAAGAAACAATTTTATATTACGTGTGAAATGCTCAGTTACAACAAAGTAAAATGTACACCATTTTGGAACTAAGGTTCGGATCACAAATTGAAAAAAAAGTGACTTTTAAAAATTATTTTTACATGGAACGACAAAAGATTGAGGTGACAATAACGTTTTGTCTAAAATGTGTGTATGTTTTTATTTTTTCGTTCATCAGTAATTTTATGCGAAAAAAGTAAGGTAAACCATTTTTAAATTCTTTTATGTTTTAATGCAAATTTTTATACTTCAAAAAGTACATGTTTATTTTATTAAAAAAAATGAAAGCGAATCAAAATTAGTTTTAAGTTTTTTCAAAATGAGTTTTTAGTTTTTAAATGTTTCATTATCTAGATTTTAATGCAAAGTGGATATATTTTGACCCACTGTCAAAATATGGTTCTGGCCTGAGAGGTTAAAACGATGAAGTAGAGAAGATTTTTTTTTAAATTAAATGATATATAAAAGCATCCCCTAAAAAGGGTTTACGCATATGATGTTCGCACGTGCACGTGCATGGGAATGTTTAGTTTCGCTCTGCTCTATTGTGAATGACCTTATAATTCCAAGCTAACTGTATACGTCATTTTCATTTAAAAACAAAAAAGCACATTGGAAAAGTATCTCAAAATGTTCATAACATGCAGAGTAAAATTTATTCAATAGCTTACCAAGCAGGTAAACAAAAATTATAATTCATTAGATGAAATATTAAATAAATAAAATGTGTTATAAATTCGCTTCAACTGTGTCCAAACAGATATTTATTCAATTAAATTAAAACAAATAACTTTGTTTAAACCACTAATATAATCACAATTACCTACATGTTTCAAAACCGATGGTTTCTTCGTCAGGGTAGTAATGACATTAACAAAATAAACAAACAAGTATAGACTAAAAAGAACAGATTAAAAACAACTATGGACAAAAATATTGTAGAGAAAGGTGATTAATTAATTAAAAAACATCGTAAAAAAACAATTATTTAAAATTAAATATAAAAATTATTTTAAAATATGAAGAATTACATTATATAAATTATCAAAACATAATAAAGATGTTTAGACAAAAAAATAAATTATTTTAAATATAATTATTAATAAGTAAATAAATTTAAGAGATGGCTATTTTAAAAAAATATTTGGTTATTAATAAAAAAAAAATCTAAAAAAACCATCGGTTTTGAAACACGTAGGTAATTGTGATTATATTAGTGGTTTAAACAAAATTATTTGTTTTTATTTTTTATTCAAAATGACGCCACAAAGTGATTTTGCGAAGTTTGAAGAGATATTTATTAATTTCTACTCTCGAAGTTAAAGTGTTAGATTTTGAGCAATACAGCGATATTCTATTCCCAGGTATTTTATGCCCCATATAGTCACACCACTGTTAAGTTGATAAATTTGCACACAGCCCAGACTGCACTGGTCTGTCCATTGACCAGCATCGTTGCTGTCAATCGCGTCAGGAACCGGCCACTAATCAACATACTATTTAATTAACACCAGCAAATATTTTTAATCACCTTTATATCTGGACACGCTGCCCACTGACAAACTTTTTTGGCTACGTCATTTTGTGCAACTCTTTTAGAATGATTTCAGAACAAACAGAATTTCGGGCATATCGGTTGATACATCTTTTAAATACAAATTTATCTTATTTATTTATTTATTTATATAATACAAACATACAATACAAGATGATCCTTTGTCTGTCCAACTGGGAAGGATTCCCGTTTCAGGACAGCCAAATTGTGTTTTAGTACATATTCTTACAATGGAAAGGAATGGCGATTCTGTCAAGACAAATTTTGAGAACATTAGTAGTTGCATTTGTAGTGACGGGATTGTTTCTTTTTCCTTGAAAGAATCGCCAAGACGTAATTATTTTACCAGGGTCATTTTGGATAACATTAGTAATTTCATACAGAACAGATGAATGGTTTCTTTCGGGAGATAACAAGTCTGAGATTCTTTCCAGGGCATTTTGGAGAACATTTACAATTGCATAGTTAGAATTTCCACATTTATAAGCTAGTATAAAACATAATATTATGAATCCTAAAGTACTATATTTTTTTGAAATTCTTAAGATATAGAAATTATACATTACTAAACCAGAATAAATACTGTATGACATATGAATTTCCAATTTATTAATACAGAGGATTTCAAAACATAATTTTTTGAAATGGCTAGACGTTATTTTACAGTAATCGAAAAAAAAACTGCTCAAAAGATACGTAAATTTAAATTTAAGTATTAAAATAATTAACAACAATGGAGATCAAGTAATTAGGAACCAAAACAATAATTTTTTAAAATTGATATAAAAAGTAACTTTCCGATCCTTATCTCTCTTAAGTGTAAATAGCCCTTTGGAAGATAATATAATAAGAATTAACATAATATTATCAATGCTATAATTTTTTTTACTAACTTTTTAAACAATTACTAAAAGATAAATTTTTTTTTTTTTTGCATTAACATACACTTATTTAGTACATATTAGGTATGTGACTTTATGTTAGCATATGTTCGCTCTCGACTCTCCCCATGTCCAGAAGCCAATTGCTAATAAATAAAGATTATAAAATTCTTTGCATTTCTTACGATTGACTCCCAATATTTTGTTAAAGAAATCTTATGGTTAAGGGCAAGGCTCTCGAATAGCGATCCGGCGGGCACGGCTTCGAATCCCGGTGTGCGCAGATAAATTTTATTTCAGTGTATCATTAAAATTAAAATATTTCAGTATCATTAAAAAATAATATAAGGTATATTTGCGGCATGTTCCAGAATGGAAGATACTCTACTATGGTGTAAGAAGTGAAACGTTGCTTGAAGTGGCTTTAGCTGTGTTTGGTAACTGGGAAAATGGGGAAAGGCAAATACGCAAGGATTAATCAAATGAGAGAGGAACTAAATTGGATTCCAATAAAAAAGAGACTATTATTTAATGTATTAATTTTTGTGCATAAAATTATGAAAAACCAAATGCCAAAATACTTTAAGGATGAAATTGTTTTTAATAGAGACGTTCATAACTATGAAACAAGAAATATAAACAGAATTCGATTGCCACAAATGAAGAAATCAAAATCACAGAACTGCATAATGTACAGAGGACTAAAGATGTATGATGAAATGCCTGAAACTATGAAGAATGAAGAAAGAATGAATGTATTTAAAAAGAAATGTTATGATTACTGTAAAAATATTTAAATTTATCAAATGAAATGTTACATTGTGCTTATTAGTTTATATTCATGTAGTATAAACTAACTCAATAATAATAAAAAATAAAAATAAAAAAAAACTATATCTGAATAGCCAGGTACTTTCCCACCTTCCTCTTTTCCATCTATTATATGTTATATGCTTATAATATCAGTTGATATAATAAGCCCTGACGAAGCTTGAGCTAAGCTAAACCAAGTTGGCTGTTGAATTCAAAAATTAAAGTGGTGTTTTACAAAGTGTGTTTTTTCATTTAAATATATAATGTCACACCCCAAACTATTTGCTTCCTTCGATAAAATGGAAAATGTTTAGTAATAATAAATAATTTATAAAATCCTGCCAAAATCATCCTCAGATTGTTTGTCGACAGTGTGAATGTATTACGGGATTTTTTTTTTAAATTTTAAATACATTTTTTCATAAACTTTTCCAAAAAGACAACCAAAATAGTGTACCTATACCACCTATGCTGATTTAACATTCTGGCAAATAAGAATTAGAATTAAAGATTCCAACAAATCATAGACTAATGTCTCAACTCCAAACACCGATCAGCAACCACCTATATTCAAAGACATAATTAAAAATATAGATAGATTAAGGTGGCACGATCAAGTAAATCAGATACTTGAGTCGGGCCATGTCAAGAGTCAGAATAATAGAAGAGTATGTATGAGAAGATGTATGAATGTGAATGAGGCAAGGAGCGTGTGCCAAGACCGAGTTGTTTGGCGGTCCGTCCTCTCTGCCTACCCCTGCGGGGGAGCGGCGTGATGGTTAGTTAGTTAGTTAGTTAGTTAGTTAGATAGATGCCCATCCAATTGATGGGGTTTTTTATTAGCCAATCCGTCGGACCACACTCGAGACAAAGGCAAATTTCGAGTACGAGTTTTTTGCGTATCTTTTTCATCTTTGTATCTTAAACCCATCGTGTTTTAATTGGTACTTGTTTATCGCCTTGACGCGAACTAATCGATTTTTTGACATTTTGTGACAGACAAAGAACACACAACAATTTTAATATAAACGAACTTTTGTGTGAGATTTTTTCTAGCCGACAAGTAAAGGGGAAAGTGAAATGACATTCAAATCAGGACAAGTTTGATATTTCGTGAAAAAAATACTTGTCTGGGATGCTAATCAAATATGAGATGTAGTTCTTGCATTGGACTTTTTTTATATATGTACTTCTTCTCCTATGGTAAATATCGCCTTAGGATTTATGGGTTTATTTCTATTTCATTCTTGCATCACTGCAAGAACTCTTCGAGAGACTGGGCCATCTCCCAGATATTTTGCTATTAATCTGCTTACCAGATTTACATGAATATTGTTAAATGGTAAACCTTGCCATTACCATTACCATTTCCACCTAACACTAATTTCTGGCATGGTTTTTAATTATTTTTCTTAAGAGGAACTGCCCTGCCTCTTTCATACTAAATAAATTTGGATTTTAGGCCAAAATACCCAACCAAACTGAATAATTATGTTTTTTTTATCAAAAGATACAACAAAAATCTCGTAAGGATAGGTGGTACTTAATTTATTTGTGTTATAAGATATGATATTATACAGGCCATTAAGTGTCCATGATTTTAGATGCAAATTTGCCCTTGTTGTGGGTTAATTATTATAATTAAAAATTTGCTTATTGCTGTGTATTTAAATAAATATATAAAACCAAATAAAAACATCATACATATTACAAATTTGTTATCCACCTTAAATCAATCGCTGGTAATTTAAAGTTCCAATCAAAATGCTTTGTTTAACATTTTTTTATTTTACAATAAAGTAGTTTTTATTTAGACCACTTTCATATTATTATAGTAAATAGAGAAAAATGATTTATTAAATAATTATCATTAACTAACAAAGTTGCCTCCAAAATCATGGAAAATAAATTCGTTTTCTGTATTTTATAATTTAGAACACAAATTAATAAAGTATTATATTCGTAGTAGATATTTATAGTGGATTCAAATCCAAATATACATTTTGTATGAAAAAGGCCGCGCCGCCGTTCCTCTTAAAATCACCGTCTCTCAAATATATCCAATACCATTTTGGAATCATTCGCAAGGGTTCAGCATTCGTCTGGCTTTGCTCAATTAGCTGTTGGTCTGATGAGTATTTTAATTAAATTGGCTTAAATTAAAAAAGGGTATGAATTTTAGATCGTAGCATCGTTAGTTAGCCGGGGTTTTAACATTTAAAGCTACTGATACAAAGATTTACTTTATAGACCGTTTCACTAAGCATAACTTGTTCCGATAGGGAAATAAAACGGAATCCACTTGGCGATTCGATTCAGTCTAGCCTACTGCTAGAGGAGAATCTCTCTTTCACCTCGTATGGTTCTATTTCCTGGCTTACGAGTATTTTGCATGACATGCATTCAGAGATAAATAAACAACTAATTTTTGATTAGTAACATGCTAATATGACTCCATCAGTGTTAGAGTAATACGAGAAAACTTGTTTATGTATCAGCTAGATTAGACGCTTGTCTCAGACATTAGTAATTATTAAAATTCCTAAACTTTCATTAGTGAAATAACATTGGCGCAGCCAATTAATAAGAGAAATAGTTTATTTATTTCTAATAATGCCAATAAAATAGCTTTGTTTTAATTTTACTTTGTTATACATCTAATCAGGGATAAATAAAATATTTTGAATAAAATAGAGAGATACAGAGTATTTAAATGAAAAGTAGAAAAGGGACAGAGAAGATACGTTTTTAGATTCTCACGTCCAAAAGCATGTCCATCATCAGGGCAGATCTGCCGGATCTGCCTCGATGATGGACACTGCAACGTTGTCTGAAACGTCGGCTAAAGAAGGAGGTAGCGCAACACGGCATAACACCCCAAAAACAAACAACGAAAAAGGGAGAGAGAAGATCAACTTAGGTGGGGGCGAGGGGGTGGTGCCTAAGATGGGGTGGTGCCTAAGATGGGGTGGTAAAATTTGGCGGTTGTAAGGGAAATATCTTTAAAATGGGACTGATTAACAAATTTAACTGTTTATTTAGTAAATTGGTTTTATTTATTTTTGACGACAAACAAAGTGCTTGCTACATGCGAAAATTTCAATAGTTTCAAAACAAACACCACAATCCCCAGTCTCTCCTCTAACAGACCCTGTAAACGTTGATACGAGGTATGCACCATGCAGCACACGAGGTGAACAACCTGCGGGACGAACGACCGTCCCCGGCCCAGCCACGGTCAGGAGCTGAAGATTTATCACCATCTGCAATACGTGACAATATTCCCTCTGTCTATTTTTACATACGACCACCGAATTGTCGGTGAGACTCTTTGAAAGTTTATTCAGAGAAACAAACCACAACGGACAATGAATTTATACATGTTATTAATATTATCTCTTGTCATCATCATCAGTTGTTCGAAGAATAGACTCACGTGGCTGAGAGTCTTTGGAGAAAACGCCGCACGCCGTCAGTGGTGAGTTTTTAAACCAAACCCTGATATAATACATTGTATATACAATATGAATTGGTAGTGGAGTAAGGACGAAAGCAGGATGAACGCAATATAAATGAGATCATTGATACTTGCGTATGCTAAAACCGTGTACGGACAAGAGATTCTCAAAGAGTGCAAGGGTAATGTAAGAGTATTGATATACAGAATAGATCAACTCAAATACCTAAGTCAGGTCATGTCGAGAGTTAGAATGATAATAACAGGAGAATGTTAGAAGTGTAAGCTTATGTCTAGCGAGAGTTGTGTGCCATTACCACATGTAACAGATATTATGACATCTGCCGACCCCTGCGTTGATATTGGGTTTTTTTTCATTTATTAAGTTAAAAGAAATTTACATTTCACTTTCTTAAATTAAGTAGGTATAAAGTAATAAAATTAATTTTGTTCTTTTAACTCAAGGTTAAATAATTTTCTTTTAAATATATTTACACTTTTCTCCGTTTTTAGTGAGTCTGGAAGGAGATTATAAATTTGAACACCCTCGTGGATAATGCTTCTCTTGCCGCTTTCAGTTTTAACAGCATTTGTGTACAGTTTATTATATTGTCTAGTATAATACTTGTGTATTTGTGACGTTCTTATAAATGTTGTATTTGTGTGTATAAGTCCATTTTGTATTTGGTAGTGATTTTATATTTATTATTTGGGTGATTGTGGCTAAAGCGTGTGGCAAATAAGTGAGAGTTTTTCTACTCCGAAATATAGTGTAAACATATCACTTTTAACATCTTTTACAAAATAAATGTAACGAATTAGTGTACTGATATTTTTACTTAAGGAATTGTCCGGTTTATGAACCCGCGAACTGTGGGTCCACAGCCAAGCCTCTCGCCTTTCCACCACGATGCAAGTCATTAAGTATTAGTTCGGTAATGCCAGTCTTTTGAGTGTAACCAAAGTTAATAGCCCGATCACGAGCGGCCCAGCTTCACATCGAGAGATGTATTGATTGATTTAATGAATGTTATTAATCCTCCCATAGACCGTTTCTCGCAATTACCGACTGCAGATACGGAATTTCGGCCATACTTTCACGTGGTTATGTTATTATACACGTTTCTGATTCCCAATCGAGATCTTAGGCCAGTGTGTGCCGCAGATTAGTCTAGAATTACCCGAGTCGTGCTCGAGATAAAACCAACTCAATGTTGTTTTTGTGCGGCCGGAATTTCTCCATTAGCGGGGAGTTTTTACCAACGGGGTCCAAGCGGAGACTGAAGAAGTAAATGGTCCTTGGGACCGTTATCGGCGACGAAAGGTCGCGCAGATTCCCAGAGACTTACGTAACGGTGTCTTAGAGACCGACACAGGAAGACTAATGGATGCATAAAGGATGAACACGTGAAACGCAGGTGGAAAACGGGAAAGGAAATTTATATTCTTGATTTATACCGGAATCTGATCACCAGTCAATAAATTAAACTTTCAATTGCAGGCAATAAAGGGAACCTTGCGGCAGAACAGCAAGCTTCCTGGCTCTCGGCCTGTCACAGGTTCTAAGCGGCGATATATAATATTTTTATAGCTTATATCTGCACTTTGCTCCAGAGTGAAAAACATTGGCCTCCCATTCATTTCTTTCTCATTTTTACCTTATGTGGTCATATAATGGTTTTGCACACATGCGTCTAAGGTTAAGTGATCTCATTTCATTCTAATTCTGCAGTCTCCATACTTCGCTGCTATAGCTGCACCAGGATTAGCATCAGAAACTCAGAGTCAAAACATTGTGACTGGCTAGATATTTTTAACATTTTTTATTGGCGATTACTGTTGTCAATGTTTTACTGCTCCAAAACCTATGAGACAGGTTCTAGTACAGTTATTTTCAGTGATTACGGGGTGAATTTTACCTTGAATATAATATCCGACCACTGATATAATACGGCTACAGAAAAAAATATAAACTAACCGTTAATCCTTTTCAATATTCACGTACTTCGTAACTTGCATCTACCACTTTCTCGTGTTCCTTCTTCCTCGCATTATGTATTCAATAGACTATTTAAATGTGAATACCGTCCAAGAGTTCCCAACTGCTCCCAACCATCTGGAGCCAGAGAGAATATGACGTCCCCAATTAAGGTATGTTATGAGGTTGAAGGGATGTTTGATGACAATCAAAATTTTGAAGAAAATCCAGAGAATTCCTGACACGCGCGTCCCAAAAAGAATTATGACTGGACACCCAGGTGGAAAGAGAAAAGTGGGAAGACCCAGACTGAGGTGGGAAGATGAGGTAAGAGGGAATGCAGCACAGCTTCTCCAGGTAACAAACTGGAATTCAGCCGCTGAGGACAGGAGGAGTTGGAGGCGAATGTTGCGGGAGGCCAAAGCTCGATATGGGCTGTAGCGATATCGAAGAAGAAGAAGATGAGGTTAAACGGTACGGAGAAGAGGACGATGCGGAAGTACCTAGATAATCACTTCTCGGATTTGGACAGCAAATGAGGCTAAAGCGATATTAAGCAAAATTTCAGTTCTAAATGGTGGACTGGAAAATACTCTCAACATCGACCGGGGCTCTGAATTCACTCTGGAATATGCCGCAAATATATTATCTGATTATTGCATAAATATCACATTTAAATATTGAATTATTATAAAACAATACGATTTACTTACATAAAACCCGCACCTTCTGGTTCATAGTTTAGAGTCTTACCCCTCGACCACGGAGGCTACAGAATAAACTACAGTTTTAACAAAATGTTGGACTATCATAAAACATGAATTAAAGCATGAAAGGAGTTTAACTTCTTAAGAAACGGCAGTAGTCATAGGTCAAGCGATAAAACGGGAAACACGCGGGTACAGCAGTATCATAAATTACGAGACCCCATTGAAAGGTTTTACCGTGGTTCTATGGGAGGGAAGGGCAGGTTTTGACACGTTATGGGAGGGTTAGGCAGAGAAGTTCTGTCATGCAAACAACTTTCTGTGCTGGTCATTATTGTTGTTCTCACGTTTAGGTCTGTGACCAGTCGCACCCATATCCGCGAAGAAACAGAATCTGGCATTTTGTAGATATTAGATTTAAAATTATATAATGATAATCGAAAATCATTGCCTCTGTGGTCTCGGAGAGTAAGGGGGTTTCTCACCATCCTCCCAATAGCTTATTCATACTACAACAAATAGTAATAAAAATAAAATACTAGCAGTTAGAAAACTCGGCTAACTTATCCAATATATAGCCATTATACATAGGTTCGAGTACCGAATTATAAACTCCAACTTAATAAATAAATAAACCTTAAATCGTAAATCAAAAATATTCGTTATTAGTGTAGATAAGCTATTGGGAGGATGGTGAGAAACCCCCTAGGTATTATAAATAATTATTGGCAACACACTCGTCACTGAATATCATTTGAATACGAACTACCAATTCGAACGAACAATATATTAATTTTTTTATAAGAAAAACTCTCTTTTTAATTTTTGAAGGCTATTCTCATCAATGTAGTATATATATCATTGAATAAAAAGACAACAATAATAATCTAAATTAAAATACGAAAATGAATAAGGCACAGAAAAATAATAAAACATAATCGTCGCAACTGGGACTCGAACCCAGATCTCAAGTATTTTCCTTTCCCACATTATTCTGGCTCACAAATTCCTTCTAACTTCGTGCAGATAAATTTAAAGGGATTAACATTAGGATAGCGACAGCCCCTTCTAATGGCAAACTGCACAAGCCTTAGCTGCGCCACTGGTACCAGACAACAACATCATTAGCCACAAATAATTCCCGGAAAAAAATATTGACAGAAGAAAGTTAAAAGTATCGCTTTTCACAAATGAGTGATTCAACAATAAATTGACAGCGAATGCCTAAACTACGCAATATATTATTTTTTATTCCACCAATATGAAATTATTATATTAGGTGGTCCGCATACAATTCCCATTAGTTTAAAGTTATTCCTCTGTTATATACTTAATCATCGTCTCCCACTGATTTCATTATCCCAGAAGACTGGATTTACCATTCATCGCTGTTCAATATTTTAACTAAAGAGCGGTGTAATAAAATTAATAAGTCTCGGATCCACTTAATGTCGTAAAAGGCAATTTTTAAATACTTTATAAGCAATGATTAAGCAGAGAAAAAAACATAAAACGAGGAATGTAGGTATTTATAAAACAGTGGAATTTAAACAGATTTATTGAGTGGGTCAATGTCGTAAAGAAACAAAGTAACGAAAAATACATAGAATCACTTGGCTAACTTGGCAGATGAGCTTTTTATGTTTTATATTCAAATTCTAGTAAGTTTTAAAAGAACTTCTTCGTTTCAAATACTAAGGGATTTGAGTTAACAATAAGTTAATGGGATATATCTTTTCCGAAAAATATCCCTTATTATGGACACCTCAAAGCTGTTGGCTACAGAAGGGGGTAGTGCAACATAATAACCCAAAAATAATTCTCGATAATACTCTTGGCTGTAAAAAATCTTAAAGTATGTTTGAAACTTTGATGTACAAATTAAATTAATTATTGAATAAAATCTCCCAAAACAATGATTTTATTAATATTATATGATTTACCGGAATTTCGAATAAAGTGTATTTTATTGGTTATTTTTTAAATTTAAAAACACAAAATGTAATTTTTCACCGACCTCTATGTCAGGAAAATATAACCATGAAAATGATTTTTTTCGGAATCCCGGTAACTGAATTGATTAGTACTTAATATTTAACTACTACAATTTTTTTATTTATTTTTTAGTCCATATTAAGCGTGTCCCGGTTTTGTAAACATTTTCCGTAGTTTTTCATACAAACAAGCGTAAAGATGACGTCACACAAACTCTCGCCTCTTACCGGGGGTTATGGCGGACTTAATAAAATTCAAACTTGTAGAATTAATTTAATTATGAAAACGAACTATAAAAAAATGACTAGTATTTAAGTTTACATGTGAACATTGATAAAAAATAATATAAAATGAACTCATTTTATTTTGTTTGTGTTTATACAATAAGTTTGTGTTGTATACAATAATTTTTTTAAGGACGTATCCTTAAAAAAATTTATGTATACAAACACAAACCAAATGTTTACATAAAGGCATCACAAAAATACATTATAAATAATCTGCATTTAAAAACCTCAAATAAATGTGTTTACAACATGTTCACAATAAAGCTTAACAATTTTTAAAATTAAAATAGTAAATAATCATGCACAATTGTTATATTTGTGCTAATATAAAAAAATCATAATAAAACCAATAAAAGTGCGAGCATGTGCACAAAAAGTTGACAAAAATCATTGTCATCGACAACGAGTCTATCTGCCGAGTTTCGGCTTGATGGGATGTTAAGAAGTGGGTTAATTTTCACATCCAAGATTTGCATTCATTTATCCACGAAAACAAATAAAAAGTAGTAATAAAAAAATTCTGGCAACCATTTAAAATTTAAAAACCAAAACCTTAATTTTTCACATGATCTTTTCATCCATTTAAAATCAGGTTTCCGAGCGATGATTTTGTAGTAATTTATTGCTTGGAAAGTCAATCATGAACCATTAGTCGTTAAATTAATAATATTCACTAAGAAATGATGAACGACGAATTTATGCCACTTTGTTATAATTTATCTAAAGAAATACTGCCGTGTTTGAACGTTAAACCATAATTGCAGCGATTAAAATTTGTCCGAGTGTACTCAATTCGCTTAGGCCATGTCAAATAAAAAAGGCAATAAATCAAAAATATAGAAATTTGACTCTCACAACTTTAAATATAAAATATAGAGTACGTAAGAAATAATTAAGTCGCGTTTATTAAACCGCGAATAACTCTTTAATTGATTAATTGATTAATTGATTTCATTAGAAAGGTATAGAACCTTTCTTCTTGTGCTGCATTTTTTAGAAGAGGTCGTCAAAACCCATTTTAAAATTTCACAGACTTCAGCAGCGGGAAGTAGGGAGGGTTATTTATCAATAATATCAGGTTATTTTCATGATATCTTATACACTTCATTGCTGAAAAGATAGGCGAATTCTACAACCGCAAATTATCAGGACGTCTTGAAATAACAGAATATCAAGCACCTACTGCATGTTTTTTTACCACAACATTACTTTAGTTCTGTTTTTGCTATTTGTATTTCTTTTGTTAAAATATCTTAAGTTTAATCGTTGCAAGAAAAGTCAGATTTCATGACTTTTGAAGGGTTTGCGCTTTTTCCATTTTCAAGACAGCATTATTTTTTACTAATATTATAATATCCCCTGATTTTAAAGAGTTTTTGATATGAGTGAGATTTTTGATTAGGTGAATTCTACCACCGCAAATTATCAGGACATCTTGTTAAATAACCGAGTATCAAGTACCTACTCCATATTTTTTTACCACAAACATTACTTTAATTCTGTATTTGCTATATGTATTTCTGTTGTTAAAATATCTTAGAATTACTCGTGACAAGATAACTCAGATTTCATGGCTTTTGAAGGGTTTGCTCTTTTTCCATTTTCAAGACAGCTTTATTTTTAACTATTATAATAATATCCCCTCATTTTAAAGAGTTTTCGATTCACCAAAGTAGGTATCAATCAAATATACTTAGGATGTAATTGGTATTTTGAGAATGCATACCTAAATACATATAATTATTTTTTCATTTCGGTCATTTTAAAATTAATAGCATATTTTTATTTCTAATCAAATTTAAAAATTTTGTTCACCTTACTTGTTTACACTATAATGTACTAGGAGTCTTCAGATTAGTGCATATGTTATGATCTGCAAGAAATGTTAATGTAACAATATTGTTCTTTCAAGTATTATTTTGTCTTACCTATATTATTTTATGTAATTTTTTGTTACTTTCCTGAATGGTTAACCTCAACATAGGCTTGTCCTAGTGAGGTTAAAAATTAGATTGTAAAGAATAATTAATACCTAGCATGTAAAAAATAAATAAACAAATACGCAAATATCTTTTTCTAAAGAAAGAAACAATCTCAGGTTACGAATAACCCACAATGTTTTAATTCATCTTACTACGTTGATAATATGTTGCTTGTGCAGTGATGGAAGCAACAGCCAACAGAGGAATTTAACCCCCGGCACAAATGCAATTTTCAACTTCACCTGGAATTTATTATTTTATTATTGGATCTACAAAGAATAAAAATGTATATTAATGAATTTTAGCATCATAACTCTACGGAAACTACACGGAGAAAATATTTATTTTAAAATACGATCATTTTATTCGTAAAAACGGTTAAAAACGGGACTTAAGTTCTTACGAATAAATTAACAGTGTTTCAATATTTATTGGCGGGAACATGTAAGAATAATAATTGGTAGATATACGTACGAAATTACGTATACCAACAAATTATTCTTACATGTTCCCGCCAATAAATATTGAAACACTTTTAATTTGTTCGTAAGAACTACAGTCCCGTTTTTAACCGTTTTTACGAATAAAATGATCGTATTTTTGAGAATAGCATTTTTCTCCGTGTACGAATATTCCCTAATGTCTAATAACAATTGCGATTGCCAGCCATTTTTGAGAATAATTTAAAACCAAACTATTATTATATATCTACATATCTTGGTACCTACACCTGTTATAACACAACAAATGATATTTTAAAAAGTTAACAATGTACCTGCATAACATTTCCCCTTTAAAAGCACAGACAATATACATTGTAGATGCACACAGCGCACACATCACACCTGATACTTAATTGGGTACCTACGCAGGTATGCAAAGCGTTTTCAGATTCACAGATCAAGCGTGTACCTTCATTGTAATCGAATCCAACATTTGACACCGGCTGACACCTCTCTGTGACGGTGTTCGTGTCGGCGGGCCCGACCGCCTCATCCATCACTCTCCGCAGTCTCCAATCTCCGGTACTTCGACGCGACCGGTCGCGGGGAAAGGCGCGGGGAGAGGCGGGAGGGAGCGCGGAGAAACGGGAGGGAGATTAACCTTTCCCTTAAGATGATAGACTTTGCTTTTCAGCCCATACAAAAAGGACGGCCGGGAAAAAACACTTTTCTACATCGAAAATTGCACAAAATGAATATATTTTTTTATAATGCCTTCTAGAAGGTGAAAACTATGTCGGTATGTTTTCGAATTTTCGATGCGTTTCGTATTAACATAAACATTCACTGTCAAACATGTACGATTTATCAAAAAATATTATTTAAGGAAAAAGTGCTGCTAACTCAACTCTCATAAAGAATTATAAAATTATAAAAAGCTACCGACGTAGCTTCTTCTTTCTAAAAAATATATATTTTTTAAAATTTCAATTTCGTGAAAGTTTCGGTGTAGAGAAGTGTATTCTCCATAAACCCCTTTTCGAGCGATTTCTGTAGGTAAATTTGAGCGTTGTCTCATTCGCACATTTCGCATTCGCATGTATTGTAAGTGTGCGTGAGCTAATTGTGAGCGGGACAGAATGACAGTCGCGGGTGTTCCGCGTGTCGTTCAAAGTCTAGCCTCTTAAGGGCCGGTAGTACCCGCCCAAAAGGAATAAGAAGGAGAGATACGACAATACGAACGGCGGAGCGAGCGCGCCAATATTAAAAACGTAAAAATTCGAACGAAAATTGGGAAAATTTTTATTAAAACACCTTAAGAAGCATTTAAAGAATCACTGCGAATTTTTTATACATATAACTTGTAAAATAACAGAAACAAACGTGTAAATAATAATTTTTAGAGCATACTTTGCGATTTTTTTCTATCGAGTGAATTTTATGTAATTAACATTTCGGCTCTACAAGTCTTCAGATATTATCTTTAAAAATAACATATAATTTTTTACGAACTTAGAAACTTCCAGTTTTCAAGGGACATATGTTATAAATCGAAATTCCGGCCCTTGAGTTGCTAAATAATTCCGCGCGCTCGGGCCAAGGGCCTTACTAATAAAAAAACACTGTCATAACGTTAAATGGTGAATTATTTATACATTGAATGAAGACTATACAAGCTATATTTTTAATTCTTACTGATGAAAAATGTCTTTAACTGGGCTGCAAAAGAGCTTGCATCTTGGTAGACTGACACATGATATTCCCGTCATAAACTGAGATTATTTCCTACTATAATGTTTTTAATTGACTAAATTACCGCGTAAATTCAATGCCTTATGCATGTGTAACGACAATATGAAACCAATAAATAAGGTTTATATTTCGGATACAATGAATTCATAATGTGATATATTAATTTTTTTCTCTCTGGTAATTAATATTATAATTTTTATTTTATTTAAGTACTGTCAACACATTACTCTACACACCATATCTTTACCCTCCATCTCACCATCCCATTTCCGTAGTCCATTGTAACTTTTTTTTCGTAATAATTAAGACACAAGTGAAAAGGTGTAATTGGTTTGGTAAATATATATTTATTTATTTTCTAAAAAAAATAGGAAAATATACATGAGAAATAACTCAGGTACGGGACATACGTCAATTCCTATGTCTACCTACGTTAAATTATCGTGAAAACAAGCTTATGTGTCCAAGCGGTTAAAAGAATTTGGCATTCTCAGAGTATAAAAATGTCAACATTTATTATTTCGGCTACTGGCATTATACATGGAGAAAAATATTATTTTAAAATAGATCATTTTATTTGTAAAAACGGTTAAAAACGGGACTGAAGTTCTTACGAACAAATTAACAGTGTTTCAATGATTGGCGGGAAAATGTAAGAATAATTTGTTGGTGTATGTACGACATTACGTATACCAACAAATTATTCTTACATGATCCCGCCAATAAACATTGAAACCCTGTCAATTTGTTCGTAAGAACTTCAGTCTCGTTTTTAACTAAAATTATCGTATTTTAGAATAATAATTTTCCCCGCGTACCTAGCTCTCTCATTAAAAATTGAGGCGTATGAGATTTGTCAAAGAATTTACATATAAAAATGTAAAAATCAGTCATTTTAAATACATGTAGTATTACGAAAGATTTTTAAAATATTTATATGAAGGGATTAGTAGGATTTATCGGTCCAATTAGGAGTTCCACCGAGCCGAACCCTCTGGTATGAAAATATCTGGAGTCGGTGAATTATTTCCCCATTGTTGTTCTTCTATTGTTTTGTATTAATTGTACTTATATAATACACTTGCATAACGTGTATTTACTAGATGATCATTTGTGGAAAAGTGTGTGAAAGGGTTTACTTTTTCCTGTGGGGAAAATTTAATCCGGACATAAAGTCTGGTGACAAATAAAAAAAAAAGATACAAAAAAATTTACATACACATTGTAAGGAAGCTTTGACTAGGAAAACTAGTCAAACTAGGAAAGTGTCTTAGGACAGTCAAATTGCCTGTTTAGTTCACATTTATACACGCTGTTATTATTTTACCTTTCAATACTTTACGTTCACATTTATACATATATATAGAAAAAAAAGGCATGAAATTGCGGAAATATTTGACGCATTACCTGAAGACATTAAAAATGAGACATATTATTCAAAAATCAAAACAAAAATTAGGTCATTCTACCTCTTTCGTACATGGAAACAAATTATATTGTGAATAAAAATATTGTAGACATATACCTAGATCTGTTAACCATTGTTAAAAATAAAACAATTACTATCGTAGATTATGATCATAAGCATTATAATAATTAGTTAAGTATTTTAATATTAAGTCATTATTATGTATAAAGCAAAAAAATATCAAATTGAGATTTAACTATTTTATTGTAAGCAAATAAATAGGAAAAATTAGAGATTTCTTACAATCAAACTGATTGATCAGTTTTGTAAGATGAAAGATACAATATTGTACAATTAAAAACTGAATAAACTTTTTTTTTTTAAATATATATATATAATAAAAATATTTTGTATCACTCCCCCCCCCCCCTTCCCACCGCACGCAAGATAGCAACGCATTCGGAAAATTAGCAACGCACGCACACATACGTATTAAGTTGATAAATTTATTCAGTGACAAATAAACACACAGTGACAAATAAACACACAGTGACAATTAACAAAAAGTGATGAAGAAAACTAGGCTAATTTGAGTTAAATGATAATTATTGGCTAGTTATTTTCCATCACTTTAAATGACTTAATATCATTTCTCAAAAATGTCTTGATTTGTCATTGTCCTGAGTTGTCATGCAACTAAATTTATTGGAAAGGAATATCTACAATATTTATTTATTTATTATAATTTTTTAATAAAAGAATGTGTACTTACTGGGGTACCTTATTATAAGGACACATTTTACATTGTTACGTGATTAAATCATAGTAAATACCTGTGTTTAAATAATACGAGAAAAATTATAAAACATATCTAGAAAAAAATATAACACAATACAAGCTTCAATATTTGTTTGGTTATAAAATTATATCAATATTCTTCCTTCCCGTGACCATAATCCATGTCTTAATGTTTCTTTTGAAGTCGGTTATTTTTTTTTATGGATGAACTCTGTATTAGTAGATATTTACAGAATTGAAACAATTAGAGACGATGTTAACTCAGTTGACAGCGCCGGTAAGTAAAGGTTAAGGAGGAAGCTGGGGGAAACGAAGGGGAGAACGCGAGGACAAAGGGCCTAGTATTCGCTAACGCAATTTAATTCAGAACAAGTACCGTGATTTGTTGGTTCAATTGAATGCGCCCTTAAGGAGCTATTGTCTCTCTATTTAATGTGCATCGTTATTCGTTATTCTAAACAGTAGACTTTCCATTAGACCTGACAGCATCATACGTAATGTTATATTTATTCAGCAATTAGCTGTTATTCCTTTTGTGACTTTTATAGTTTTTCCTGGCAATATTTTATTTAATTCTGAAGTAATTACCTGTATGAAGGTTTATTTGTTTGTCAGTAGTTGTTTGCCTCAATATGTAAATGCATTTTAGTGAGGTGCATCAAAATGAACAAAACACATCATAACAATGCCAAATTAACAGTGCTTAAATTTCAAATGATAAGTTACTGCACAGGAATTGAACAATTTTAAATCTTCAAGGAAAGTAGAAAGCAAACATTAAACAACCCAAAAAGGGTTGAAATTATGTATGAAATAAAACGCCCAATATTTGTTATAATAATTTATTTGCCATGCCAGTTCCGATCTTATTGGTTCCACGACAACTCTATAAAGTGGTATTTCAACACCCCTTAGAAAAGTCAATAAAAGTTATGAAAAAAAAAATTGCCTTTAACCTCACCTGCAATTTAACCAATTTAACCTTTTTTCATCACTTTTAATGACTTTTCAAAGTAAATGATGAAAGCACATGATATTGAGTTGTCCGGTCACCCCTTTTATTATATCATAAAATGTTTAATGGCCAACAAACTTAAGAATTATTGCGATAACATAATAAGCAGCAACAAAAACTTAATCACTCTACAAAGTTAAAATCACAGCAAAACTCGTTATTATATATTTTTATTTTATTTTAGTTTATTAGGTAAACAAACAGTCATACATATTTTAAAAGTAATTACATTATTACATGGTTGCATGAACCAGTGATGTTTCTGCATAAAATTCATATAATAAACAGAAAAATATAGATTATCAGAACAAAAAGTGGTAGGGCAGCAATGCAGCAGGGGTTGAGGATTCATACTTAACAATTTGTTTATTATTTTTTTCTGATATAAATTTAGTAAATTGGACTAAGGACAAATGGAAAATATCAAGCGTAATTTTAAATTTTTGTAATTTGTAATTTAAATACCTCCTCAAGGATTTGATTTAATAAGGTAGGTAGAAGTCCAAACTTTCTATATAATTTTCCGATTTCCCCAACCCAGGATTGACCCCCCCCCCCCTTAACCCAGGATTGAAACTCTCCCCACTCACAAAGGTCGAACACCTCCCCTCCCAACTATATTTTTTCCACCTATGGGAACGCTATAGCTACGCCCTCGCGGATATGTCACCATTGTGCTTAATATGTACATTAAATTTTTTTTAAACATTACTGCATTTTTAATTCCACTTTTCACTCTACAGATTATTTACTTCCATTAACTCTTCCAAAATAAACTATGGCAAAGAGGAGAAACCCTTAAAAATATATGTTTCTATTATTTTTCCCTTATAACTTACGAGTTTTATTCCATCATAACGCTACAACAAGTGTATTTCCTCCCTCGAACAACATGTTGACCCCATCATTTCCTCAAAAAGAACAACCACAAAAATGACATAGGCCCCCAAGGAAATTATTTTCCTCGAGACCTGTGTGGAGTTATTGCAAAAGCCGTAAAAAATTTAGATTTCTTAGCACAGGATCCAAATGCCATAGCCCCTAGGCGACTGCCCGAAAGATTGCTACGCTACTGCTGTGGGTCCTCTACTACATCTTACAATCTCCCAAATTACATCTACTCACATAATTGTAATTATCATGAAGTATGGAAGTAAGAATCTGAAACTTAACACCAGATTACGGGTAGGCTGGGAAGTGCGGAGGTTGTGAGAAGGGAGGGGAGGGGGTAAAGCCGGCTAAGGAAAGACGATAGTAGATTAAATTGAATGGAAATATGATCACGAGGAATGTGAAGAATGCGTGGAAGATGATTTATAACTGTAAGACCAAGGCGAAGAACAGAATAGAAGAATAGGTATCTGCCGTAGTGATGAATGTATATATCAAACTTGAAAGGAATACATTAAGAAAGTGAGGCAGTGATATATAATTAATTCCGTAACTAGAACTAGGTACTTAAAATTAAGACCTTTTCAACGAGTTACGATTCTACTGTATAAAGTGGTTGACTATTCAGTGGGTAGGATGATCATAAAATAGTCAGTGAAAATATCGTACTATAAATCTAATGGCGCGTGTACACTTGCGAACCGAAGCTTTTTTTAATTTTATAGAGAATACCTCACTAGAGTCTTAAGATGATATGCTTTTCGGCCCATACAAAAAGGACGCCTGGGAAAAAACACTTTTCTACATCGAAAATCGCACAAAATGAATATATGTTTTGTATACTGCCTTCTAGAGGGTGAAAAATATGTCGGTATGTTTTCGAATTTTCGATGCGTTTCGTATTAACGTAAACATTCACTGTCAAACATGTACGATTTATCAAAAAATATTATTTAAGGAAAAATTGCTGCTAACTCAACTCTCATGAAGAATTATAAAATTATAAAAATCTACCAACGTAGCTTCTTCTTTCTAAAAAATATATATTTTTTAAAATTTCAATTTCGTGAAAGTTTCGGTGTAGAAAAGTGTATTCTCCATAAACCCCTTTTCGAGCGATTTCTGTAGGTAAATTTGAGCGTTGTCTCATTCACACATTTCGCATTCGCATGTATTGTAAGTGTGCGTGAGCTTATTGTGAGCGGGACAGAATGACAGTCGCGCGTGTTCCGCGTGTGGTTCAAAGTCTAGCCTCTTAACTGTTCCCGTCTGGAGCCTGTGAAACTATGGCATCCCCAATTGGGGTATGTTATGACGCTGAAGGTAAGTGGGAAAGGGAAGGGACGAGGAAGAGGAAGGTGGGGAGGTACCTGGCTATACAAATCTAGTCTCTAAACACGGCTAAAGCCATTATTAAGCAAAGTTTCAATTCTGAATGGTGGTCTTGCACCAGGGCGATACTGAGAGTAACTTCCACTCTGAATCGTGCTGCAAATATTGTATATATTATTTTAATTAATTAATTGTGAAATAACACAAATTAAACAAATAAAATTTATTTGCGCACGCTGGGTTTGAACACGGGACCTTCCGATTGGGAGTCAAGTGTCTTACCACTCGACCACGGACGGCCGTCAAATGTGTGAAATTATTTTTTCAACGAACCACGATCTGTAGGAAAGAACTGAACCAATGGCAATCGTCACTCAGCGGTTCGGCTCGCATGTATATTTTTAAAAAAATATTTGAAATACCGCACAAAAATCCCAACTGCTCCCTTCTGACACCAGTGAGACTATGACATCCTCAATTAGGGTATGAATGTAGTGATGAGGAGAAGGAGACGGGGAAGAGGAGAGTACCTGGCTAATCAAATCTAGTTACAAAACACGGCTGTAACCATTTCTTGTATATTTAATTCTCAGTACCTACTTGTATAATTTTTAAGTTAGTTTTAAGATTGCTAGTGTATGCCACGGATGTGTCGAAGCCAGTAGCTGATAAATAAAAATGAAGTAACAAATTTACCTACGTGGGAAATAAAGCTCTTCATAACAAAAATGCATCACTGTAACCAATTTACTGTTTTGTTTCTATAATATAAAATAAATAAATGTACATAGTGTCTTTGTATGACACGTAGTTTCAGTCGATTTTAAGAAATGCCGTTAGGCTTATGAGCTTAGGAAAGTAGAGATTATGTCAAGTTCCGACAGATGTCCAGAAGTAAGAGCAGGTACAACCCGGCAGTACAGCCCGGTCGACGATCACCATCAAGCTCAGATTCAATGCCTAGACAGTCGGTCGTGTAACCCAGAAGTATAATATTATATTTAAAATACGTAAAGAACCTGATTGTTTTAGGATTGTACTACTTTTTTTTACATTAGCTCCACACAGGAGGCCCTGGGGAAAATAATTTCGCTCAGGGCCTATGTCATCTTTGGGGATGCTGTGTGGAGGGTATTTTTTTAAGGAAAGGAAGGAGAGGAAGTTCTGGGAAGGAAAAAGGTATGAGGGTTGGGTAGGAATCTGGGGTTCAGTGTGTCCAGATCATCCGCCGCAAAGACCTAGACAAACCTCACCCCATGAACCCGGGCACCCCTGCTCAAGTCACCAAACGTAGCGAACCACTTGGGGTGACCTGTGGCAGAAGTGTTGGTTATCCAAAAAATGGTTCCCAGGGCAGCGGTACCCATACCCGCCCACTAAATTGAAAAATATTACCAATATTATAATTTGTCATTTTTGAAGAATTTTAACACGTGTAATTATGTACGCTTTTGGATAAGGCAGACATAACAATAAATATGAAAAATTATTAAATAAAAATCATTTCCCTAATGTTAGTCACTTTTACGATAAAATTCCAACCTTCATAAAATACCTATTTATGGCATCATTTTCCCTACAGCAAGTGTATTTCTCAATTAAACCATTAATGCAGAGCAATAATAATAATGCTAGACCGTATTTTACGGGGCTGCGAATTTTATGGGAAAAACTTCGCTGAAATAAGAAGGAATCGGGTTTGAACTTCGTGCGTTGATGTCCAACGTATGAAAACGGAAATCGGGTACTAGTCTTTATCGCTCGTTAATGTTAAATAATATATTGGACTATATCTTTAATTGATTGTTGATTCCATTTTGATATTAAATTCTAATTGATGATAACGTGATTAATAGAGCTGGAAGGGAAATAATTATTTTAATCCGATCGGCTTTATGGCGACAACTATTAAAGATTGATCGTAAATTGAGACATATTTTGAAAAAGAGCAACGGAATAGATCCTGATCAATTTATATTTAACGTATATTACTGGATATTGACAATTTATTTTTAGAACAATTATTCCAACTTTATAGAAACATATAAAACTTTTTTTCGATTTTTCAAGCTGTTTTTTGTTAATATATATTTTTTTAAATTAATATATTAATAAAAATTCTTGTGGCGACAACTAATATAAATCGAATAATATTTTGTAAAGGAGCAGAAGAACCTAAAAATTTATATTTAGTATTATTATTTTTTTTTTGACATTAGCTGCACAGTGTTGTAGGTTATCCAATAAATGGTTCCCGCCTCACAAATTACTGGTTATTGACATTTTCGGTTTAGGTTGTTGATTAATATAAATTAGCTAATTTTTATACGCGACGTGTCCTGATGATACAAGCAGTGTCGAAACTAATTATCATGTAAACATATTTACAAAAAAATAAATTTTTTTGAATGATTGATTTTATAAAATTTGAATAAAATTGATAACGTTTTGATAAAGTATGTAAATAAGATGATACAAGGTTCACAATGAGAGTAATTTTGGTAACAATTTTATTTAATAATATCATTGCGCCTCGTGCTACGGAAACAAATTCCTAGACGCGATGAACTACCTTCGCGGCCGTTACGGGGCAATATTTGGTACGTAATTAAAAACTTCGACAATGCCTAAAGGTCCTATAGAATGAAAAGTAAATTAATATTTTACATGGTAAACTAATTAAAACGTAATAATAATGTCTACAGACACAAAGAAGGTGTAGGAATTTATTTAAAATAGTTTGAATAGATAATTTTGGTAGACAATGTTGAACATGTTTATTGATAATATTATGCTATAGCCATAGCATTAAAACACGATTAGGAAATACGTTACCCCCATACAAGAAACTCTGAAGTAAATAGTGATTTGTAGGGAATGAAAAAAGAGGATTTTGTAAGAAAAGAGAGAGAAAAAGTTATGGGAAGAAAAAGAATGAGAGGTTCCCTCCCAATGTAGTGCAGTTAGTAGGAAGACGTATCCGCCGCCAAGAACTGTACAAACTTCACTCTATGAACCCGGGCACTTTTATGTATTTATTAAAAGAATTTTATACATAGTGTAGACATTGTGTTATTTCGTCCGCCATGCTAGGGATGTCCCTGTGTTATGGCGGGTGAAGTTTGCAGATTATATAATTTAAGGTAATGAAGTACGTTTACTGATAATATAATAATGATAGATAATGAAATTTACATATAATATAGTAATTGAAGATAATGATGTTTACAGGTAATATAACAAGGAATTTATGACAATGAAGTTTACAGATAAAATAATAATTGATAGATGAAGTTTACAGATAATATAACATTGAATTTATGTTAACGAACAGATAATATAATAATTGATGATAGTGTGGTTTACGGATAATATAACAATGAATTTATGGATATGTGGGTTACAGATAAATTATAATTTATTTATAAGTTACATAGTATGGTTGATAAATTGAATTATAATTTACTATTTTCGTTGTTTGTTTTTGGGGTGTTATGCCGTGTTGTGCTACCTCCTTCTTTAGCCGACGATTCGGACAGCGTTGCAGTGTCCATCATCAGGGCAGATCCGGCAGATCCTACGATGTAATGATGGACACTGCAACGTTGTCCGAAACGTCGGCTAAAGAAGGAGGTAGCACAACACGGCATAACACCCCAAAAACAAACAACGAAAATGCTTTTGGCCGTGAAAATCAAAAAACGTATCTATAATTTACTAAATTATACAAATTAAATTAAATTAAATGTGTAATATATGTGGAGCTATTGAAAAAAAAAAACTAGGTTCCGTGATCAACATATTAACAACAGAACAATGATTTCCCAAACTTTCGGCGAACTCTTAGTTTACAAATCAATGGTTGACATTGGCGGGCATGTATCTCAGACTCGAGTGAAAATAAAAGTGCGCACAGAACAAAGGCACAATGCTCAATAAAACACACTTAGCGTCCCTCGGAATGTTCTAGCCTTTAGCCCGTGCGCGCTCTACCTGGAAATCTTCAAGCACATACTGAATGGTTAATTATGGTAATCAGCCATATGAATTACAACCTGATTTTAAATCCCTTTTATGGATGGGTGGGGTGAGGAGCAGCGGTGGAGGTTTGCTGTTTACTGCGATTCTGTTGGTGGATGTTAATGAACCACTCCTGGAAATGCTATCAACAACCTTTATGATGTAGTGAAAATTATCATTTTTTTTAGTAACTTTTTTTAGAACAATGGTTTTTCACATTGACGAATTCCCATTTCGCATTGTTTGTTTTATTTGTTTAGTGGTAAAAGTTTACGTTTTTTTCACATTAACTTCACACACGTGGCCCTAAAGAAAATAATTCCACTCAAGGCCCATGTCATCTTTGAGGAGAGTCTTTTATAGAAAAGGAAGTTTTGGCAAGGAAAGGGTATGAGAGGTGGGTTGGTATCTGGGATCAGTGTGTCCAAGAGTGACAGACGTATGAATCCATCCTTTCCACAGCAGCACAAGGCGATGGGTCATGAGTCTTGCTGGAGAGGCCAAATGGCCTCCCTCATCTAGCCTCTCAGCTTGGGGTGGCCTGTGGCAGAGGTCTTAATTATCCAATAAATGGTTCCCACGGTACCCATACCCGCTTCCCAAATTAATCATTGAAATAAAGAGATTACTAACAAATTTAAACGAAACATGAAACAGATTAAGACACGGACAGGATAAGGGAACGGTCGCAAATGGGAATCAGCAGATTTGTGTCTCACTTTTTCATATTTTATAATATTCAAAATGTGTGCGAAAAATTTTAAATAAAAAAATATAATATCAGAAAATAATAATATTTTATTACATAAGTAATAATTTCGTAAAACCAGGTGCGGAAGTAGGTTCCTTTACTAACTTATCTATTTTATGGGTTTTCAAATATCCAATCGGGTGACCCCACAGTTGATCCTCCGACAGTTGGCTCCAGAAATTGTAATCATTATAAAATCATAATTTTTGTACATTATTTAGCAATTTCTAACCTAAAATGATTTAAAAATTACCTTTAATAATTAAGTTGGTATGCATATTAAACGAATTTATTTATAGAGTCGATATTTTGTACGCATATGCAGGGACATACAGTGTATAGATAAGTAGTTTTATCCTTGATGAATTTGATTGAAAATATTATTTTTTGCAATTTTGTTATTAGACGGTACATCCTCCCTGCACATTCCTTCGGGACGCTTTGGTAACGGTTGGGGAAACGGCTGTCATGGAATCTCCAAAACTTAAATTCGTGGCAGTTAAAAAACTTCATCAATTTATTACATTTTAAATCTGCCAAATTTTCAAACAAAAGTTGCGAAATTGACTTTGTGACCACGAATTTCATATTTAAACAAAATGTTGTGAGTTCTGGTGTTGATAAATAAGTGGACGGACCTTACAAATATAACTGAAGAGCTTTAACGAGTCAATTATATCAAAAACAAACAACATTTTCCAAATCATCGACAGTAAGTTGGTTCAAACATCAAGTATCTGTCTGCAAAATAAAATACGAAGTTATTTTACGATGAAATGGGTTTCGCTAACAACCGCGCGTTGAAATAATTATGGTCTATATTTTTATTATGTCTTCACATCGTTATTTTCATATATTTCAGTTTCATCGTAAAATCCACATTCGCGATAGTCATAAAATATGTATATTAATCCACCATAATAATATAAGACAGGATTTATTATTTTATACGTATTAATTTATCATAGAACAAATCGAAAGAAATTGACAGGTAAGCATAGATATCGATCGTCCAGTTTTCCATTTCAAAATGTCATACTAATGTACCACACTGTTATGCTTCCTGGTGTTGTTTTATATCAAATTTAATATGTAAAATACATTTGTACACACGTGTAAATAATATTTGATTTATGATGAGCATTCGAATAAAGCCTTCATCATTATCTCAAAACCTCAATATTTGGAGATGTTTGACTTATAAACTAAACGATCGATATCATTATGAGAAAAAAATATGCTGTATATTCATGTGAGAAGTAACAATTAAATAAATTATAGAGAGTAATTAGTGATGGTTGTTAAATTTAACAATATGAGATAAGTCGATTATCATTAAGTTCTTATTAGCCTTGAAATGAATAAGTAACATTCGTCCAACATTGAACTCTCTCAAAGCTGTGAGACACTAAAATACTTTGCAGGTGTATTAAATGCACCTGCCTGCAATCCCAATAAAAAGTATGATTTTTATGATTTGATGTAATGAGTTGGATAAATAAAGATTATTTTAAAATATTAAATAAATGAGTTCCTAACTATTTTTGGACTTAGACGTGCCTTCTGTAAGTTAACCAAAAAAATGTACCCATTTTTTATGAAAACAAAAATTGCACATCTTTAAAAAAAATCTATATATAGATATATATTTAAAAAAAATTATTTGTTATGATTCTTTGTATGTAGGGTTTGTTTGGTAGAAAATTTTACCAATCAATAAGCACGCTTTTTAAACTTATAATTTATTAAAACTATACCTTAAATGTTTCAAAAAATTATGTTCCTTCAAACAGTATTTTTTGTTATTTTCAATATTAGAATTTCTTCTAAAAATTTAAGTCAATATCACAACATCTTGTTTGGCAGCTTCCAGAAAAAAATCTAAAATGATATTGGTTAAATAATATGTATTGTCATAAAATATTTATTTATTTATTTATATAATACATGTTACATAATTGTGACATTTACATAAAGTTGATATATTAAATCACCATACTAGGCGGCTGCCTGTATCATGATGACCAATATAGTATAGTTACATTGTATGAAAAATGAAGTCTAGTGTAAACATGAAAGTAATATGAAAGTACAGAGAGCATAGCGCAATATTGGTTAGATCCTTTTAATATTTTTTAAGTTTTTTGGGTTTCTGCTACAATTACATGTAAAAATATGGCAACGTTTAATAATAAGATAAATTACGAACGCAAGAAGCAAGTTTATTAAAATAAACAATTTAGTAGATTTTGATTTTTTCTGCTCTTAAACGTCAAAATTCCAAATGATAATAATGTGTCATGAAAATTATCATAATATTTTCATTGTGTATTAAAATTTATTTTTACTGCATATTCCTATGGAGAAATGTTACATAAGAAACAACGCGTAAATGTACTCGCAGAAGTACCTACCTCCAGCAATAAATCCAAACAAGATTTTTTATTCACATTCTCGAGGAATGTTGACTGTTGACGCTGCATTGCAATTTCAATGGCGAATGCTGGCAGAAGAAATGCACGGGGTACTTACTGGGAAAACTGCATTAATTCACAAGAAATGGTGCACTGGCTGAATCGGCGAAAAAACTTTGCAGATCTCCGGCATCAAGAGCTGAAGCAACGCACACACCGGACGCCTCGAAAGCCACCATCCAACATTGTTTCACCATCACGGAAAACATGCGAGCTTTAAAATAAGTTTCAAAACACAACTTAAATGTATTTGATTCAATACAACAACACTGTAATCGCGGTGTATTAGTTTAAATTTGATCGTTTATCAATCCCATGACGTTTAACACATGGTTTTCGTTATCGAAACCCCGAAGAATCTTAGAGAAACTTGAAAAAATGGCTACGCGACCGACGACCACCGCTCCCGCGAAAACTTCGTTCCGGACTAAGCTGACGTTCGCGCGGAGCCGCCATCTGCACTGTGCGCGTACACACTAATCCATAAAAACCACCCAAGCGACAATAAAACAACAAAACCTTACAAAAAGGATCATTTCATCAGTATACGTGTTTATATTTGTTCTATAGTAAAGATTAGACCTTTCGTCGTTGGTTCACTTTAGTATTGTTTTATTTATGTATGGTGTGTACGGGAGAGTATCTTCGTCTCTTTCTTGGTGATTGTTGCGCATGCGCGCGAGGCGGCCATATTGGAATGTGACCCCAGCTTGACCTTGAAAATATGCCGGCCGCAAGAAGTTGGAATACCTATACTCGCCTTGTGGAGCTGACTGGTGGCCGGTGGCTGGACTGGCTGGTGGCTGAGAAGTGCGGCTCAGAGTGACCGCTCTCTGCTCGCTGGTCGATGGTGGCTGCTAGCGGTGGTGGCTTTTTGTGAATACATTTGAGGGCGGATGAGCTTTTCTAACTCTCCAAGAGGAAGGAGGGACAAACCGAGAAATGATATGATTTTGATCCTACTTCCGGAAACGTAAATATTTTATTTTTGTTATTTGTTTTCCTTTACGCATTTCCTATATTATCGTGGTATATGGAAAGCTCAAATTTCCCACGGGCTAATTTGTTTGCTTTTATTAACAAATAGTTGCTCATAAAAATCATTGCGTCTCTCTTACTATCATGGTGAGAAATAGCATCTAAACGGTGTTAGAAAGAGAAAACACTATGCTTTATATTCAAACAAAAAGTTAACCACAAATTAATTATAATTTACATCTTTAAGTTTAAGATACCAAAGACCGCAATTGAAAATTTTTATGGAACTGTGGATTTTTTTTTATTAATTATCTTTACATGAAACTACCAAAAAGTGAGGTCACTATAACATTTATAAGACTAATATATTTGTATAATAAAATATTTGCGCATTTTTATTTTTTTTAAACATTTAAAAGTCAGTAATTTTTGTTAAAAACTAAAGGTGTGTAATTTTTAAAACTTTTTATGTTTGCAATCAAAAATTTTATATTTCAAAAAGTTTTTTCAGATTTGCTTTGAACTAATTGGGGGAACTTCTGAGGATTTTGGAAATGCCTTTTTGGGAGAATTTTGATCTCCAATTAGTTTAAAGCCACCCAATCAAGTCTCTGCACGCAAATCGCCTACTTCCTCCACCGTCAAATCATCTTCTACCCGTGTTCTTCATTCACGACATAAGATTTGATATGCACTTACTTAGATCTTGACTTCTGGACTGAACAGACACGCGTAAGCGATCAGTTTGATACAAACCTCAAGACATAAGGTCTCTGAAGATGGACAGTGAGATCTGTCCGAAACGTCGGGAGTTAGTCCTTCTAAGGTCTACGTTACGCGGGTAAACCGAGAAAATTATACTACATCTTACACCCATGCAAACCTTAATCATAACATAAATATATATATATTTTTTTATTTTACATTAACTCCACACAGGAGGTCCTGAGGAAAATGATTTCCCTCGAGGCCTTTGTCATCTATGAAGATGTTGTGTGGAGGGTCTTTTTGAGGAGAGGAAGGAATGAACATGGGTCTTGAAGAGACCCATGTTCAGGAGGGAGGAAACACAGAGGCTGTGAGTAAACGATTAGTCAGTGGCTACATTGATTTCTATTAAAATCTACAACGAAATCAAATCTAATTTTATTATCTTTTATTATTATTGAAGAGATCATAATCAAAAAGTAATACATACACTGCATAACTAGATAATCATAATCGAAGTTTTCGCTGCATTTCAGTATAAAACCTTCGTTTCGCTGCGACGGCCTACGTGATCGAGGGTTAAGGCTCTCGACTAACTAGCCAGAGATCGCGGGTTCAAATCTTGAAGGGCGCAAGTAAGTTTTATTTGATCAATTTGTGTTATTTCACAACTTACGCAATTAACAACTAATGCACGTTCCAAAGCGAAAAATACTGTCAGTATCACCCTGGTGTAGGACCACCATTCAGAATTGAAGATTTGCTTGAAATCGCTTATGCCGTGATTGGATCTGAACAGCCAAGTACTTCCCCACCTTCTTCTTTCAAATCTCCTTTCCCTCCCCACTACCTTCAGCCTTACGACGTACCGCAATTGGGGCTGGCATAGTCTCACTGGCTCCAGACGGTTGGGAGCAGTTAAATCTCTTGTACGATATTCTTAAATTATTATTAAATATTCTAAAAAAGACTTCTCTTCACATCTGCAAGGAAGGCATGTCTAGTTTTATAATGCATTAACGTTATTATTAACGAAATTAGAACATAAATATAGCACTAAATACACGCGCAACGACATGTTAATGGTAGGTTCAGACTGGACGACGTACGTACGCATCGCTACTGAAACAATGCTTAGCAACCCATACATTTTCTATGAAAATGGCCACAGACATCGCACGTCGCGATGCGTGTGGCCAATGTGATTCTAAAACATAAATTTTCATTGAAAATCTATGGTTGCTAAGCAGTCCAGATATTGTTAGGCGTAGCGATGGGCACGTACGTCGACCCAGTCTGAATCTACCATAATAGTTCCGAAATTTAATAATAAGTACGGACAGAGAACGTTTGAAAACGACATACCGAAGATATTTAATGTATTACCTGACACTATAAAGCAACGTAATTCTATGAATAATGTTAAATATATGCTGAAAAATTGGTTATCGGAAAAAAAATATTTATATTAAAATGTATGAAAAAATGTTGAATCTGTAGTTATAAGATGTAATTTTTTTTAAATGTATATGTAAGTAAGATAAAAGCACATGTTGACAAGCCAATTAAATTGGTTTAGCAGGACTTGTTTGTTGATACTATGTATTAAATTATTCTTTCAATAAAAAATAAAAAAATAAACTTAAGGTTTTATCATCATTAAAAAGTAACATATAAACTGCATAACTACATAATCAATGTTTAGCTGCGTTTCGGTGAATATCAAACATCAAATCTGAATCCACCAGCTCAAAATCAAATACGTAGACTATTACTCTATGACGATATTTAAGTTTGATGAACTCCAGAAACTAGTCTATAAATTGTACCTTCCTCATTGCAACTCCATCACTCCAAATCACCACCGTACCTCAACCCAGTATTACTTCAACCGTAAACTATGTATTTTAACAACAATTTTCTTGCGCTATTGCTGGCACACAGTACAAGTGGTGTCTCTTTTACCTTCTGTATTTCACAGCATGCATCCTTATACGGCATCTTTCACGGGGAGATAAATGTGACAATTGAACGTAGTCGTGCAGAAAGCAGCCAGTTCACAATTTTGTAAAAAAAGGATATTTTTCTCGTCCAACGCAATAAGGTCAATTATTCATAGTGATGGCATTCTCAAATACTTGTCGATCGTGAAAAACAACATTTTATTTAATTTGGTAGCGGGTATGGGTACCGCCACCCGGGAACCGTTTATTGGATAATCAACACCTCTGCCATAGGTCACCCAAGTGGTTCGCTACGTTTGGTGACTTAGCAGGGGTGTCCGGGTTCATTGAGTGAGTTTGTACGGGTCTTGGCGGTGGATGGTCTGCCCACCAACTGCATGGCAAGCCAGATCGGGAGAGACTGGTTGAGGGAGACCATTTGACTTATCTGGCAGGACTCTCTCGGAAAATCGCCTTGCACCGCAGTGAGGGGGTGGAATCATTCGTCTGTCACTCCTGGACACACTGACCCCCAGATTCTTATCCACACCTCATACCTTTTTCCTTCCCATAATATCCTCTCCTTCCTTTCTTAAAAAGAACCCTCCACACAGCATCCCCAAATAGACATAGGTCCTGAGTGGAATTATTTTCTTCAGGGCCTTCTGTGTGAAACTATTGTAAAAAAAATGAATTGTGTAGAATACTCCCACGGCACTCAAAACACTTTAAATGTAGCAATTTCTCAAAAAATATTTAGCAGAAAACATCAAGAGACAACATGTTCGATTTCAATGATATTTACTGTAGTGCCCTTAAATGACACGTAGTCTCAGTGGGTTTTGAAAGATATCGGTAGGCTTAATGCTTATAACAAGTTCCGACAGATGTCGGGCACTTGGAGTAGATTCACCCGGCGAGTACTCCCGGTCAACGAGAGCTTTCAGATTCAATTCCTAGACAGTTATAATCTGACGCGAGATACAGACGTATATCATATTGCAAACACGTATATAACAATAATAATAAATAAAAATTGTAACAAGGACCTATTATTCTTAAGAAGCCCAACATAATTACTAATGTCTGCCTGTGGATAAGGCAAACACTACAACTAATTAGCAGAAAAGTTTCACGCCGCTTATAAATACAAACAAATATTTACATAATGTTTTTGGTAGCTCTGGAAGTTTTTTCAGAATGCTTATTTCACATATTAAGTTTAGACAGTTAATTGCAGAGTTTACATTAACTTTTATGTATTCTACAGAAACCTGAAAAGCACCAATATCAAGTAATATAAAATATACAGTTTTATTTAGTACAAAGCACACACAAAATACTTATCTCTATCTAGGTATAACATATTATAACAAACTACCATTGTATCTGAAAGTTATCGAAAATATTCAGGAATTTCAGCAAAAATTAAAAAAATACCTAAAACTACTATAAGAGTCTATATCTCACTATTATTATTATTTATTTCAAAGCCTTTATTGATAAATCTTGCATTTTCTTAATTATCCCTTGTTTTTTGCCATATTGTATTATTTACTTTCACACATGATATTATATAATTGAAATATAATTGAACTAAAATTCACTCACCAAACACAAGAGCCTTGTCTCTTTATGGTGAGGAAAAGCTATTCTTATCCACTGTTTTACCACTGTATAAAATGTAAAAATTGTGTATTTATTGTAAAAAAAAACCTTTAAATATTAAATTTAAAAAAAGAAAAGAAATAAAGAAATGGGTATCTATGTAGTATTATATATTTTTTGTGTATAAGGCAATTCACCCTAAGAAGAGTGCCATTAAAATTAAGGAAGATGGTTATAATTTAATGATAAACATATAAGGGAATAAGAAATCTCAAATATTGGAGTCATTCAAGTCTAGGAACTTGTATAGAATTGAGAAAACGCGAGAATTGTTGAGAGATAGCAAATATGAAATACTAAGAGGAGATTGGTGGGTGATTTTAATAAGTAAACGGTAATTGCCTTTGAAGGACGATTTTTACAATTAAAGAATATATGGTCAAGAGTTTCATTTTCTACGCCGCACTGGCAGAGTGGATGGAAGTCAATGGAACAAATAAATCTTTAGGATTTTTTAATACTTATAACTTATTAAAGTTAAATGGTTATGTAGATTTAATTATTAACTGGCTGCTTTCTGCATAACTACATTCAATTTACTTTTTACCCGTGATTGAAAGACTTCAATATGACGAAGATCATCAGTTGATTCGACAAGAACCCAAGTTCCTGCCTTCTGCAAGGATTCTATTAGAAAAAAATCTGCAGTGATATCTTCACCATATTGATAAATGGTTGAAACATGTATGACAACTACAGCGAAACCGAAGAAAGGTTAGAAAAACTGTACAATACTTAAGGGGAACGGCTGCGTGGCCATTTTCAAACAAAACCTTTTTTTATTAACGAAGACAATATTAGTGAAACTCAATCGAAAATCTGAAACAGAAAAATCAGAAAAAAATACGGTCACATCGAACCCAGGACCATCGGCTATCCGGGCTGCGACTCTACCAACTGAACTGATGTGTCCCTATCCGATTTGGTCATATTTACCTGTATCATACATCGAATGAGAACTACCAACATTATCTTCATTTTCTTAACGCAAATTTTTATTGGCCGCTATCTTTATAATAATAATAATAGTTTATTCCAGAATAAATGCAGAGGTAGTGCAATGCAATACATTCCATATTAAAAATAACAAAAGAAATTATACATGTAAAATGATTAGGTAAAAAGTAAATAACAATACATAAATAAAAATAAAAATTATGTATGATTGCAAGATTCCACTCGAACTAAATGTTATCTAGATAGCGTCTTGGATAAATTTATCCTTTTTTATTTAATATGCGACATCTATTGACTGCAAGTCTATTAGAACTTAATTTTTGATTTGAGGGCAAAATACCAAATCGAACTGAAAAATTATTATTTAAATCAAATGGAATAGCAAATATCTAGTACGAATACTATGGGTAATTTTTTATTAATTAATTGTGAAATAACACAAATTTATCAAATAAAATTTATTTGCGAACGCCGCGACCTTCATATTGCGAGTCGAGAGTTTTTCCGCTTGACCAGGTCTACAAATGATATTAAATAGGTGATATTAACCCCCTAGCGACCTTCTTTCAAAATTTTATCTGAAAAATTCCAAATTCCGACTAAAACTATTCAAAAACTAAAGCTCAAATCATAATAAATTGTATCACAAAGTCGACTTGAAATGTGGTGTAGATTCACTGGTGTTTCGCTTTTACTACAAATTTCCGGACACTGTTTATATGTAGGTATTATCAGAAGTCTCTGAACATGATCGTGACCAGGAATTTCCTATATTAATTAACTATTCGTAGGTATGTAAAGACACACAATTTGTAAACATCAGGCAATATGGCCTTTTTGTTCCGGTCCATGTTGGCAAATAGCATTATTACTAGTTACATTATTCATTATTATTACTCACTAAGAGCCTTAAGATGATACCCGGTGGTGTAGAAATAAATTTTACTAAAATATTGCTGTCACTGTTGCTCTTACTCCACCGGATATTGAGCGAAAGGGACAATGCACTGACACCTAACTAAAATGGAGGTTTTGTATTCCCCACTTTTCTCCTCCAAAAGTGGACTGATTTTCAATTTTTTTTTTTACCAACTACATAAAAAAAAAACTATTCTATGTCTGTCCGTTTTGCTTTTTTTAAAAAACATTGTCTGGTTTGTATACTGAACATCTTTTGACGGCGTTTAAACCAGTCAATTTTATTGATTTTTGGAAGGTCATAACTTCTATAAAAAGTAACTTATCAAAAAAAACAAAAAGTACATGCTAGTAGTTGATATCTATTTTATGCAAAAACAATATTTTCTCTAGGGTTAAAATCCAGAGAGATAAATAGGGAATACGTTTGTATGGAAAAGTCACCGCCGGGTATCCTCTTAACGTTTTAATTAATATTTTAGATAAACACCGATTTAAGATAATAAAATACAGATGAGAAAACTAATCAGAGATCTGAGTAAATTCTGCCATGACCAATCGAACTAATTTTGTATGGGAAGAGCGCCTGATTATTGGATTAAAGTCTTCGTTGATGATAATATATCGGGTTTTGTGCTTGCCCGCTCGTCTAGCGATCGAACAAATTCTTCTTTATTACAGGATTCGGTTGACTTATTTTCAGTTTCATGAAGTAATTAATCATTAGAAATTCGTGTTTATGGTTATTTTTCTTAGGGTTTTCACAGCTTTTCAGCTGGACTGTACGCCACTGACTAATACTCGCTCGGTAGAGTCAAAGGGAGATATCTGTTCTCGTAGCAACTTAGCCAATTGTGTCTGACAGGAGATAAAGTATTTATAGGCAGTTAGGTAGTAAGAGGTAAATGGAAGATGGCAGTAGGTACCCGGCTTATCTACCTACAAACTTACCTTTTTAATTCCTCATACCAGCGTTAATTTATTGCACCTTTACAAGAACAGTGGTGGAAAAGTGGATGTGTGATTTATCGGAGGAAATATTTGGATTAAATTTGATAGGCAGTTATGGGTACCGCCGCACCGGGAACCATTTTTTGGATAATCAACACCCCTATTATAGGTCACCCAATTGGTTCGTTGCACTTAGCAGGGGTTCCAGGGTTCATGAGGTGAGATTTGTGTGAGTCTTGTCGCGAACGCGTTTGCCCACCAACTGCATGACAGGCCAGATCGGGAGAGACTGTTTGAGGGAGATCTAACCTAGACCACTCCAGCCAGACTTTCGACCCATCACCTTGCACCGCAGTGAGGGGGAAGATTTCGTACGTCCGTCACTTCTGGACACATTGATCCCCAGATTCCTACCGATCCCTCAACATTCCAACCTTTTTCCTCCCCAGAACTTCTTCCCCCTCCTTTTTCTTACAAAGCCCTCCACATAGCATCCCCAAAGATGACATAGGCCTTGAGGGATTTTTTTTCTCCTATGTGGAGCTAATGTAAATACTCCAAACTCGGGAAAGGTGTTTGAAGTCATGAAACATCGCTTAGCTTTTTGGTTGGAAATGTATGGCTTGACTAAGATTTGTGGAATATTTTTTCACCTCCTCAGGTAAGTCCTTCAACACACATCAGTTAAAATTGTTAAAAATATATAATTATAATTTAATTTATTCTAATTTTATTAAATGATTATTTATTATTATTAATTTATTATCGAAATACACATTAAAATTCATACATCTCAAGATTGCCATCGTAGAATGCATACCTTCCATTTATATAATTTCTCAGGAGGCACAAAAAACTTTTAAGTCACAGATCCAACTAAATAAATGATAAATTAAACAGAAAAAAATTTAGGGCGTCTAACCTTTACGCTCGGTTGGAGTAAAACTCATTTGACTAAAAATTAAAAACAAAATAAAAAAAATTACATTTTTTAACAAGAACATGATTAGGTTGTTTATTTTTTCGTTTATAATTATTTATAGAGAAATTTGTAATTCAGCCATTTGAATTATAAACAACACTTTTTTTATTATCACACCACTACCTTTTTTTACTTCAATAGCTAGAATTCACAAGAATCAGAGAGAAAGAAGGGTTAAACATTATGTGACTTTTAACATAAACATCACAAGTACATACATTAAAAGTATATTCTATTGTCTAAATCATTTTTTCATCTTGTCGTGCTAAATTAATAGCATAATATATTATATACATATATTTATTATTTATCTTAGTCCTTCAAAATTCAAATCAACTATGGTCACCCTACTTTGTTTAGATTGTAATGTGCCAAGGGCCTTTAGCTTGTCCATTATCTGTGTAACAATATTGTTCTTTGAAGTACCTATCATTTTTATTTTACCTATATTATTTTGTATTTTTTTGAAGTATTATTTTTGTTTTTCCTTTTGTGTTATTTTGTTACTTTAAGTAAATAATTGTTAACCTCAGCACAGGCTTGTCCTAGTGAGGTTAAAAATTGTATTGTAAACTGTTATACCTAAAATGTGAAAAAGAAACAATAAACAATAATAATAAACATGAACACCACACAAGATAATGTAATAAATTATACACAAACAATTCAACAAAGACTGTGGCAAAAGAAACATAGGCTGTGAGGGTATAAACATATATAATCTCCTTCCTGATAAAATAAAATAAATTTATTTAAAAAAAACTGTTTGCTCTCAAGATTAATGAGCAAAACCAAAATGTTCTTACTTTAAAAAAATGTGTTACTTGGTGTTAGGTAGTAAACCATCATTATTAATATTATTTGTATCAATTTATACTTAAGTTAACAATGTATACTTCTTTTAACTTAATAAATAATAAAAATAAAAAAAACATTCTTCATATTTGATTTTAAGGGTTATTATTATAATACTTGATGCAAAAGAATTTAATTGCGCTTGCTTATACTGGTGAACAATATTCATCAGGATTTCACACTTGTCTTTACTGAAAATCGGGCACCAATCTCCTTTTTTCATCTTAAAAAATAAGACAAACCAATATGTTCATCTAAAATCTTTAGTAAATCATATAATAGTCAATAAAACATAACAAAATCAATTGAACCTTCCTTATACAATATTCAACAAAATAAACGGATAACGTTTGAGTATACTTTGACGTTCTGTAATTCGCTGACAGGTGTCGCACTCATTGTTGCCATACCCACGACGTTAATATGATGAAATATAAATCGAACGTCATTTCCGTGCGATTTAAAATGTTACTTCCGTCCAAAAAGCGTTACTCGTCGTAATCCGCCTAAAGAAGTTTTACTTCGAAAACAACATTATAATATTTTGTTTATCTTCTGATAATTAAACTTGTTCTGTTTAGTGCGAATTTCCACCACTGTAGATTAATCTCCCTTGCAAAGTGTAAGCGCATATTATGTCGGGTAAAAGCACACCGATGTATTAATAACGAGCCTTAAACTCCGGCTAAAGAGGAATGAGAGACGAGAACTTTACCAAAAAACGACGGCGAAAACTCTCGGACATTCTTCATATTATTAACGATAAGACTAAAGACGATTGGTGACTGCGCTCTCTTTTAAGGATATGGCGTTGATCTCACCACCTAGGCTCGAAGTAGGTACCTATTTTTAAGTCAATTATTGCATCGCACAAGAGTCTCAACTGCTCTCAAACGTGTACAGCCATTGAGTCTATTGTATCTCCAATTGGATGTTTTTATGCTGAAGGTGGTGGATAGGAAAACTAGATTTATTTATTTTATTTTATTCGCCCATGGGGCTTTTACATTGGGTACATAATGATTAAATTTTTTACACAAGTAATTAACAACAGGTTGCAAAAAATAATCTCTTACGTTACGTTTACGTTAAAAAAAATGATAATCGAAATTGTCATAAATAACATATTGATATAAAAAATGGTTTAAATTTTTTTTAAACATGGAAATTGTTACAATAAAAATCTAAATAATTTGTATATTTCAACTACTCACGCCTAGTCAGTCGAGTAGTAAGAGTAAGTTAAAGTACCGTTAAATTGACAGTTGAATTTTTATAAAAAAACAATAGGTTATAGCTTATTCTTCACCGATCTTCAAGTGTACATATTTTTAAAGTATTTAATAAAAAAGTGTGGTTAATTTGTTTTAAGGGGATATTAGATGGGAGAGAGGAAGGTGGAGAAGTATCAGTACTAGGAACTTTGTTAAGTAAATTATAGCTTAATAAGAATATTGTTGGCAGCATGTTTTTCTTTTAATATGCTTTCATAAATAAAAATATAACGTATATAAAAAGCAACCCCTTCATGCTATCTCTCCCCTACCTTCTACCTTTATCTTCCAATTCCTTGCCTCACAAACTTATACCAAATAAAATTATTATTAGCTAAGAAGGGTATTATTAGCAATGATTTAATATATAGCATTTGGCCGAGACCTAATGAGAAAATTGTGTAAAATTAACTTATACATAGGGTGTAACAGTACGTATCCGAAGAATTTTAACCAGCATTTCCTAATCTATTTGGAATACAAAAAGTAGAGGTAGTTTTGCTGTCCGATGATATATATTTTTTTATTAAAATAAAAAATAAATCAATCGCACGTCGCCACTGATCCCATTGATCGCGCGCTGTTCAGCGTGTTACCGTACTGCTGGAACGAGGTGGTGTGCTTATCACATGATCCGCTTGTTATATCTCTATACTCAGTTGCCACTTGTGATTTTTTTATTATTTTTTTATTATTTATTGAAAGCACAGTTATAATACATCAACAAATAAGTCCTGCTAAGCCAATTGAATTGGCTTGTCGGCAGGTGCTTTAGTTACATATACGTAATTTACTTCTTATATCTACAGATAACATTTTTTCATTCATTTTTCATACACAACATTATTTTTTTTTTCACCATAGATTTAACCTTATTCATAGAATTACATTGCTTTATAGTGTCAAAATGTCATTGGATAGAAAAATGACATCTACGTTATGATTTTAGACTTTCACGGCCAAAAGATTTATATATTTTGGGGTACGGGATGGGTATATGTACAAATCTATCCTGATGATGGAGACTGCAACGCAGTCCGAAATGTTGGCTAAAGAAGGAGATAGCGCAACATGGTATAATACCCCAAAAATAAATCAACATAATGACATCTACGTTTATTACGCCAAATATTCTCATGAATTGTTGATTAAAATCCTTCGGATATATCGCTTGCTGAAGGTTGGTTTGTACTATGTCCACAAAAGCTCGTATTGAGAAAACGAGGTTAGAAGTTTAAAAAAATTCTATTTTTGTTTCCTTCACTTCAAACTAATTGATATAAATAATACTATAAAATAAAGGGTTAATCTTTCTATAGGTAAAAGAACAATATTTTTGGTTGCATAATCAAGATCGTAAAAGGACACTTTTTAAAACAAAATAGTAAAAAAATGAATGTTGGTTTGTACCATAAGCATATTTAATGTTGGTTTATATTATATCCACACTCTGTTTTTTTTTGTTTTTGTTATGTTTATTTAGATGTATGCACATTTTTTTTAAACATCTAGTAAGAAAATACGATAATACAATTTAATAAATACAGTTTAAGAAATACAAATTAGAAAATACAATTTAAGAGATTAATTTAAGAAATACAGTTAACTACAATTTAAGAAATACAGTTAACTACAATTTAAGAAATACAGTATAATATTTGTAATCTAATCAAAGATTGTTTTTAACATATATAGCACATGTCCTACGAAAAGTGCTAAGATTTGAGGCTTCCTTAACGGCATTCGGTAGGTTATTATACAGTTTTTGTCCTTTATAAAACACGCTATTTTGAGTGCACGAAAGCTTAGTTTTGGGAAGCCTAAAATCTCTGCATCTTCTCGTAGGATAATTATTAACATTTTCGTGATACATAATATTACTATTCAGATAACTTGGCAGCATATTATTTTTGAGTTTGTACAACATTGTTAAGGTATTATATATTATATGTTGTTTGGTTGTCATCATATTTAAATTTTGTAACATAATTTTGACTCTAGTGAAAATGTTGCACTTTAAAATGATCCTCATTCCCCTATTCTGTATAACCTGTAGTTTGTTATTTTGTGCTTCGTTACATAGGAATAAAACACTAGAACAATAATTTAAATGCGGACTTACTCTGGGTGGACCAAACCAACAGTAATTTTATCCTGCGGCACATCAAACAATAATAAGTTAACATTCACATACAAAAGGTTTTAGTAAATAATAATAAAATAAAATATATTAAAAATTCTTCATTAGAAATTAGAAAATTTTGTATTGTCGTTTGAATAAATAAAATGTATGGAGTAATCAAACATTAGTAATTTTTGCATACACGTACATAAGGTTTTAATAAACAATAGTAAAAAATTAGTATTAGCTAATGGACATCGTACAATCCAATCCTCAGTTTTTTGTAATTAATATGGAGATAGAACAAAAAGTGATATTCAAATGTAAGTTCCCGCTGAAAATTTGTTTTTTTTTGTGTGTGGATATAGTAGATAAAAATATGATTAATATTACTGCATTCACATTTTAAAAAAAAACCATAAATGTACATAGTACAAACCAACCCTCAGCAAGCGATATGTTGATACATCCTGTGTATAAAAATTAATCGGCGTGATCGTTAGATAGTTAGTTTTATTAGTATACTATTATAAAAACGATATCTTAGCTTCCGATTGAACATAATGAATATTCTTTTAATTAAAGTCGTGTTATTCATAGCGGTGCGTGTACCGGTGGCATAAAACAATTTATTTAAAGTCTTGTAAATATTGCATCCGTTTGACTGTGAGACTTCTTATATTCAATTCGTGATAATGTTTGACATAACTAATCTCAGCTTTGGGGCAGGACTGCACCACCAACCAATTGCATCATTTTTCTTATCTTTTATTATCTTGAATAGTTGTGGTCTTCTAGATATTTTGTTTTTTATAAGATATACACAGTACATTAAATATAAGTTTTAAAGTACGTTAAAAAAATTACATGGTTTTGTACCTATTACGTAAATCTCTAAAATGTCATTAACTAATTTCGCCTGGGTTTTAAAACATAATTATGCTGAAACTAATGAAAACAATCAAACATTGGTTGACTAATAATAACAAAAATGAAAGAGTATGGGGTGGAGAAAAATTTACGTTTTAAAATCAAAAATTATGTACGCACTAAAGTTTAACAAAACAACAAGAAATTTAATAATTTGGTTTTGTATGTTTGCATCGTGAAAATGTATATTAATGATAAAATATAATATACCAGTGAAAGGAAAAAACGAAGACTTAATAGGCTTTGACATGAGTAGTTTGGTTCTATCATACAGGAGAAAGACAATTGTCGCTCAATCGGGTGTAATATTTGAATGGTTACGGAAATAGCCGAAGATTTCCGATCGATAGCTGGGCACTTTTAGTGACGAGTTCTCCTGCTTCAGATAAACACAGAGCATCCAATAGAATGAACGTTTAGTCCAGTTAGATATTCATTGTAGACAATACGATACATAAACACGACTTGTAACCTGATTAACCGAGTATCATCGAATCTCCCAATCGACTGAGAAGCGTTCTTCATCAGAAAAAAACACAGAACTCCACAGGGGGGCTGTGTTTAGAGTCTTTTGTGGAAAGGAAAGAGGAGAACCTGGGACTTGAAGAGACCCATTTTGTAGGAGGGAGGAAAAACAAATTTTTTTAATTTTTTTATTTAAGTCTATTAAGGAAACATACAGTTGTGTAAAAGATCATTTAACATAAGATAGTGAACATGATATCAACCAATTAAGTTCCATTTATAATTTTTTTTGTGATTACTGATTATAGAAAGAAATTATTTACAAGTTATAAAAGTATGTAGTTTGAGTGAAAAAATATTAAAAAGAAAATAATAAACAATATAGAAGTGCAATAATACAACAAACAATGCTTTAAAGTTAATTTGAATTTAAAAGATTTAAGGGAACAGTGGAAAATGTCAATATCGCTTAAGGCATTATAAGATTTTCAGATACGCCCGAGTAAGGAGTTTTGTGCGTATTTCAATTATAGATAACGGCAAATCGTTCCACAGCCGAGCTATTGAATTATAGAACGAGTGGTAGAAACAACCTCTCATGTGACAAATCTCAACTCTTTACGAATGTTGGAAATTCACAATATTGTCCCATTTTTAAGGTTTTTATTATAAATGTCAATATTTAATAATTGTTTCACTAAGTGCCTTCGTAATCAGATAAAACAAATTCTTGCTATGTCTTTTGTGAACTTATTCGAATACCAGCACTGGTACATGCTAATTAATGTAATAGTTGCTGACAGACAGATTAAAATTTCATACAATCAATACGTGTCACGATTTGGAAGGCTCACTTATAAAAAAAAGTGATGGCGTGTGATCGATCTGTTACTGTCGACTTGGGCTTCTTCTTTGTTCATGAATCTTATAAATCTGGCCGATAATACGTACCAGACAATTACGATGCGATTCCTTATGCGATATGCGATAGCATGCTTGCTCCATCCGTATACGAACTACCTAACGTTGCGGAATATCATGTTGATAGTATATAGTATCTATGAGAGTAAAATATCTTTATGAGAGTAGTAATCATTATTTTTTAGATAATAGTTATTTACCCGCCTCCCAAAGTAATTGTAATATCTGTATCTCTGTAATCTTGTCTAATCTACAGAGATATTCTTCACTTTAGTATTAATTTTTTTTTTTTTTAATTTAATGACAATACAAATTAAAATGAAAATACAATATAAAGTAAATTAAGAATACAAAGTTAAGTATTTTGTCTTCAGTCCTCCTCACTAGGTATTCCTGTTCCGAGGTGGACTGCAGGTTGATGTACGGTGTTGATCATGATTTCCCATCATTGTTGTTGGTTTTTGTTGGTTTCCACGAAATATAAATAAATAAAGCAAAAGGTGTTTATGTTTATTATTTTGCGTTGTTTTAAAAAGTGTTTATGTTTATTATCTGTAGGTTGCGTTGGAGTTACTTAATAATTTTAATTAGTTCCTCATCTTCATGTTTAAAGCAATTAATTAGTATTGAACTTTTTCTTAGTACTACGATGTTTGATTAAAAGACCTCGGTTCCTTGAAATCACAGTGACTGTTTTATGCTTAATAGAGGACACATATTTTTATAACTCGCTAGCTATATTTTTTCTGAAAAGCTATTGCAAAAGGAATTACTTGACACTCTCAGATCGAATATGCTCGGCACTCATCGTAACCGACACCATGTGACCCTAGCGTAGCATGAACAATAGAAACAGACCATCCATAACTGAACATAACTAAAATTCCGATGTATCACAGTAATTAAATTTGGGAGGCAGTATACAGGATTGATATTCACAATGTCAGTCGCACAATAAATAAATGAAGTAAGTTAATTTAAAATTCAATATATATCATTCAATATTAAAAAAAAAAAAAAAAAAATCAGCAAAATATCAGAAAAACATTAAAATCCCAAAATTTAACACCAAACACATTCAAAATATCTCTCTCTATATAGGTATATCTTATTTAAACAACCTCCCATTAAATCTAAAAATTATCGAACATATTCCTGTATTTCAGCTTAAGTTCAAAAATTACTTAAAATTACTATTACGCCCATCGTTCACGTAGCTATTTACAAGCGACGCTACCGCTATCCTTCATACAATTTTGCTAGTGCAGCGCCTAGCGGCGATTTCAAACACTAATAATGGTATTGAAAATACAGACGAGCGTATACATAAAAAGCCGTCGAAAATATTTTTGCGCTAGTTTTTTCAGTCGTGGAAAATATATATATCGTCTCGCCATTTATCCATAGACATTTTGAGATGTTTATGACATATTTGTTCACCACTATCGGCACCACCACCGGCACAGATAAGTTTGTGGCATTGCAATAGGGAATTTCCCTGAATTCCCCATCACGTCTTGTCGTTGAGGCTAAAGCGTTCGGATACAGAGGTGCGTGACACAAGGTATACGGAAACAAAGATGTGTGCAAAAGTTTTTTTTATAGTATTCGTATTCGTAAATATTTATTAGCTGAATACAAATATTCGTTAAATGTCTACTATTCGGCCAATACGAATATTTGTATTCGTTGCATCACTAGTCCATACCTGTTAATTTTTTTTTAAATCCTGAAATCTGTTATTGATAAATCTAGTATTTTTCTTACTCATATTTTTGTTATTATTTGCAATATTTACTTACTTCGGCAGTGAGACTCATGTTCGCTCCTTCCTCATCTCAAAAATACCCTCCACACAGCATCTTCAAAGATGACGAGGGCTCTGAGGGAAATTATTTTCCATGGAGTTAATGTAAAAAAATTTACGTGAAATTATACAATTGATCTAAAATTGTCACACCAGACACAAGAGCCTTGTCTTTTTATGGTGAGGATAGGCTATTTTGTTTTATATGTGGTTTTATACATGTAAAAATTGTATATTTTTTGTAAAAAGCATTCAAATATTAAAAAGAATAATAATAAATAAATAATATTTAAAAATCTAAGCCTTGCCGGGGCTTTGCTCTGAGCAACTGCGTTCAATTCCTTGTTCTTCTGATTTTTCTGTTTCATATTTTTCGTTTCAGAGATGTTAAAATTTTTATCAGTGATTTGATCTTTTATTCAAAAAGTTATTTCAATGTAAAAATAAAAATAATTCGCTTGGATTGTGCTATTGTGCAATAGTCGTCAAGAATCTGTAAAACTGAAGACACTTAAGAGGGCCATACGAGTATACGAGTATAAGTCTAAAGTTGGACACCGGGAGGCTGTAGAAGAAGTATAATGTTTTCGTTTGTTTACAAAGTACAAATGGCTTTTTTTATTATCAAACCATTTATGATACAGGTATTTCATATTTCCGATTCATGTCAAATAATGTTTGGTCCGAGAAAAAATTTAATCCGGCCGATGATGAAATATCTATCGAGATGTTGTTATTTTACGGAAATATTAACTACTTGATAAAATATATTAATTACTAGACTATTAAAATATATAATTAGCGAACTAATTGTCAAACCAAATTCACATGATGTTGCATTACTTAGTACAACTAGCTTCTGCCCGCGACTTCGTCTGCGTAGGATTAGTACTTCGAGTAATCTGTTTTCATTTTCTAGTTCCCATCTACGTTTATACCAAAATTCTTAACCCATCTAATTACAATATCTATAATTCTTGATTCGATTCATAGTTTTAGGCGAGAGCTTCAAATAAATTCACTAATTTAAATATTTTCTAAAATAGAATTTTGATTTAACAATCATTGTTTTGCAAAATGTCATTCTCAAATTTTGACATTTTCTATTAAACGACAATTATTATTTTCAATACATTGAAAATTAATAGCTAGCTTTATAAATTATAGCCTATTTGTTATTCTTATGTATGAGGTGTATTATTCTAAAGTTTCAATAAAATCCATTCAGTAAATTTAGCGTGAAAGAGTAACAAACATACATATATCCATACAAACTTTCGCTTTTATAATATTAGTAAGATTTGATTAAAGCAACTTCTTCAACTACTAAACAGTAGGTCGTTAAGGGAGTTCCAATGAAAATTAAAGTCTACGAGTATTTTTTTGTTATCAACTTAAGCGTTATTGGCCACATTTTGGCCAATTTGCGAACACCCACAAGCGCCCGCTGGCCCAAAATGTGACCAATTTAAAGAGATATTTTAAAATATTAAAATAATTTTTTTTAAAGTTCCAGCGTCTTGCGTTCTTCGGATAAATCACATGACTAACTTAGGCTAAAGCGTAAATTCGGCTTAGTATAACTTGATGAAGATTGCCTATTTGGAGAAGATAAAATATTATGACTTCTGTATGTTGTTGATGGCCTAGTGCCTAGTTGATAGTCACATATACATTTTTAATTCGAACGTGAATTATTTAATATTTGTATTGTGTTATAAACACATGATTTGTAAGAAAAAACATTTCAATAATTTCGGTTCGCGGACTGTCAAACACAAATAATAACGAAGAGATACAAGACATCCCTGATTTTTTTTACATTAAGTCCACACAGGAGGCCCTGAGGAAAATAATTTCCCTCAGGGCCTATGTCATCTTTGGGGATGCTGTGTGGAGGGTATTTTTAAGGAAAGGAAGGAGATGAAGTTCTGGGAAGGAAAAAGGTATGGGGGTTGGGTAGGAATCTGGGGTTCAGTGTGTCTAGATCATCCGCCGCCAAGACCTAGACAATGAACCCCATGAACCCGGGCACCCCTGCTAAGTCACCAAACGTAGCGAACCACTTGGGGTGACCTATGGCAGAGGTGTTGGTTATCCAATAAATGGTTCCCGGGGCGGCGGTACCCATTCCCGCCTCCCAAATTGATTAAATTGTTTTCACTATTGGTCCGTAAGTGTGTTCTGGATTCCGCTCCTAAGAACGAATTTTCAAACAGGCGGTTTTTTTTAGTTTAGAGTTTTAATTAATTAAAAATCGTGTTTATCTTACTTATATTTGATATAATGTTTAGGAATTCACTACAAATAGCAAACTTGCAGTTTGCAAATAGCTTAAACAAAAAAGTAATTTTTTTGTTTTAATACTAGTTTGTAAGTCAAATTATTTTCCTATTTATCTATTTGTTTCTTAAGACATACACAGTATTTTATAATGCAAGTTGTAATGTATGTTAAATAAATTACATGGTTATAGTACCTATTACATAAGTCCTTAAAATGTCATTAGGTAATTTCGCCTGAAAAAACTTAATTAATTATGATGAAACTGATGATAAGTATTAAACATTGGATGACTAATAATAACAAAGAGAAAGAATGTGGGTGGAGAAATAATACGCGAATTCTCAGCATGATGACACCTATTTTAGAGCAAAAACCTAACAAAGCTTTTTAAATCTTCTTCTTCTTCCCCTTGTCTTATTCGGTTGGGGACCCACTGCATCGACAAGGTTCCTCCATACGTTCTTGTCTTGCGCCAATTATTCGGCCTCCGTACATGGCAGACCCATCCTCTCCTCGCACAGATTTTAAATGTCATCAATAAAAAGATTTGTTGGGAAACAATTTCGGATCAGAAATGCATTCCTTTATAAAAAAAATTAAATTCCTAAAAAAAAAACGAGTGTGCTTCAGATCAAACGACTGAAGTGAATACTTCTTTAGCTCCATCTATATGTACGTCCATATATATGTTTATATGTATAAAATATATACATGTATTAATTTTCTACAAATATTTATTTAAATTTATTATCGCTTATTTATTATAATTTATTATATTAGCGCTCCCCCCCCGCGTTTGGCGCGTCACAGGTATTTCAAAATACTGAATGAAATATTTCATGCACTGGCTATGAGAGGAAGAGAGAAAGAAAATGTGCGCGCGCACTGCTCTTTCTTGCTTCTACAGTGAGCCCGTTCGCTTCGCAACGCATTTCACTTTTCGTTACACATTTTACGATACGTTAGTTTACCCCTTAAGTGAAGCGTGCGTAAAGAAGTATTTACTTCAAAAAAATTTCACAGGCAGAATTTAAAAAGATGTTTTCGTTCAATATACCTACCATCCTCCACAATGTTGGTATTGATCGCATTCGAGTAGCCTTGCTGTGATGTAACACCAGTTGTTGTGGTTTGGGTCCTGCCCGAGGCTGCACCGGTTGAGATTTATAATCATTTCGAAACCCAGTAGCACTTCTTCTAAGTATAGTTAATGTCCGGCTCTGACGACCGTTTGCATACATTAAGCGCTGATAACTGAAATAATCGGCATTTTTCCGTCGGTTTCGTGAGGCTTTTTTCTATTTATTTGATGATTTAATGTAAATATTCATTAAAGGGGAGACCCAGTAATAGGAATCTTACAACGGATTATATTAAAGCACCTGTTTTTTGTTATTTTTATTTGGACCAATGTAACATGCCTGCCGAACGTTTGGAAGATGGTCATTTGATTTATATGGTTCGGTTTATAGGAACATACATCTTCTTTATATGGGTGGGATTATAAAAAAAATCATATACCAAAGTCCACGACCACTACCTAACCGTTTCTCAGTTGATTTTTTTAATTAGTTCCCTTTTAGCACGAGTTATTTTTATTAGTTCCCTGTTAGTACGAGTATTTTTTTTTTAATTAATGAAGATAATATTAGGGAAAGTCAATCGAAAATCCGAAACAGAAAAATCAGAAAAAGATACGGATACATCTGGGACTCGAACCCAGGACCTCTGGCAATCCGGGCCAACGCCCTATCTACTGCGCCAACGTATCCCTATCCGATTCCTTCATTTTTTAACTGTATCATACTTCAACTGAGAACTATTTTTTTACGCACCAGATTTTCAGGCCAACGCCCTATCTACTGCGCCAACGTATCTCTATTTGATTCGGTAATTTTTTAACTGTATCATACTTTGACTGAGAACCATCAAAATTATTTTCATTTTCTTAACGCATATTTTTATTGGCTGCTATCTTTATGTATGATTGCAAAATTCAACTCGAACTTAATGCCATCTAGATAGTTTCAGGATAAATTTTATCACTTTTTATTAATATGCGACATCTATTGACTTTTTCTGCAAGTCTAGGATAAAATATATTTATTTTTTACTTTTTAACTTAATGAGTTAAACCTCAAATTATAATATTTTAATTAATGAAGATAATATTAGCGAAATTCAATCGAAAATCTGAAACAGAAAAATTAACAACGAAAAATTCTAAACGAATTGACTCTTTTTTGTGATTTTAAGATACTAAGGTTATACCGTTGGTCGTTGGCAGATTTGTTCAATTTTCAAACGATAGATTCTATTATACAACACCAATTTCAAATCATATAATCATTCAACAAAATAAATCAATACATAATCTAGTCAACAGAGTTTTCATTTTTTAAATTTAAGTTAAATTAAAATCATTAAAAAATAAATCCGAAAACGTGTTTTGTGACAAAAATATCTCAGTTTTTCTATTTATTTAAGCACCTACACGCTAAAATATTTTACTTTTTTATAGGCTTATTTTGTTTAGATTTGTTTATTGACAAATTATACATACTTGTGATCAAAAAATACTTACAAGAAGTACACAATATTTAATAATTTATCATCGTGCGTTTTGAGCATTTTTATTGCTTACTCGAACGTAGGTATATATTAAAGCAAGTTTTGAATGAAATAAAAAGATATTAAATTTTTTTATTTAAAAAAATTGTTACGGGGAATAATCGATCTTTCTCATCTGAACCTCCCTGTACAGTTGCAATCATTTTTAAACTTATATTCTCAACCGCTGGTCAATCACTCTTAAGCGTTCGAAGCATTGTTGTAAGTAAGGCGAAGAATCTTGTTTACTTGAGTGATAGGTACTTGTTTACTTAAGTATTGCCCTGATGAACCCAACAACTTGCTTTAAATGGTTTTTTCCATGTTTGATGTCAGTTCTGAATACCCAGGGCAATCCTCCTCCTTCCCATCTCTCCTTCCCCACTCCCTTTAAACGCACAACATATCCCAAATGAGTATGTCATAGTCCATTTAGCTCCAGAAAATTGGGAGCAGTTGTTATTCTAGTCAAACTCGTATTATTATCTTCTTAATATATAAAACAAAGTCGGGTTAGTTACACCATTTATAACTCAAGAGCGGCTGAACCGATTTTCATGATCTTTAATTTGTTAGCTTTGTCTCCGTCCCGATTACCAGAATTACTATTACTATTAAAAGTTCTGAAAAAAAAAGGGAAAAATTATTATGAAGAAAATAATTTTTTTCATATATTTTGTATGGAACGGCTTTTGAAATAATTTGCGTTGGTCGACATAATTTGAATCAATGGTGTAGTGTGCCGAACATTTCGTGCTTAGTCAACAGCTCAATTTCATTTTTTGAACTTAGGGTATTTATTTTTACTAAATAAAAACTTAATTTATTTCAGCTAATAAATTAAATACAACATTTATTGATTCTGAGGCGGTACGAAGTTTGCCGGGTCAGCTAGTTCACAATAAATATATTTTTTCTCATATTTTATATATAGATTTTAAAAAATAGATTGATTTTCCACCTCTGCACGCAGGCAATATATTATCACCCTCAAAAAGAATAATTCTAGTAGAGATTTGTGTAACTTATGAGTGTGATTTTTTTAAGGGATTCTCATAAGCTTCGGTCTAAATTCTGTTGAGTGGTTAATTTAGCTCGCGCGATTTAATAATTGATTCCTTCTTTCTATAGCAAGGCATTCATGACATTATCCTTATTGGATTGAGTTCTGTGGATTGGGATTACTGTACTGTTCAATAAAGCTCGTGATTCGTCGAGATTACAAGTCTTCTTTATTTACGTTATCGTTTACGTTATTCAAATTAATATTTAACTGGACCACAAATACTGTATATATGATGTAATAACTTCTGAAGCAAGGGAACTTCATGCTGAAGGTGCCCAGCTGTCAATTGGATATCATCGGCTACTTCCGTTATCGTTCGTTTATATGACACGCACGGCGAAAGTTGACACTTTCCTATAGTACCTACTACTTTACTGACATCTATGAGACACATCAAAATTACATATAATTGCCGACGTCTATTGAAGGACATAGAAATTACGTGAATATTCCTATACGCGATATGTTCATTCATTAACAAAATTCAACAATAAATCGCTTACATACTTTTGACAATAAATATGCTAATATCGATCACGCCGGTAATCTGGCCTCATACAAAAGATGCATCAAACAAAATTTGTCTTCTCTACCATGTAAACATAATAATCATGTATTTAAACATAATATACTTACCAGTACTTGCACTCTAAAATTATCAATTCATTAGAAATCATAGGTACTTATAAAATTTATTGTATCGGTTGATATTTATAATCCATAATACCTAACAATTAATTATTTTATTTTTTCTTTGCTCCTATGAGGATTTCTTACTTTTTATAATTTATATTTAAATCGTCGTACCTTTTAATGATATCTTATATTTCTACATTTGACTTTTTAAAATTTTTTATTATTATTTCATTTTCACTTTTAATTTTTTTTATTTTTGCTTAATACTTTGTAGTTTGTACTTTATACTTGTACTTTATATCATATTTTTCTCTTTATATTTATATTTTACTTCCACCTACTACTTATTATCTTATGTACTACTTATTTTTTACCTTTTTTTCTTATATTTAACTTACTGTTATTCTTCATGTTGTTGTACTATTTATATGTTATGTCAATTATGTTAATAGCACATGTTGTGCCGTATATGTGTAAATAAATAAAAATAAATAAATTATGTACTAACATTATTTATGCGTCTAACTAAAACATATGGCGTCATTTAATTTTAAATTCGGCTGGTTTATTTTGTACAGGTGGACAATTTATGTAGAAGATTATGATGTAGCGAGGCAGTTAGTAGGTAAATTGAGTATTAACTATTGTCGGTCGGTCGGTCAAACGGGCAGCACATAATGTGTTATTACTTTTATTATGTAGGTCGAGTTATCGAACGAGAAAAAAGTAATTTGGATTATTATTACGATGAGAGTATGGAATGTCGAATCGTCTTTGTGGCTGCCGAACTTACGGCGGAAGTTGTGGTGAACTGGAGAAATTATTAATATGTGTAATGGGAATTCATAAGTTCTAGAGTATGCGATATGCTTAAAATTGTATTTATATATATTAATGAATTATTATGCTATTTCTAGTGATTTATTTTTTGGAGAGTTTTCTAAAATTTGTTTAAATACTATTTAATCGATATTACTTATCTACTACGATTATCTGATCTATTAAATTTGAGTGACATAAGCACTTTTTACGATCTAATATTTCTATTTAAAATCTTTCATAATACAATTGACAGCCCTGAATTATTGGCGATGTTTTTTGGGAATTCGCACACTTTCAACGTAATTTATTAAAATATTGTAAAATAGTTACTTAGGGTTGGCTTTTCGTTTATAAGGTTGAGACTGTAATAAATTTTACGTAAAAAAAAATACAAAAATACGATTTTTTTAAGTGTAATAATTATTGAAACTTATTGATTGTTTAATTAATTATTTTCAAATGAAACGGCGAAAAAATCCGAGGATGATAGCTATGTTATTCTTTTTTTTATAAAATAAGTGCGTTTTTATTTTTTGTCACTAATTTTTGTTAGAAAAAAACGCAAATTTGATAGCATATTCTATCACCTTTCAAAAACAGTTTTTGGTTGTCGGATACTCCATTTATTTCGATTATATTGAAAAGCGGAAATATTTTGACTTTAACAAAACCCGAGGCCAAGAGGGATATAAAAGGGTTGCATTTAACAAAGCACATATTTTAATTTATTTAATTTATAATGTAGGACACAAGCCTTACCCATCGGAGAAAGGATTAAAATTTAAAAATTTACAAAGAAAAAACAAAGATTGTCCAACGCTGTTGTTACCCCCGTAAACCAAATTCCCCTATCTGACATTTTTACCATCATCAGAGATAGATCCCAAAATGTTTGTATTGGCACATATCTAGTCAATCCAAAGGAGCATGCTATACCTCAATACAAAGGACTATCCCATCAAAATCGTGGTTTCAACAAATCCCCCATTTTTCCAAAAAATAAATTTCCTCACTTATTCGAATAAGAATGAGACATTATTCCGTTCCTCCTCACCTTTTTAAAATTCAAGTCCTTGACTCTCCAGATTGTACATTCCTTAACAAGATAATCCTCTCTTCTATCAAGCCTTATCTGACATGGCTTCCCCTTCATTCAACATCTCATCTCTTTTAATACCAAACTTCATTATAATTTTGTTATTTGCCTATTTAAATGAAATTAATATTTAAATTCTCCATAATATTAAATGATGGCCTAGAACACCTTTGAAGGGTGAAAGCCAGAAATAATTTTTTTAAAATAACAAAGATAAATGCCAATAACGGTATACATAACAATATGTAAGAATCAAACAAAAATATTTACAAAAAAAAAACAGACAATTAAGGTTGGTCAAGTTATTGAAATCGAGAGGTTCTAGAAATTTGAAAGTTTATTGCACTACTTTTTTAAAGCGATAATCTTTCAATTTAATTCCACTAAGAATTATCACTTGATTGTTTTTACTTCACTTCCAGACGCTCTTATTAAAACTATTAAAAAAATTGCCATGAATAAATCTCATCTCACCAAGAATCTCAAAGTGCAAATCTTAATGAAAATTATTAAGAACTAGCTGATACCCGGCTTGCGTTGCAATGCCACTTAAATAAAGAAATTGTTTCTCCCCGCGTTCCCCCTCTCCTCTCCCGCTGTCCCCTTCTCGCGAACCTCCCCCTTCCCGAATTCCCCTTCCACCTTCTCCGCCTTCCACCTCCCTCGTCCTCCCTCCAGTGAACCCCCCCTCCTTCATTCCTCATCCTCATCCTCCCTCCTCATGAATTTCCCTTCCACTTTTTCCGCCTTCCCCCTCCCTCGTCCCCCCTCCCACATACCACCCCTCCTTCATTCCCCTCCGCCCCTCCCCCTCCTGCCTTTTTTCCCTGCCGCTAAACTCCATAAAATAACTCATTTTTCAAACAACTCGCGTTTGCCCTATTGCAATTTTTTTTTGCAAATTTCATAACTCCAGAACTCACCAATATAGATATATAGAAACCTTCACGGGCATGTCCACAATAACTCACCAATTTTTTATCGCAATCGGATGAACAGTATAGGAAATATCCCTAAATATATCAAACGCGCGAACTGTGAAACGTTAAGTTAAAATGGTCGTTAAGTTTTCTGAAATTATCCAATTTTCTTTATTTTTCTTTCCGTAAGAACCTTTTACAAAGTATTAGAAAACTTTTTAAAAAAGATGAATGAAATCGGTAAAGTCGTTCTAAAGTTATGGCGTGACCAAGGGAAATAGAGCTTCATTTTTATACATAAATGAGTTATGTAGAATTATGAATGTGTTTTAGACCGGCTAGCGACTGGCTTTGAGAACCTATTTTACCACTTGTGGAGGTTGTTGAAGGTATTCTGTATATTGGAAGTTATGAGTACCTACCTGGACAGTGTAATGACGTACACAACTACAGCGGGATGTTTGTATTCTCTCAATATTACTACTTATTAAATTCTCGGCTATGAACACCTGACGATAATGAACCGAAAGAAATACACGTCCACTATTCGTTTAAATAGGATCTCGGCAGATAGACAGGGGAGGTCAATGTTTGGTTTAATTAATAATATTGGGCACAGCGCTTGGGGGCTTAATCAGTGGTGTCCAAGGAACTCAAGGTCGTTCTGAAAGCGATGCAATTAGGTGGAAAACATATGATAAGATGGCGAGAGGAAGTGACGAGCTTTTTGTCTGGATTTCATCACTGAGAATCACGTCGTAATTTAAAATAGTTTAAGTACTAGATTATTTCCAGTTTGTAACATTGTCAAGGGAATCGATTTTGTTTGAGGTACATCAAAATATTTCAGACATAAAAGATGTAATCTTGCCTTCCTTATAACAAAAATATATGACTTATGTCCAGTTTGAGGATGCGTTTTTAAGTACAATATCTTCTGTTTTACGGAGAATATGAAAATCAATAAATATATGTACATAATGGTACAATTACTTTCCTATTACTGCCTACCCTGCAACACCAGTCACAGGCACCAAACTACTTGAGTGTTCGCGTTAATAATTGAAATAGCATCCAGCGTCCGTGATTTCTGAGCGTCCGATTTGAAAATTTCTCGCCCACATTAAAAAACAATACTCACGAATTGTAATACAGAGACACAAACTACTTATAGTTTTTGATAGTCATTGAAAGCACCTATTTTTAACCGACTATCCCATATTTTTGGATAATTTTTTTTATTAAAATTGGTGTACGTAATACCTATTTGGAGAATATTTAATTTTATGACTTCTACATGTTGTCTATAGTCTGGTATATTAAATATACATTTAATGTGTTAATAATTGATAATATTGCTTTTTGGAAGGCAAATAGTTTATAAATACTTTCAGCTTTACAAATCCTAACATCCCGTGATTTTTTACGGCTTATCATGGAACTAATGTACGATCAAAGTAGAGACCCGTTCATTGTGATCAAAAAAATATTTCTGAATTTAATAGAATTGTACATCGGTTTTTCAAAATTGTTTTTAACTAGCATGCTTTTTCGAGTGCATTAAATGTTATTAGTTGAAAGCCCATGGCCGGTCCCAGACTCCAAGGAAGGGGCGGACCCCGCACAGTAAGAATATAATTACATTCTGATCGGCCGGAGACCGGACCCCTCTGAACCCCGCTCAGAACATTATACATTCCCACCTTCATACAACTGCCTGCAGAACACCACAAGGTCTCACAACCCCACCATCAACAACTCTCTTCTTCAAATTATAACTACAATAACAATGTTATGCTGACGATGCGATGGGGTGATTTTACAATTTCCTCCGATCTTCAAACAAAACATAATACCCACTATCATACCTCTGCCTGCAAAACACCACAAAGTCCCATCACCCCGCCATCAACAACACGCTTCATCAAATTATAGCTACAATAACAATGTTATTCTGACGATGCGATGGGGTGATTTTTAGAATTTCCTCTGATCCTCGAACAGAACATAGGTATCCACCAGCATATCTCTGCCTGCAGAAGAACACAAGGCCCCAGCACCCCACCGTCAACAACACGTTTCATCAAATTATAGCTACAATAACAATGTTATTCTGACGATGCGATGGGGTGATTTTAGAATTTCCTCCGATCTTCAAACAAAACATAAAATCCACTATCATACCTCTGCTTGCAAAACACCACAAAGTCCCATCACCCCACCATCAACAACACGCTTCTTCAAATTATAACTACAATAACAATGTTATTCTGACGATGCGATGGGGTGATTTTAGAATTTCCTCCGATCTTTAAACAAAACATAATATCAACTATCATACCTCTGCCTGCAAAACACCACAAAGTCCCATCACCCCACCATCAACAACATGCTTCATCAAATTATAGTTACAATAACAATGTTATTCTGACGATGCGATGGGGTGATTTTTAGAATTTCCTCTGAACCTCGAACAGAACATAGGTATCCACCAGCATACCTCTGCCTGCAGAAGAACACAAGGCCCCAGCACCCCACCATCAACAACACGTTTCATCAAATTATAGCTACGACAACTTGATTTTATTACTTGATCAGGGGATTTTAGAATTTCCTCCGATCCTCGAAAGAAACATTTTATCCACCATTGTATCTCTGTCTCCGAAGCATTACAAATAGAGGCGTATAACTCCGATCCAAATTTGAATCCGAATAAAAGACACGAAAATCTCCATGGTTTATGCGATGTAACATAATCGGCTACCACATTCACCAACAGAAAACTCTGAATGTCTATGGAATAACTGTTGAGAGCTGAGTGATCTATGGTGGTTTGATATCTTGTTTTATGTTGTCAAAAAATGATGTCCCAACGGTCCCAAAGCCAACGTGAAAGTCAATAAATAAGTAACTTGAATATCAGCTTCGGAAAATTTTGCTTCGTAAAGTAGGGACAAAGCTGAACAGATGTAAATTCAATTCGACATAACATATCATAAAGAATATCTTTCAACACCCTCTTTAAAATGTGTTTTGTATCTATATACGAGTATTATTGTATTTCCCGTTTCTGTGTTATCTGCATAATAATAAAATAACATCATATACTTTAACATATAAATATAAGTTTTTAATTTATTTCTGTGTTGTATTGTTGAATGTCAAAATTCGATACTGTCATAGGAAAGCTCAATCATATTTGAAAATTTTCTTTCTTTTGTTTTATAGGAATTGAAATTTTAGGTTATGTTTACAACTTCTTGATTTGTTGACAAGACAACAGGTACCATCTGACAGTGCTGTCCTGAGAAAATTTGCTGTAATAAAAGATACGTTAAAGCTCATTTTGTCAGGACAGCACTTTGTAAAATGTAGCCTTGTTGTCGCAAGGGAACCTTTTGACATTTCAAGTATTTTATTTAAAAATAATATTTAAAGCTAATGAATTAGGTGAGCTCGGAAGGAGAATTATTTTCCATGTCACGCTTTTTTGAGTTTCCTCTCTCCTCGTCCATGGTGTGTGACGTAAAAGAATTTCATTAAAAAAATCATCAAATATTGGCATAACTATTGAAGTAGTGCTTTCACATGAAGTATTGAATTCCGTAAGTCTAAACTTAAACTTTAGGATGCACAGTTTATACCCGCGCTGTGTAAGCGGGTTCGGACCATCCCAACGTGAATGGTTAAATATTGGAAAAACTTTTTTCCATAAAAAAGCACGAAGTTATCACACCATCAAGTCCACCTTAATAACACACATAATCGTAATAAAATAACACACATAGTCTCTATGGTGATTCTAGAATCGTATCTGCTCCGTCTTCGACGGAGTCAAACCTGTGCAACAATATACTTGTAATTATAATCAAGAAAGTGTGATTATTTTTTTTAGTATTTTCGAAATTTTTCAAGATTGATGTGTAGCAAAAAATACTTTGAGAGAGATGTATGTAACTACTATAAAAGTGATGCCAAAGAACAAAATTGCAATACAATGGAATATGTGTCAAAGTCAGTATTGCAAAATGAAATATCATAGGAGACCATTTTTTAGTTCCTCTTTATTAAATTTCTATATTTTATTGTCAAATGTAATGTCTGCAAAAGCAATTTGCTCAGAACTGGAAAAAAATATCATCAAGCCCTTTATTCTGAATATCCGTTAATCCGCATGATGTATAAAATTGAGAAATGCGGTTTCTGCGGTTCGAATGGCCTCAACTGAACTTTTACATCCCTCTGTTATTTTATTTGGCTGGACCTCCCAGAAGAACAGATCACCGGTGTCATTTTGACTGACGATTTTGGCGAAGAAAGGCGGAGAAATGATGACAGAACGGAGTCTCTTTTGTAACACGCATTGCTTTGTAATGTACTAATGTGATACAAGTTTGTACAGAATGGGAAAAAAATAAGTTCCCTATCCCATATAAACATCCATATACATATTTCAGTAGAGAACGAGATATTTATAGAGCAAAACAAACTTTTAATATTTTTGTTTTTTCTCTCGACTCGAAAGCTTTCTTGTAAAGCTTTCAAATGGGGACGTTTCCATTGAAGATCTTCGTATACTTCTTTACCAAGATATTTTGTAATATCTGTACAACAAGAGAGAAAGAAAATGACAAAATATATTGTTTGGCAAATGCATAAATTTAGATTATAAAAAATCCCTAGTTGTCCCTTTTGTATGAATTGAAGGGATAAGTACTTTGTTTTTAACGTAAGCGAGTTTATTTATTTATTTTATTGTACAATAAATTTACCATATTTTAGAATATAATTTGATAATGTTAGCTACACTGGGTGGCTTACCGTGCTGAGGTCCCATTTTACAATACAAAATTCAAAAAGATGAAGTAAATACGTAATGAAAAAAAAATCCTTAAAAAGTTTTATTCTTTTATATTATATATTTAATATAATTCGTTTTTAGCTTGTTCTTTGATGTATCAGTCCAGTCTTATGCGTGAAATATTTTAATTGTATCATTACCAACATTATTTTCCTTTGATGAAAAGAGCGGTAATTTCATTTGTGTACATGAGAAATAGTAACGATCTTAAGGCACTCCCTTGAGGAACTCCATAATTTTTTGGAAGAGACTGTCTCGTTCAAAAATTGTAGGTACAGGTCCTGAAAGGTACGTAAATTTCCAATAGTTTAGAAGATTCAAATTTTCTTTAAATTTCATGTAAATAATACTGTGATCTTTAGAATCGTTTAATAATTTACCTATAGTTTGTTAAAAATTTTAGAAAGTAAATTTATCTATCTACGAGAAACGTTGGTGGGAAAAAAATAATGGTCCCAAGACACTTTTATTGTTATTAAGTGTTTTTTACTGAAACTCCGGTATATCTATCTAGTAATTATCGGAAAATATGATTATTAGTTTCATAGGACCCTTCTATGGTGGCATTCACGTATTAAATACCGATCCTTTTAAATGGGACTTTATTGTGCTTCTTTAAAATTTATGAACAGGTAGGTTATTGGGTATTTATTTATCGACATTTAAAAAAGGCGTTTGGTTCCCAATATAGTTATCTTGGCCATTTAGCTGCAGGACCCAATAATATATTTCACCTCCGTAAAATAAATACGTGTTGGTCCCTCCAAATAAACAAACGACGCATAATGATGATTTGAATCGCCCATTTTATTGTCGTGTACCTCGTCAGCGGAAACGTTCATGTCAATTTAGTGTTTATCTCGGCTAAGTTATATTACTGTGGAAGGTTTGGAATAACGATGAAAATACACATTCTGTGTGGCTGTATTCACCAGTCAAAACTGAAGTAAGTTAAAGTTTACAGATAACCAACATCCCTGCCACTGATTACCTCAAATGGTTGGTTGCGTTTGGTGAATTAGCAGGGGTGCCCGAGTTCATGGGTTGAGGTTTGTCTAGGGTCTAGGTCTTGGTGGCGGTTACCTAGTAGTTACTAGTCTACCCACTTACTGCGTGGCCGGATCGAGAGAGACTGGTTGACTGCCGTCACTCCTGGACACACTGACCACCAGATTCTTACCCTTCTCTTACGACTTTTTTCCTTCCCTGAACTTCTTCTTCTACCTTTCCTTAAAAAGACCCTTTACATAGCATCCTATTAGACGACACGAGTTCATGAGGTGAGGTTGTCTAGATCTTGGTGGCGAATGCATCTGCCCATCTACTGCGTCGCAAGCAGGATTAAGAGAGTTATCTTGGCCATTTAGCTGCCTGACAGGCGGGGTTAAGAGAGACTAGTTGAGGGAGGCCTTTGGACCTCTCCGGCTGAACTTCAACCCATTGCCATCGCCTTGCAATGCAAGTTGGAGGGATGGTGTACATACCCGTCACTCGTGTACACACTGACCTTCAGATTTCTACCCACCTTTCATACCTTTTTCCTCCCCAGAACTTCCCAGACCATCTTCATTAAAATGTATTTTAATTGTTGGTTTCATTTAATCATTTTACGCCCAAATGGTTTTTCACAAAGACATGATACATATTAAATGATTTTATATTCCATTTTCAAGTCGAAGGGAGATCCAAATCCATCCAAAATGCATCACATTTGCTGATGTATGCGCAAGATACAGATGAGAAAAATGCATCAATAACATCGTCTAAGTAATTTTGCATATCCTGAATTGTTTCTTCGTCATGGGAATTTAGTCAGTTGACCTTCGTGTTGATATTGACCGCTGCCAAAGTCACATCACCCTAATTTAATTTAATGGACACTACGAAGTGACTGCACCGAGGAGTTTTGCGACGTTTTATTGTGATTGTATCAGAAAAAGGAGTTACGCTGGTGATTCACTTGATTGCGGGTCTCTTCTTTTATATGGAGTGAATGGATCCTTTATAGACTCACAAGGGTATTCGATATAAGATCGTGAAATCTCAAAATTGTTATTTTGCTTCTTGATTTTTTTATATCACACATATTTATCCATTTATAGTGTAATCAGCAACCTCTATATCCAAGACATGATTTTTACGGTCTACGTTATTTCGTTGTTTAAACATAAAAACTGTTAATATTGTGACAAAATTTTGGGAAAAGGCTTAATTAATATTTATTAATTTCAATATACTTTTTAGACGTACACGTCATACAGCATTATTCCACGTGCTTAATTACAAAACAAATGCAGCAACTAATTCGCAAATTAACCGTGGTCTTCATACATTCAAAAATATTTACCTAAACTCTAACATTGACAATTTTTCGAATACACTGCCCAAATTTTAAAGGAGCATGTCAATGAAATAAATTGTTTAATGCGCATACCTTATCCCTTCTCAGATCACCACTTCTCACACCTAAACATAACAATTTTTTTTAAACTTTTACGCGATAAAAATCTATTAGAGTCGGGTAAATAGGTAAAGAAACAGTTGATAGTAATACCGTAGTGACTGTTTTTTTTTAAAATTTGAATTTTAAAATTCAAAAGTCTTCCGCTGTCGAGGCAACTGAAAAAAATAGTTTACAACTAAACTCGCTATCCTGTATATGTCAATGTGATGGTCCGCACACCACACAACTTCTCATAAACCAAACAGTGACTCGAAACGCGCCTTGTCAGTTGCTACGATGATAGCTGATTGTTCTTCGTCTATGGTTAAACAAGTTGAGATAAAAAACTGAAATCGTAAAATTGAATAGCGCAGTCGTAGAAGTTTGGTTGGAATCCATAGTAACCAGCCAGTTTTAGTTTGGTTTCAGTTTCTCCGGTCAGCGGAGCGCCTTACTCGTAAAAATTAAAACTAAAAACAAAAAAAGTTTAACCACATAATGGAGTCTAAATGTAAAGCACATTCACCAGTTTTACCGCTTGTTCTTCTAGTTTTCGGGATCCATTTAAATGGATGAAAATGAAAAGAGAACATCTTTACCTTCTTTCACCTTCCTTCGGAATATTACAACATATCCTCGCTCATCATCCAGCTGACCGCGTTTCAAAGCTTCCATCATAATTTATCACAATTTCAATGCGTCGCACATTCCCGATCTCAATTATGAACACGTGAATAGGTGCGCCAAAGGTACAAACACAACACTCGTGGAAACATACAATATTATGCTACTGGAGGCATATACTCTAACACCGATAAGGGTATACTTGTGATGAATGCATAGGTTACGTCATTAGACCCTCTGCTTTCAGTGGTGACCATGGCCCTACAATTTGCATTGTTGTATTCTCGCTAATTACTTCCACATCCACAGAGCATTTGTGGATTAAATTATACGGAGTTCAACTAGTATTTCAATGTGAATTATAAGTAGGAATTGTGAAGGTATATGCAGAATGTTTAGCGGCCAGCAGGAATTCCTCCAGCAATAAGGGGCTTTGTCGGCATGTCCAAAGCGGCCGCTACCGATCTTAGAAACCACACTACGGTGAAAATTCAAAAGGATACAAGACTTATTATTTCGTATAAAAATTTATGATTTGCTTTAATATGTTCTCTGTTTTTTCACATAATCAGGGGGAAATAAGTTTCGCAATTCGTTTAGTAAAGAAAGAAAAAAAAATCATGTATTAAATTAAAGAACATTAAAAAATAATTACAAATTGGGTGATGAAATATGGAGGAAAAACTAGGTATGCAAGAAAAAGGATTACCAATGACTTACCACTGCAAACAAATTAACAGGGTTTCAATGTTTATTAGCGGAAACATGCAAGAACAATTTGTTGGTATACGTAATTTCGTAAGTATACCAACAAATTATTCTTACACTTTCCCGCCAATATACATTGAAACACTGTTAATTTGTTCGTAAGAACTTCAGTCCCGTTTTTAACGGTTTTTACGAATAACATGTTCGTATTTTAGAATAACATTTTTCTCCGTGCAGGTTATATAGTTCCACCGCGATACCTCGAGGTAATTATTGTCACACGAGATTGTGTTTAATAAAAGCACCAACAAATTGCTTCCAAGGTAGTGGGTAATTGGTTCCAAATCTTTATTTTGTTTTCAAAACAAATTCACTAAAATTCGATACATTTTGATACTTTGCCAATCATCTTATATTACAGCAAGGTTAGTAGTTAGTGAGAGGTGGGAATGGAATAAAGGACATTCCGGTAGGAACCACATTAGCATATTCTCATTTCAAATACAACCAAATGGTTTATTTTTACGATGTACATTGTATTGTTACATAAGTAGCGAAAAGCATTACACGGAGAAAAATGTTATTCGAAATATGTTGTTCTAAAATACGATCATTTTAATAGTAAAAACGGTTAAAAACGGGACTGAAGTCTTACGAACAAATTAACAGTGTTTCAATCTTTATTGGCGGGAAAATGTAAGAACAATTTGTTATCAATTATTATTTGTAGAACCAATTATTCTTACATGTTCCCGCCAATAAACATTGAAACCCTATTCATTTGTTCGTAAGAACTTCAGTCCAGTTTTTAACCATTTTTACAAATAAAATGATCGTATTTTAGAATAACATTTTTCTCCGTGTAGTAATTATACATTCCAAATTTGGGAAGTTTATATATATATAACCTGCTAACCGTACATTGATAACCAACCCCTCTGCCGTAGGTCACCTCAAGAGATTCACTACGTTTGATGACTTAGTGAGGGTTCCCGAGTTAATAAGTTGGGATTTATTGAGGTCTTGGTGACCACTCCAGCTGGATTCTTTCAATTCACTTCTACCGCAATGGAATGGATGAATTCATGCGTTTGTCACTCCTGGTCACACTTTCCCCTAAATGCATAATCACTAATCACACATTTTCATTCTAAGAACTTCCTGTCTTAATTTCTTTAAAAAGACCTTCAAAAACCATCTCCAAACATGACATTAGCGGGAAAATATTTTGGGGGCCTCCCGTATACATAGAGTTCATAATAAATAAATAAATTGAAACCTCATATAGGACTAAAATAGCGAGCCCCTTGGAGAGCGCTGGTCCCTTCCACCTTTCGATATTCACTTAGTTTCTTCTTCTGGTCTTGTGAATGCAAATTGTCTAAAATAGCAGCACGGCTGCAGTAAAGCGAGGGTATCTGACAATAGCAGTCGCAGATAAAGACGTGGGTGTTATTATTTCACTATCTTCCTGAGACCAACCAGCTTACTAATGGATTATTGTGTTCGGAATAGGAAAATATGAGAACGGGAAGGAGGAAATAAATCCAAGCCTTGCGCACAGAACAAGTAAACATAATATTAGCTATATTTTGTGGCTTTGTAACCTTCGTGGAAGCGTTTTGCCAATGCACATTGGCAATGTCCTTACGTCATTGACAATGTGTGATTGACATAACTTCAATCGTCGCGTCAATATTTTCGCCGTCTTCGGAAACATTAGATACCTAAAGTGTGAGAATTCAATTAAAATCATTCGATTTTTTTATAAGAAAAACTTCCTTTTTAACTTTTCAAGGTTATTCGCATGTAATATATCATTGAAGAAGAAGATAACAACAATAATCCAAATAAAAGTATGAAAATGAACAAGACACAGAAAAATAATAAAACATAAATAAATATGACTTTGACCATTACGGCGGTTTTATGATCGGACGCAATGGCTGAATTGGTAGAGCGCCGCCCTGGTAAGACGTGAGATTTGGGTTAGAGTACAGTTGCGACCATTATGTTTTATTATTTTTCTGTGCCTTGTTCATTTTCATATTTTAATTTAGATTATTATTGTTATCTTCTTCTTCAGTGATATAATCATTTTATTTTACTTTCCATAACGCCGGACAATTGTGAGATAATGCAATTAGTTACCCGACAGTTGATCCTCGGCAGATGCCTCTACTGGGCTATGAAACCGATGATCGCGGATGCAAACCCCAGTGTGCGCAAGAAAATTTTATATGATTAATTTGTGTAATATTTAAAATAAAATTTAGTACATATATTTGCGGCATGGATGGAAGATACTTTCAGTATCGCCCTGGTGTAAAACAGCCATTTAGAATTGTGTGTTCGGTGACAAATTCTGCATAGAAAGAAACTTCCCCGCTTTTCAATTTACCATCTCCTCCCCCTGCCCACTATCTTCAGCCTCACAACATACACCAATTGGGGATACTATAGTCTCACTGGCTTCAAACGGTTGGGAGTGGTTGGTACTATTGTGCTATATTAACACAAAAAAGTCAAGCAACGGATTGACCATTAGGTAGTAATGTGTTTCATTGTCTGTTTGTCTCTCTAGCCGAATCACTGTGTCTTCTGACCCATAATTATTAGACCCAGGTATAAAAATAATTGAGCTCCTAACCAGATCGCCTTCGCGAGAAGTTCTCTTCGGAGGTTTGATGTTGTTTCACAACCTTCCCTATCATTTTTGCAATCAATTAGTGAGCTTTTGAATGGAGGATACGCCCACAGAATCGCGTAAACAAGAGTGGATTTATACCTTTTAAAATATGCATACATCATTATGTAAGTATTTATTTATTTATTTATTTATATTTAAACGCCCAAAGGGCTTTTACATACATAAAGCAATACATGTTTCGATTAATTACAGTGAACAGTTAGAAGTGAATAAAATAAATGTAAGTAACAGAAAATATAAAGACACATAATATAGGTTAGATAAAATATGAGTTGACAAAATGTAGGTTATACAGAATATAAATAAAGTAAAAATAGATAGGCTGCCAATAACCTCCAAATCAATATTAATAGGAATTAATAAAAATGTATAAAATTGGTATTTACAATAGTTTATGAATTAAGTAAAAATAGTTCGCACATACGGCGTTTAAAGTTTGCCAAATTCAAATTATTGTCAAATACATCAATATTGTTTAAATATTGATTACCAAGACTATGTAATCGTTGTATTGGAGAATGCAATTTATAGTTAGAATGAGATGTGTGTATATAAAATGTTAATGTTTGTCTAGTAGTTCGTGTAGGTACATGTAGATTAATTAAATGCAAGAGTTCACAGCAATCAAATTTAGAGTTTAATAATTTTAATAAAAAGGTTAGGTCAGTTATTTTTCGTCTGTTTTCTAAAGTTGGAATATTTAAAATATTCATTAATGATAAGTAATTTATGTGCTCTAAAGGGATGTTAAATTTAAAATTTACAAATCTTAGAAATTTTCTTTGAATTCTTTCAATATTATGGATATGAATTTTGTAGAAGGGCGACCAGACTATTGAGTTATGTTCGATTAGGCTTCGTACTAGGGATATGTACAACAATTTTACGATTCGTAAAGATTCAAAGTTTTTAATTGTTCTTAAAATAAATCCTAATATTTTCATACCTTTATTTACAGTTTGTTGAATGTGGACCGTGAAATCTAGTTTCTCATCCATTATTACGCCAAGATCTCGCATTTCCGCTACACGTTCTAAATTTATTTCATTTATAGAATAGTCGAACAATAATGATAATTTTTTTCTTGAGAAGGTCAAAGTTTTGCATTTATCTACATTTAAATATAAATTATTTTGTGAACACCAGTTATTTAGCATGTCTATATTATATTGTAGAACTTCACAGTGATTAAATAGAGTTATTTCTTTATATAATTTAATGTCATCGGCGAATAACAATACATTGACGTCTTTAAAGCAGTTGACTATGTCGTTTATAAAAACAAGAAATAAAACTGGGCCAAGATGACTACCTTGCGGTACACCACTAGTGGCGGAAAATGGTTTAGATATATAAGATTTTATTTTAACAAATAATGTTCTACCAGAAATGTAACTTTTTAGCCATTTTAACATATTTTTTCTGATACCTAAAGCATGAAGTTTACGGATCAATACTTTATGAGACACTTTATCAAAAGCCTTCGAGAAATCTGTATATATACAGTCAACTTGTTTATTTTTAGAAAAAGCCTCCAATATATAATTTTGAAAAAGTAATAAATTTGTTGTAGTTGATCTACCTCGAACGAAGCCATGCTGTTTGTCATTTATTACCTTTGTTAATGAGGGATATATTTCATCAAGAGCTAGAGATTCAAAGATTTTGGGTAATACAGACTGTATACATATTGGTCGATAGTTCGAAATGTCAGTCTCATCACCTTTTTTAAATATCGGGATAATGTAGCTGGATTTCCAGTAGACAGGAAAATGTCCAGAAGATAGTAGTTGGTTAAAGAGAATGGTTAGTGGTTTACATAATACAGAGGAGCACTGTTTAAGGAAAATTGGCGGAATGTTGTCCGGGCCTGCAGATTTGTTAATGTCTAAGGAACATAGTTTTTTTTGCAAGATTCTTCAGTTATATAGCAGTCTGTTAAATGTGTGGTGTATTTAAATGTATACAAAGGAATTTTATCTTCTGGTGTTTCATCATCAAAAAGTATATTCGAAACTCGTAGTATAAGCGGGAAACTGATGATTCTACACCACATTTGAAGTCGCAGTTGTGGTATGACAATTTTTGATTTGGGCTTTAGTTTTCGAGTAAATCGAGATTGTTGTTTGGAATTTTTTAGGTTAAAATTGGAAAAAAATCGGTCGCTAGGGGTTCGTATCCACTTGCATCTAAGCGTAGACCTGGCTCCGAAGGTTTTTTAACCATTTGATTGTCGGAAAAAAAATCGATTTGGTCAGATATTTGGTTTCAACATGATGTACCTACGAGTATCGACGGCAGGAAGGCTTATTGACGTAAACAACATTTTTTCGAATTTCACTTTTTGATGCAAATTCACTTGAAAAAAAAACTTAGTCGATCTGCACACTCGCCCTCTTACTCATAATCGTAGTATAACTAATACGCGTCGTGTTACGACGTAACAGTGAAAAGCTTCTTATTATCACTGCGTGTGCATGGTTAAAACGACTTTAAACCAGGTTTATGGCCAACTTTACAAAACCAAGGACGAGTCGGCGGATACATTATCGGATTTATATAATTTTCATCATATATAAACCTCGATGAAAATTTTATAAACCTCTAGTATACAAATAGACGCAAATAATTTTTGAAGTAAATTTGCATCAAAATGTCAAAAATCCAAAAATTGTTTGTTACTTCAATTAGCTTTTCTGCCATCGATAACATTTATAAATTAGTCCCAGCGAGAGCTCGTACAGACGTCATAGACGTTCTTCCTCTTACTTCTCACGCGTCATGTTTAAAAACCAAAAAGACAGAAGATACCAGAACGATGGCGTCCACTCATCGTTACCATTCATTATACTGACTTAAGACTTAGGGTCAGCCTATGTTGAGATTCAGGCGGCGCAGCACGTGCAGAATGTTCAGGTGTAGATTGTTATATATGTTGTTTCATGCAAGTCCTTTGCACATTTTGCCCGTGCTGCGCCGCCTGAATTTCAGCTTACGCTGACCCTTATCGATAGATGATCCGTAACTATAACGAAGTTTGTATCGATTTCCAGGTACCTATATTAGCTCAATAACCATTGGGGTGGGAGAGCTTTTTATGGGTTCACGCCTCGGCCAGTCGGCTCATTTCGACCAGAAAATTGTTTTCAACCGCAAAAACCATTTCCTGACCTTCCACGAGTATCCTTAAAAAATACACAACCGAAGTCGGTAGATTCAGGTCGGTCTACTTCCTCCGCAGAGGAAACATTAATATTAATCTAAAATGTGCTCTTGTGTATGATGAATGTAAAACAACATGGTTGTTAAATTAAATAAGAAAATAATAGTTTGCAAACAACAATGGTAATTACTATACTTGGCTAATATCTATAAAATTCGGTAAATACTGCTAAAGTTAAATTCCGGCATCCATTGTCGAGGGTTAAGAAAGGCTCTCATTGTAAGAACCCGTTAAAATTCCAAAGCAATTTTTCTGCAGGTTCATTTAACAATAGTAATTATAACACTAAAGCACACACACGAGTATAACGAGAAACCACAATATAGAAATTTGATACAGAAGAATAACATTTTAAGTAACTACAATACAAAGGCAAAAAATACATAGACGTATAGATATAATACAGGCAAAATACAATATACTGATTGAGGTGTGTAAAAGCAAAGGCAGCAATCTCCATTTCGGCCAAATTGCTATGTTTGCTTTTGAAATGACATGGAGATTGCTATCTTTGCTTTTACGTACAATATTACCTACAAATATTGTATTACATACAAATATTTTGTATGTAATATTGTACTTAACCACTCCAACGCTTTTTGCCACATTATGGCACTATTTCCAAAACCACGGATTGCTTTGTTGCCAAAATGTGACAAATTTTGAATTTTTTTTTTTTATTAAAACGACTGTATAATAAATTGTACATTCAAAATATAACATAATAACTATTCTCTAGGTTCTTTAAAATGTTTTAAGGTTAAATATTTAATTATTTTTGTTATATAAATCCTACAAATATATGATATTTATAAAGAATTCATTAGCTACATAGAACTATAATCAGTTTAAATGTCTCCATATTCAAATTCTAAATGATTTTTTTAATGTGGGCGAAAAAATTTCCTTTAGCAATCCTAGAAAAAATATTTAAATTGCTCTGTCGCTCCAGTGGTTATAAGAAAAGATAGCTATCTCCATGTCATTTAATATTTGTATGTAACATTGTACGTAAAAGCAAAGGTGTCTCCATGTCGTTTCAAAAGCAAACATAGCAATTTGGCCGAAATGGAGATTGCTACCTTTGCTTTTACACACCTCAATAAATAGTCATATTTATACAAAAAAAAAATACATTCATACAATCAATGGATACTAATGTACAGGAGGTACTGAGAAGAATATCATTATAGACTTTTTTCATCTATTAACCATTTTTTAGCTTCTTTTAGTTCGGGGGTGCAGTTTGATTAGCTTTTAAATGCATTTGCATCTTATTAAATATAGTACGTACGAGATAAGTGAATTTCAAAGTAAAAATTATAACTAACGAAAGAGAGCATAGCACTTAATTAAATAAATTTATTTTGTTTCTAAGAAAAACTCTTTTTTTAACTTTTGAAGGTTATTCCCATCAATGTAATATATCATTGAAGAAGAAGATAACAATAATAATTTTAAAAAAAATTAAATATGAAAATGAACAAAACACAGAAAAATAATAAAATATAATGGCTGCAACTGGGACTCGAACCCAGAACCTCACGTCTAACCGGGACATACGCATTAACCAATTTTGCTATTGCACCCTATTATGAGAATGTCGTTTTTGTCAACTTCATGTTTCAAATTTCAGAATTAACAATATTATCTTCGACTAATGTTTTTTTCAAATTATTGGCAGCTACCTTTTTCATTGGAAACAAGTATTCAAAGAATGTATGTATTACCTAGATAGTGTCTAGGATAAATATATCCGATTTTATTTTTATGGAACACCTATTGACTTTTTGTAAAAGTCTAAATGAATATTCATTTTTTTATAAGAAAAACTTTTGAATATTATTCCCATCAATGTAATATATCATTGAAGAAGAAGATAACACTAATAATCTAATTTTTTTAAATATGAAAATGAACAAGACACAGAAAAATAATAAAATATAATGGCTGCAACTGAGACTCGAACCCAAAACCTCACGTCTAACCGGGACATACGCATTAACCAATTTTACCATTGTATCCTACACGAAGAAAAATGTTATTTGAAAAAACGATCATTTTAATAGAAAAACAATCATTTTAATAGTAAAGATGGTTAAAAACGGGACTGATGTTTTTACGAACAAATTAACAGGGTTTTAATGTTTATTGGCGGGAACATGTAAGAATAATTTGTTGGTATACGTAATTTCGTACGTATTTTACCGCCAATAAACATTGAAACTTGAATATTTGCACTTAGTACGTATTGGCATTGGTCTAAGACCAAAGATTTATTTTCCAACTTCAGCACTGCACACAGACTCCAAAGATGTCATCTTATTTACTATTCCTTCACGACTTAACAGGACCATTCACAAACACCAATATTTTCCTTGTTTATATAGTCAACATTTGCACAGCTTTGCAAACTTCAAGATATCAAATTTCGCAAATAGGTATCCTTCTGCCTGGCAGAATCACCTTCGATTATTATTGTTTACACACATCATTAAGTTGACCACGCCGTGTAAGATATTTTGCGGTCTTTTGAGAAGTAAAGTTTTAATTATATTAACAAAGAAAGCTACAAAAATTTCTGTTATAATCGCTTTACGAACATTAATATTAATTATTTTTGTTGGTTGCCTAAAATCGTTGTAAATATTACATGGTTTATTCAGAATCGCTTTTCTTGATTTATTGTCTTTTATTGATTCTAGTCAGCTATACCTATACCTACAACTACTGTAAATCTTGGAGTCAGTAGGACTTTGATATTGTTTCTTTTTATTAATTAATATTGAGGCTGAAAAAAGCGGGAGATATATTGAACGAGGAATGTGAAGCGGTATACACACCATGCCTGGACCCGACATATCGGGCTGTTAGCAGCTGGCTATTGTCTCCTGTCTCTTTTTTCCTCGTGCGAACCCGTAACATTCTGTTTCACGTTGCCTTCTGTCTCTTTTATTACACAACAAATTCAATATCACTTCGCTGCGGCGCATCGGTTGGTACTAGCGGCAGACGTTTTCTTCCAATTTGCAGGCAACGTGAAACAGAGTGTTACGGGTTCGCATGAGGAAAAAAGAGACAGGAGATAACCTCCAACCTTCCATTTTTAGCCAGCTGCTAACAGCTCGATATGTCTGGCTGTTCGAAGCATGGTGTGTAGACCGCTTTAGAACGAGGTGGCTATTGAAATGTGTTCACTAAAAATAGGTAAATCAATTTTCATCTATATCCAAAAAATAAATATGAAAAATCATACAAGAAATAAACGTTCTGATGGGCTTTTTACTTACTGCATGACAACAAGAGTCTTTAATATCCTTATTAAATAAATAAACTTTTATAAAGTGAATATAATACATTGTTGAAAGGAAAAAAAGAGAAAAAAATGCAATTACAGTTCCACCAATGGATGGCATAAAAATTATGCAAAATAATAATATAGGTTTACAATATATCATTTAAAAGAAAACATATGAAGAGTCCACGGAACGAATGATCAAAGTCACCCCCAAAGAGGTTTCCAGTGAACCTGGTACCTGGCCTGAATCAGAAAAAGGCTACAAACGTTCATAGTTCCGAAAAAATTATGTATAAATTTTCGGCGTAAAAGTCAATAATGATCAAAGCCTGCACTGAAAAAGTTAAAAACGAGTCTCTATGATTTTGATCTTTCTTTAATGATTTTGGCGAAGCAAGAAATGTTCCACCAATGGAATTCTTTTTTGTGTAATATTTATAGATTTGCGTTTTTCAGTAAGACTTTGATCATTGATTTAATTTATGTTTCAGACTGACTTGAGAATGTTTTTTTTAACGATATAACATACTGTTATAAATAAATCAGCAGTGATTTTATATAACACAGCATTTGTGTATGTCACTTTTATAAACAATTATAAGGTTTCAAAGTTAAAAATTCTGTTTTCTTAAAATTCTCCTCAAGTGACTTTATCATTCTTTCGGACTCTTTATATGTTATGCGGAATAACCGATCTTTCTCATCGGAACCTCCCTGTACAGTTGCAAGCATTTTGTAACTTTAATTCTCAGCCGCTGGTCAATGGGTATTAAGATTGCTAGTGAATGACACGGATGTGCAGAAACCTGTAACAGATAAATAAAAATTAAGTTACAAATGTACAAGTGAAATAAATGTCTTCAAAACAAAATGTCTAGAAATTGTTACAAAGATGCCCGAGAAATACAAAACAAAATGTCTAGAAATTGTTACAAAGATGCCAGAGAAATACAAAACAAAATGTCTAGAAATTGTTACAAAGATGCCCGAAAAATACAAAACAAAATGTCTAGAAATTGTTACAAAGATGCCCGAAAAATACAAAACAAAATGTCTAGAAATTGTTACAAAGATTCCCGAGAAGTACAAAACAAAATGTCTAGAAATTGTTACAAAGATGCCCGAAAAATACAAAACAAAATGTCTAGAAATTGTTACAAAGATTCCCGAGAAGTACAAAACAAAATGTCTAGAAATTGTTACAAAGATGCCAGAAATATCCAAAAAAAATGTTGTGATTATAATAGACGTATCGAAAAGCTTTATAACGTTCAGTGTCTTGTAGTTTGCCCTTTCTTAGAAGCGAAGAATTAACAGGCATTTTAATTTTAATCGGGGCAATAAATAACTCCTCGCGTCCAGTAATTAGTCATCTTAGTTTGTAAGGATATATGGGACAAGATAATGCGGACGGTCCTCTATCTCGTGACGCCATCCTCCAAACTCCTTAAGGATTGGGATAGTGTCGATGGCCTTATTATAATAGGTGTGGATTACAGTGGTGGATAACTTTTGGCAAATTTTTTTGTGTAATTTTTCGTAATACTCTTTTTGCATCAACACTGTAAATATATACGATTGATATCCGTAACAACTTATTATGAAAGGTATCTTTGAAGTCGAGTTTATGTTTAAAAATGGTAAAAAATGTACTATCGGGGATCAACTGTCGGGGATCAACTGTCGGGGATCAACTGTCGGGCATCAACTGTCGGGATCAACTGTCGGGGATCAAATGTTGGGGATCAATTGCCAGGGGGCTAACTGTAGGGGATTAATTGTCGGGGGATCAACTGTCGGGAATCAACTGTAGGGGATCAACTGTTGGGGGGTCAATTGTCGGGGTATCAACTGTCGGGTCACCCATTCCAATAGACTGGTGAAATGTTATGCAACATTGTTTAACAGTGTTTCAATGTTTATTGTCGGGAAAATGTAAGAATAATGTGTAGGTATACATACGAAATTACGTATACCAAAAAATTATTCTTACATGTTCCCGCCAATAAACATTGAAACCCTGTTAATTTGTTTGTAAGAACTTCGGTCCCGTTTTTAACCGTTTTTACGAATAAAATGATCGTATATTAGAATAACATTTTTATCCGTGTACCTAGTTCAAAATACAATGTTCTTACTGCATAGTCTATTGGAATGAGTTACCCGACAGTTGATACTCCGACAGTTGACTCCCCGACAGTTGATTTCCGAGAGTTAATTCCCGACAGTTGATCCCCCGACAGTTAATCCCCTACAGTTAACCCCCTGACAATTGATCCCCGACAGTTGATCCCCGACAGTTGATTCCCGACAGTTGATCCCCCGACAGTTAATCCTCTACAGTTAACCCCCTGACAATTAATCCCCGACAGTTGATCCCCGACAGTTGATCCCCTGACAGTTGATCCCCCGACAGTTAATCCCCTACAGTTAACCCCCTGACAATTGATCCCCGACAGGTGATCCCCGACAGTTGACCCCTCGATAGTTAATCCCCTACAGTTAACCCCCTGACACTTGATCCCCGACAGTTGATCCCCGACAGTTGATCCCTGACAGTTGATCCCCCGATAGTTGATCCCCCGACAGTTAATCCCCTACAGTTAACCCCTGACAATTGATCCCCGACAGTTGATCCCCGACAGTTGATCCCCGACAGTTGATCCCCGACAGTTGATCCCCGACAGTTAATCCCCTACAGTTAACCCCCTGACAATTGATCCCCGACAGTTGATCCCCGACAGTTAATTCCCTACAGTTAACCCCCAGACAATTGATCCCCGACAGTTGATCCCCGACAGTTGATCCCTGACAGTTCATTTTTTACCATTTTTAAACATAAAATCGACTTCAAAAATACCTTTAATAATAAGTTGGAACAGATATCAATCGAATTATTTACAGTGTTGGTTTTTTAAACTTATACGCTGGAATATACAGTATATAGGTGAGTAGTTTTATCCTCGATTCATTTGAATGTAAATATGTTGTATTCTTTTGTTGTTCGGCGGTACAACCTCTCTGTTTTATTTTTTTTATATTTTGTGTAAGTAGGTATATCGTATATTCTCTAAATCGAGAGCAATTTTTTTTTTTTAATTTTTTTATTATATGAATCTATATCATAAGGTTTACATTTTTTTTTTTGGCCATATCTGTCTCACTAGGAAATTCTGTGTCGAGACAGACTAGTTTACAAATATTTTTTTAATTATTAAATAAAGTACATTTTTCAATAAAGCAAAAATATTTATGTCAGGAGGCCAACTGTTAAGGGATCAACTGTGATGGAATCATTTGAATGACTTCAATTGTGTTTAATGGAATGAAAGGGATTTATTAATAACTATTCACGTTTTAAGTGTTTCTTGGAGGTCAATCAATTAAATTATATGCATTAAAATACATTCGAGCCTGGAGAAGCCGGTATATAGAAAACCTTTGATCTCTCCAGCTGGTCTCTCTCAACGCAACGTTTTGCACCTTGATTCACACGTCTGTCACTCCTGGAGATACTGACCCCAAGTGGGTAGGAATTCTCCCCCAACCCCCTCGACACTCCACACTTTTCTTTCTCAGAACGTTCTCTATTTCCTTTACTTAAAAAGACCCTCCACACAGCATCCCCAAAAGATAACATATGCCCTGAGGGAATTTGTTTTCATTGTGTGAGGTAAATGTAAAAAAAATCCCACTTAAGAATGATCTTGTTGCTCGATGGTGAATAATCAAGGATTCGAAAAATGGTCCAAATTGACAAAATATTATCTGAACAGACGAAAATATTACAATATATTGTTACGATTTTTGCAATATTTAACCATATTTGACCACATATTTTAAATGATAATATTTGAACAAATATCATTTTAACATTTTTTTCGCCCCAATTTAAAATTTGTGAGGATATTTCAAGTTTTACTGTAAGTACTATTTAATTATTAAATCGTCTCTTTCGTTACAAATAGTTGTGTCCCCCTGTCCGGCGCTAAATGAGACCAATAAGTAACTTAGTGTCAGGGAAAATGTCACTGGATAAGCGGTGACACCCGTCGCCTACGCGCGAGGTCCGAAGTGTCCCTCTCAAACACCAGCCATCTTCCCCTCTCCTCCTTCCCCCCTCCCCCGCCCCCTTCTTCCGTTCCCAGTCACCCTTCTCGCCACTTCCTGCGCCGCTGCGGTCAACAAGGGCGGACTGACCACTGAAAAATAATTATTATGTTGAAGACTTCGAAGCTAACTTCCTTTATATAATCGTTCCTTTCTTGTTTAGACTGTGAAAAATGTCTCTCAAAAATTGATTTCTTATGTATTTAAATTCAATATACTATATAATACGTATACAAGGGTATATTCTTTTAATATACAGTGTTAAAGACATGGGCTGCGCGGCCGGTTTCATACAAAACGTAGTTTTGGATTTGAGGCCAAAATACCCAACCAAACTGAAAAATTATTTTTGTAATCAAAAGGTATGTCAAATGTCTTTCTCGGACAGGAGCCACTTTATTTATGTTTACTTTAAATTATAAAATACAGGCTATTAAAGATTTTAAGTTTTTATGATTTTAGAGGCAACTTAGACAATTATTTACGAGTAAATGTATATTAAAAAAAAAAATTTAAAGATATAAAATTTATATATTTTTTTTATTTAGAAACAATTTTGTTAATTATAAATTTAAATTACAAATTACCTATTTAAATAGGAACAAAACCTTGTCGTTTATATATTAAAATTACTACCCAAAGAAAAGCATTTTTAACATTTTTTATTTTATTTTTCAATATAAAAAGAAAGGATCAGGCAGTTTTTTTTTAATAATTATAAATAACTCACAAAAAAATTCCAAAGTTGCTTCCAAAATGAACCAGAACTGATTTCTTTAATTATCTATACGTCATCATTTTTTTTTTTTAAAGAAAGACAAACATTCCCGGGTTACGAATAACCCAACAACATTTGAAAATCTCCTACTACCACCACACTAAGCGGAAGATGTTGCTTGTGTTGTGATGGAGGACTTAGCCAGCCAAGGAATCGAACACGGAACGCCTGGGTGGGACCCAAACGCGATGCCCGTTCAACCACTGACCGGTCAAATAAAAACCGGTTGAAAACAAAAAATAAAGTAGCTCCTGTCCGAGATAGATATTTGACATTACCTGTTTACTACAAAAATATTTTTTCAGTTGGATTAAGTATTTTGGCTTCAAATCCAAAACTACGTTTTGTATGAAACCGGCCGCGCGGCCGTTCCTCTTAAGGCGCATACGACTTTAACCAGTGAATCCTGGCATTGTTTGGAGAGAAAAAAAATTGTCTGTTTTTCGGTGGCGGCGTAATATTTTTTTATGGTAAAATTTATAACTACCTACCTACTTTGTGAAATTTCTAGTACCTACTGGCAAATAAATTAATGTGAGCATTCAAATATTTTAGTTTACTTGATTTATTTCGATCCTTTGAATTTAGAATCTTATCACTGGCGGTGACTTTTGTATAAGAGATGCTGAAGTATATATGTACTATAAATTTAACGATCTATAGACTAGCCCACGAACAAGATGCAATTACTAATAAAAATAGTACCTGGATCAAATTAGCTCTTATTGCATCAATTATTACAGTTCCGAAATATAAGTATTAGAAAGATATTCAACGCATCAATCGTTTTCAGTTATTCAAGCCAAGCTGAGCCAAGCTGTCAAAAATTATCACGTTTCAGCTACGCTATTCTGTACAGTCGTTTTCTGTGCGTTGGATGCTCTTATCGACAACCTATCCGGATTCAAGCAAGCTTAGGCACGCAGGACTCAATGCGCAAGCGCGAATATCAAACTTTTTCTAGCTTCGTGGATACGGAACGAAGCAGAGAATCCACTGTTGCTGGTATTGGTGTGCATTGGTGTATTAAGGCGACATACGAGCATTGAGAATGTTATTATCTTATGTAGGTATAATATTTCGACTCGAACCGCGCGCCGCGTTTTGTTGTTGTTAGTTCTCTGAGACTGGGACGGTGAAGTTAAATTGCTTTATCTATTGCTGTTTACGGCTAGAATAAAATAAGCTCAAATCTTTTTTCAAATCGGAATAAATAAATAATTGTAATTCTGACATTAATTACAAGCCTTGAAAGGAAGGGAAGCGCAGCATCCACAGTATGTATGAAGGGATATATATTATATTAACTACTTATATATTATTATTAACTATTTTGGTTCGTTCTCTTAAAATTTTATACTTCTCCCTGGTCCGAAGTAGGCTGGAGAGTGGGTCGCTTATTTGGAATCCCCATGAGGTGGGGTGTTCCCTCGTGTTGGAGAGGGTTTAAAAAAAAGTTTCTAAGATTTCTGACCCGACAAACTTTCTTCTGGGCATGCTGGGATTTCAATCCGTGCAGCTCAGAAGAGAGGGATATGCCGCTACCCACCTATTCAGACTACTGCGAGGCGATATTGTGAACTCAGCCATTTTCAGCGTCATCATAGATTATTCTACCTTCCTGCCTGCCAATGGTTCTCCGGGTAGGGAAGAGTATATTGCTCCTGAACTAAATCTCCTCCAAGATTGATATATTTGGCGTGGGTAAGGAGAGATTCAAAAGAGAAATTCTTTCGATTCTTGAAAGAGTCTCTCCACATTGACGAAATCATCACCACTGCCTGCGATTTTTTTTTTAAATTACTACATTCTTTGAAATTTCTTTTAAATAAAAAATATTTTTTGTAATATTGACGTTATTTCTTATATGTAATAAATTAAAATTTGTAATTGTGTAAGAAATCAATAAAAAAAATTATGATTATTATTCCTAGAGTGAGTTAGACAACAATTTGTTTTAAGCTGGTCACATTATTTCAGAACATCAAACGCGCCGAGCTGTACGATAGTTAAATTTCTTTGACACTTTCTCCAAGTTAAAACCATTTAAAAACATGTTTTATTCGAGGACTGGGGAGACTGATATGTTTTCCCAGTGCGTCTCTGTTTCGTGACCATTCCCCCCGTATGTAAATCAACTTCTTAAATAAATAGCCGGTAATCCAGCCGATCTAATGGGCTCACTATCTGGGAGTGTGAAACTATTTATACGAGAATATCCTCCTTGTATAACTAAGAGAGGATGTAGGGTCTTATCTGTCTTGTTCCATCGCAATGGTACAGGGAACAGGCCCAAGCGGCACACTCAAAAGGGGACTTGATAATGTGACAAGAATATTCATAATTTCACATTCTTCCAATGAACGAGTCGGAAATGCAATTCTGGGTTAGTACGAATTTCCGGACACCGTGTATAAAAGCTATTTTCAGGATTTTCGGGTTTTCTGTACTCGTGCACGAGGTCTACTTTAACAACTTTGAAGTGCAAAGCAATTTTGTCGGCAATTCAACGGAAACAATCTTCCAAAGAAAACATCCCTTTCCACACTCGGTAAACATGTGAACACTCGCGTAATATCTATTTCTAATCTGTATCTTTTCTCGGTAGGTTTTTTCAATATGGATGAGTGTTTCAGGCTAATAATTATTGCTTATTTGTTACCCTTTGTGCTATGCATAAAAAGTCTTGTCTTAAACTTTTATTTTTATTTTTTTTTTTATTTAATGACAATACAAATAAAAATTAAAATACAATATTGATTAAATTAAGAATACAAAGCTAATAGTTTATCAATTTTAAAAAATATGTTCGTAATAACATGTTCGTAATATGTTATTAACACTAAAGATAGAGATCATAAATTAAGCCACTCAGGCATTTACCAACTATGTTGCAATGATTGTCCATCGTTTTACATAGGTAAGACAACCAGAAATGTAAATATTAGAATCACGGAACATTTAAGATGTTTAAATAATAATAATTTTTGCGAGGTTGCCAATCATCTTATTTCCACCAATCATACTTTTAATAAGGACACAGGGGTTAAAATTCTTCAACGTAATAATAAAAACAAAAAAATTAGATAACTTCGAAGCACTTGAAATTAAAAAATCCCTAAATAATAACGCTAATAAATTAACCTAATTAATTTATCGTTTAGTCCCATTCTAGATATGTTTCCAATAAACCGCTCTGTTATTGCTGGAATTCCCGTAAATTACCCCTCCTCCCCCTTTGACCTCCCGCTCCAGCACCTAAATGTATGGTTTATCTCTATCAATATTTTCTATCATAGGTTAGTTTTAATATTCTCCTGACGAAGGAAGGGTTCTTCCGAAACCGGTAGAGTGTAATTAAAATTTAAAGTGGTCTAAAACAAATTTATATATTTTACTGTTAAAAAAATATATTTAATTAATATTTGATGAGTTAAAGTATATCACCAAAAATGTAGACATCATATGTCTCGATTACGGCGTTGCATGAGAAGCGTATGTTTTTCTAAAGTATCTGTTTTCATATAAAATGACTAAATTGTAAGTTGTCTCAATCCTAAAGCATTGCCTACATTGCGTACGTAGGTCAAGTGTGTCCTTCCCTTAAGTCGTTTGCGCGAATTCACAGCATTATATTTAATTAACATAGAGCTTTAAAAACGTCATCCCTGATAAAAGCCTCACCTCATGATTCCAAATGTAACTACAATTTACAATTATTATCACATAACTACAGGCATTAACAGCCGTTGTGTCCAATCGTAATAATCGACTACTGAGTCGAAATCTCGGCTCAACCCTACTCAAATGCATAAATATATTCTTTCCAAACCACAATCATTGCCATACACTACTCAACGTAAGGAAGCTACCCTGGTGGATTGGGGTTTCCTGAGGATGCCGTACTTATAAAAACTGCCAACAGAGTCTGACAACTGTCATCTCTATGTCATCTCATTTACACCAATTCACACTCCTGCCGGTTTTTTAGAATTGCGTTTTTTAATTTGAATTATGGACATATTGACTACAGTAGATATTGTGGGATGGACGAAAATGCATGTTGATTATATTATAGGGTCACTAGGCAATAATAAGCAGATATTAATTATATCGAAATAAATAATGGGAGGATTTTCCAACCGTTTTAAGATGACATAAAATGTGTTTTTTATACGTTTTGCGCCCAATTTTGTCATGAAATCAATTGCTTGTAGCTTTATGATTCTCTGCAACTGGAAATGTTCACATTAGAAATCGAAACTGTTTCAAATTTGCCCATCCGCGTCCAACAAAATCGTAATAGAACAGCTGTTAAACGTCAGATTATGGTCAAACTGTAAAATAAATAAAAAAGAAAGTCAAGCCAACACTTTATTTTCAACATATTAAATACGTTTGTTTAAAAAATATAAAATGTCAGTTTATGTATTACACTATTTAAAAGAAATAATTTATGTAAATAATAAATACAATTATCAACGTTTTAATATTAATTTAACATGAAAAGTGTTTACTTTGACGTCATTTTATTCTCTATTATAAACAGGAAGGTCCCACACACGAGTAGTCAAAGTTATTACGTTGGACACAGGCAAATAGGAGCGTTTCCTGAGGATCTCTATAGGATCACTTGACTGAGTGGCGCTTCCCAGTATACTCAGATTTATCAATTGAAAAGTTGGTCACAACGGCTGTAAAACATGTTTTTAAAGCCTAAAACTTAAGCTGCTCCATTGGACTCAGACCGGCTTTTGAACAAGGTATTATGAAATTTATTCAATAAAAACAAATTCCTTCCTTTTATGAAATTGATTATAAACAACTTTAAACGTCTCTTTAACACCTTAATTCTTGGGTTTTAATCCCCTCGTGCCGTATGATTCACCTCGCTTTGTGGCACAAAGGTGTTATTGAATAGTGTGGTGTTGTGTTGTAAGTTGTGACAGGCGCACAGTGGGCACGGTGTCACAGAATGGGGGACTGTTGGGGAACAATGGCGATTGGTCGATTGTCGAGACAGGTACCCTATACATAGCACACCGCACAGTGGGTCTCGGATAGGGGATAGACATTGCTTGTTATTGGGTGGATCGTAACATTATTAAAATCCTTTTAATTTGTTGTTTATCAATATCCTTGGTTTGATCAAACATTAAGGTTTTAAATAAAACAACTCTTGATTTTTTAAATTTTCTAAATTAAATATATTAAATTTTCTAAATTAAATTAAATCAAGGATCTGGGTATCGTATTTGATGAAAAATTAACGTTTGTTCCACACATTAATGAAGTTACTAATAAGGCTATGAAATGTTTGGGATTTATTTTAAGAACAGTCAAAGATTTTACGTCACTTTATTCATTTAAAATACTCTTCACTGTCTTAGTTACAAGTAATTTAGAATATAATTCTACTATTTGGTCCCCATACTATAAAGCACATCAAGTAAAAATTGAGAGAGTTCAACATAAATTTTTAAGATTCATTAATTTCAAACTCTCCATACCCATTGAACAAATTAATTATGATATATTATTGAAACGACTTAATTTAACTGACTTATCTTCTAGAAGAACCAAGAGCGATATGGTACTTTTATTTAAATTAGTAAATGGCACAATTGACGCACCTGATTTAACTAAACTAATAACATTCAGAGTACCAAATTGTAACACGAGGCTTCAAGAGCTGTTCTTTGTTTATCCTTCGAAAACTAATTATTTCAATAACTCCCCAATCCAAAGACTACATAGGCTTGGAAATAAATTTAGTTCAGTTGATATTTTCGTTTATTCCTTATCAAAATTTATTTCTGAAATTTCAAAAATTCTGTTTCCCACTTACTAAACAATGATGTAACATAATTTGTATATTATTGTTTATTTTTCTGTTATTTTTGTATTATGATTGTTGTAAAAGCTCTATGGGCGTGAATAAATAAATAAATAAATAAATAAATAAATAAATAAATCACGACCGTCCGTGGTCGAGTGGTAAGAAACTTGACTCCCATTCGGAAGGTCGCGGGTTCGAACCCGGCGTGCGCAAATAAATTTTATTTGATTAATTTGTGTTATTTCACAATTAATGAATAAAAATAATATATGTTATATTTGCGGCACGTTCCTGAGTAGAAGATACTCTCAGTATCACCCTGGTGTAAGACCACCATTCAGAATTGAAACGTTGCTTAATAATCTTTAGCCGTGTTTAATGACTAGATCTGAATAGCCAGGTACTTTCCCACCTTCCTCTTTCCCATCTCCTTCCCTTCCCCACTTACCTTCAGCCTCACAACATACTCCAATTGGGGATGCCATAGTCTCACTGGCTCTAGAAGGGAGCAGTTGGGACTCTTGTGAGGTTTCTCTATAAAAAAAATTTTAAAAAAATTTCTAAATTAAATATATTAAATTTTAAATTTTTTAAATAAAATAAGTATATTTATGGTTTGGCCATAAATTCCTAAAAGCGGGTAGCGGATTTTCAGGCCTTCTAGCACAATTGATCTAACCGGGACATACGCATTGATAATATTGTTAATTCTGAAATTTGAAATATGACAAATACGACAGTCTCATAATAGGGTGCAATAGCAAAATTGGTTAATGCATATGTCCCGGTTAGACGTGAGGTTTTGGGTTCGACTCCCAGTTGCAGCCATTATATTTTATTATCTTTCTGTGCCTTGTTCATTTTCATATTTAAAAAAAATAGATTATTATTGTTATCTTCTTCTTCAATGATATATTACATTGATGGGAATAACCTTCAAAAGTTAAAAAGAGAGTTTTTCATATAAAAAAATGAATTAATTTAGGTTTAAAGTTGAAAAACCCTGTTCAAGGTTCAGGTATGCCCTCAACAGGTGTGTCCCAAAACCTGGGATCAAGGTATAAAGTACCTGGGAACCGGGAGTATTGTGGATACCTGGGGTGACTGCCGTGTGACAGGGTCTAGACGGGGAGTGGAGAGGGTTCCAAATCCAAACTCAGCTCCACATTATTCTATTTAGGCCTCAGGGTCCTGCTTTCAAGTGCGGGAGGTGAAATCATAACTGATTTTAAGTTTCCATAGATATATTATTTTTAATCATATTACAATTACAGTGTACGTGCACAAATAAATTGTATTTGAATAAAAATAAAAAAAATTAAGGTGATAGACTTCGCTTTTCGGCCCATACAAAAAGGACGCATGGGAAAAAACACTTTTCTACATCGAAAATTGCACGAAATGAATATTTTTTATATTGCCTTCTAGAAGGTGAATATAGGTTTGTTTTTAAATTTTCGATGCTTTTCGTATTAACAAACATTCACTGTCAAACATGTATAATTTATCGGAAAATATTATTTAAGGAAAAATTGCTGCTAACTCAATTCACATAAAAAATTACAAAATTATAAAAACATACCGATATAGCTTCTTCTTTTGAGAACATATTTTTGTTTTTAAATTACATATTTTGGGTGTAGAAAAATGTTTTCTCCCGAAACCCTTTTTCGAGCGATTTCTGTAGATAAATATGAGAATTTACGGCAGTTGTCCCATTCGCACGTTTCGCATTCGCATGTATCATAAGTGTGTATTAGCTTATTTAGAGCAGGACAGAATGACAGAAAATGAAATACCTAAACGTTCCGTGTGTGGTTCAAAGTCTGGCCTCTTAATTTGTGTTATTTCACGATTAATTAATTAAAAATAATATTATACTATATTTGCGGCACGTTCCAAAGCGGAAGAAACTCTCAGTATCGCCCTGGTATAATACCACCATTCAGAATTGAAACGTTGCTTGAAATGGTTTTCGCCGTGTTTAGTCTTCCTCTGGCCCATCTCCTTCCCTTCCCCGATTGGGGTTGCCATAGTCTCAATGGCTCCAGAGGAGAGTACTTGGGACTCTTGTGAGGTATTCACTATAATTTATTTTTTTTAAAAAAGAACAGTAGCCATATTAAAAATAAGTCGTAAGTTGTATTTTCATGTGCTCTCAGAAAACGCCACCGACACCATTTATTCTAACATATATACAACACAGACATAAATAACTCGTTAATGCGTTTTTAAAAGCCGGTAGCCGAAATAGGGAATATTCAAATGTTTTCTTTAATGTTGCCAGTTTAATTAAATCTAGAGTCATTTAACCGAGTTCCTACCCACACCGGGAAATAAATTACATACATGAATAAAAAATGACTTGATTACAATAATAATGACTTGAAGGGTTTGACGTCTGCTGACCCGCATGCCCAGTGAGTACAAACCGGTTTTAAGGACCCGTGAACCATAATAATTGCTTTTTCATAGGTACAGACCCTAGTCAAGGAAATATTTTATCCCACAGATTTTTTTCGTGTCTACGAGAATTAATTATCATGCTACTACTGTGTTATATTTTTATTGTTGTTAGGGATGTTAATTATATCATAAAAATATGATTTTTTTCATAATATTCGCAAATCCATTGTTTTTTATTATTTTCAATCGCAAAGTTTGTACATGGTGTAGGTTTAAAGCAATGTGGCGTCATTTTCATTCGAAAACAAATCACTTTGTATACAAAACTTACTTAAATAAAATAATCATCTTTTTTTATTTAAAAGGGTATTTTTTTTGTGAAAGATTAGTTGAAATAATATCTACAAATCAACAAACAAGTCCTGCTAAGCCAATTGAATTGGCTTGTCAACAGGTGATTATAGTTTAGTTACATAATACATTTTAAGAAGTTATAATTTACATCTTATATCTACAGATTCAACATTTTTTCATACATATCAATATAATTTTTTTTTCCGATAGCCAATTTTTCACCATATATTTAACCTTATTCATAGAATTTCTTTGCTTTATAGTGTCAGGTAATAAATTAAATATCTTCGGTATGTTGTATTCAAAAGTTCTCTGTCCGTACTTATTATTAAATTTCGGAACTATTAACCCGTCGTTGCGCGTGAATCTAGTGCTATATTTATGTTCTAATTTCTCTTTATATTGCGGGGTAAATATATGCTGAATTATAATTTAGTGCATAAGTACATAATATAAATGATTTCCATTGTTTTTTTTTACGATCGCTTATTGCAATTCAACTCTTCTATTGAAGCATTAGCTTGTGCCTTTTTTTATAGAGAATAAATACCTCACAAGAGTCCCAACTGCTACCGTCCGGAGCCAGTGAGACTATGGCATCCCCAATTGGGGTATGTTGTGAGGCTGAAGGTAAGTGGGGAAGGGAAGGAGATGGGAAGAAGGAATGTGGGAAAGTACCTGGCTATTCAGATCTAGTCACTAAACACGGCTAAAGCCATTAAAGCAACGTTTCAATTCTGAATGGTGGTCTTACACCAGGGCGATACTGAATGTATCTTCCACTCAGGAACGTGCCGCAAATATAGTTTATATTATTTTTATTAATTAATTGTGAAATAACACAAATTAATCAAAAAAAATATTGGCGCATGCCGGGTTCGAACCCGCGACCTTCCGATTGGGAGTAAAGAGTCGACCACGGACGGCCGGAAGAGGAGTGTACGTAGTTTTGTTTTATTACATATAATATTCAAAAGTGATTAATAATACTTAAAAGTGATAATGGTTACATCAAAAGTATTGTAAGTGAAATTAATAATAAAATAATTTTAACTTATTTGAAGAAGGGAGTTGAAGGGAAAGTGAAGGAAACTAATTGATATGAGTTATTCTGAAGATTAATTCAATTTGAAACATTTTTTTTCAAACAGTTTCGCTAATATTATCTTCATTAATTAAAACACTAAAATTTTCTAATAAAACCGTTTAGTGACCTGTCAAGAAAGTATATTTTCTGTGTCTGTTTGTGCGTAATTCGATATAGAGTATAAGAAATAATATTTGTACAGAGACCTTAGCGTGAATTAGTTTACGCAATACAAATTCTCCAATTAATTAAAAAAAATATTATTATTATAAGAACATATTTCCATAAGGCATATTCTTTCCAAGCAGAGGAACGAATCCTTACAATATTTAATAAGTGGTGTCTTATTGTTCGATTTTTAAAATGCGTTTTTAAATTAGGAACCCTAGTCCATTTTTTTCAGAAGGGGTGTGGCCCTCGGGAGTAATCATTTGACGGAAAGGCAGCGACTCATTGTTGTTGTGGCTTATATACAGGTGAACATAAGTCCTCATATATTTTTACAAATTACATTAATAATAAAAACGTATGTGTGTTTTTTCAACTTCTATTCAACGTAAGTATATCTTAATACTTACGTTTCTTGCTGTTTTTATTCTTGGTACCCTAGAACGAAATTTCCTTCTCAACCCGATTCTTAGAAAAATAGTCCCCCAGCACACTCCATCGATAAGGATTTTTTATTTACTTATTTTTTTTTTTTTTATTATAGATAGATACAAAAGAAAGTACAGATTACATATTAGGAAGCTTTGCCTGTCCAACTAGGATTGGTAGAACAACTTTCGGTAACTTCTCATCGTTCACTTGCATGACTGCAAATGGCCAGGGAATAAGTGATAGTTCACAATGACTAAGTCTCCTTAATATATTAACTTTTGTTTGTATGTTAGCGATCTGCAGTTGTCCTAGGGAACGACGAAAAGTTACCGAAAGTTATCTTATCTATCCTTATCGATCGAGGGGGCATAAAACAAGTTAAATTTTAACGCCTAACGAAATTATACAAGTAATATCGTAAAAAGTAGACCTCGCGTCGAAAAAGGCGTGCCTCTGATTTTGTTTTATTTAATAAATCAAAACCAAAATTTCCTCTGAAATTAATATTTTTTGAAAGTGGATACCAACATAACTACCCACTTAAGATGATACCCGATGGTGCAGAAATAGATTTTACTAAAATATTGCTGTCACTGTTGCTCTTACTCCACCGGATATTGAGCGAAAGGGACAATGCACTGACACCTAACTAAAATGGAGGTTTTGTATTCCCCACTTTTCTCCTCCAAAAGTGGACTGATTTTCAATTTTTTTTTTACCAACTACATAAGAAAAAACTATTCTATGTCTGTACGTTTTGCTTTTTTTAAAAAAAACATTGTCTGGTTTGTATACTGAACATCTTTTGACGGCGTTTAAACCACTCAATTTTATTGATTTTTGGAAGGTCATAACTTCTATAAAAAGTAACTTATCAAAAAAAAAAACAAAAAGTACCGACACGCTAGTAGTTGATATCTATTTTATGCAAAAACAATATTTTCTCTAGGGTTAAAATCCAGAGAGATAAATAGGGAATACGTTTGTATGGAAAAATCACCGCTGGGTATCCTCTTAATTAATGAACACAACGATTCGTTGATGAATCACATTTCAAAAAGTAATATTTACTGAACCATAAAAATGGCAACCATCTTTAACCGGAACCCGAACGTAGCAGACAAAAATACAGAAAGACAAAGTAATCCAAAACGTTCGAGTAGTCAAAGTTAAACCAGGATTTCGCTAAATGGAAAAAGATTATAAGGCCTTGTTTTTTTATTCATAAGGTACATCGATGTTGGTCGATGGTAAGGTCCCATCAGCGATGTTTTACAAACTGTTGTATACTGCTATGGTGCTGAAGTGTTCGCTTGTTCCGCCGCCATTTACGGATGGTCTTCTATGCCGCATTGATCTGTGTGTTTGACATTGAATTATTGGCAGATTGAGTTTGATTCTCCAAAAGCATAAAATAATACCTGAATTATCAGATTTTTTCGATATTATAAATGGGCGCTGTGTTTGCGAATGCAATACAGGTGAGCGTGTAAATATGTGGATTCTCAGCAACGCACCGTTCAGGGTAGTTTTTTCCAATTTTGCATGCATAAAGCCGAGCCTAAGCATCCAATATAAACAGTACCGTTTACTTCGAAATGAATATTCATGTGCAGCTGACAGAACCGAAACTTCTCGTTTTGTTTATTATGTGCATTTTTCGTGATTGTGAAGGAGATGTTCCAACCGATCTATCAGCGGCACGCCTTTAACCACGTTTCGCTTCCCGCAATTTATGTAAGTAGGTACATATTCGTGAGATGTGATAATAACCGACGTGAAATTAGCGTGGATACGTAATTTGCGATGTGGAAAGAGCCAAGCTTGTGATTATCTGGATTCGAAACGGAAATAATCTTATTAAATTATGCATGGAAAGATAAAACAAAAGTAACTAATTATATAATTCAAATCAAATCCATCCAACTTATTTCACACTACTCATATTACCTGAAGATGGACACTGCGAGGCTGTGCGAAACTTTGGCTAAAGGAGGAGGAAGAATTATACGACTTTTTACCCCCATTAAAATCAATCACGTTGTAGTGTATCTAAAAGCTTCCTGCTTGTACACATAGATGGCAGTGCTAAGAGCTGTCCTTAGATTCCGCCAGATGGCAGGTAGGTCAGTACCTGTGGGAACGAAGAGAGGGTCAAACAGCTCTGGGAGAGCGTTCACTGGAACACTCGATTAGATTCCATTTATCCAGCTTATAGTTAGGTCGATCAACGAGATCTACATTGTAAACCGCGAAGTGTATAATAAAGCAGATAACAACAAAGTATCTATTATTCCAAGAAGTAATCTCCATCTAAAGTATTGGAGAATCTGTTAGTGTCTGTAATAAATAACAGAACGCCACACACGTGTATAACAAATATTTTTTAAATACCTATAAAAGTTGGAAAATGTTTTTTAGTTTCGATTTGTTAGCGTAATCCGTTCATCTACTCGCTCATCTTATTCGCGTCAACTCTAATTTGTGCAAGTAAACATGTAGATACGTTAAAATGACAAAACGGTGTATGCAATTTAGAGCAAATTTGCGCAAACTAAATTTTTTCCAATTTACACGAGTAAGCATGTTACGTTAAGACGGCAAAACTATATAATGCGCAAATGTCTTGCATACACTTCAAATTAATACGACAAGTTTGCACAAACTGCTCTCATATGGACGCCGCACAGTGTACCGTGTTTTTGCGCAAACTTTTGCACAAACTGTTCGCGTAAGCAAGTCGCTGCGTGTAGTCAGGTCTGTAGAAAATTTTAAGCGAATTTTAGTAGCGTATTATTAAAATTGATATAATTTCTGTCCCAACCTGTATAAAGTCTCCTTAGCTTCGTTATCCTCATAAAAAGGACACAGTGGGCCAATTATGTGGTTTAATTATTGTTATTTCGTATCCTGTCGCCAGTGATGGTAGAAGGACGAGGAGGCGATATGTAATTTAATTGTGTTCGCCCTTTGGCAGTTCAGGTTCTGTAATTGTAGACGAGCTGCTCCGATGCTGTTTGATTTAGGTAAAATATCCCTTACAAAAAGCAGTTGGTGGTCAACAACTATGATTGCACTACAATAGTGCATACGCGGCTGATGGCAAGCTATTTGGCTCCTGCGTTATTGCAGCACATCGACAATGTTCGCTGAAAGGCAACTCACGACATTACGCACTGAATCGATGATCTCAAAGAAAGACAACATAGAATTTTTCAAGTTATGAGACCACTATTTTTTTAAATTATATTTATTTGTAAGAAACAAACAACTTAAACAATACAATACATAAAATTAAGCAAAAAAAAATTGTAAACTAAAGTTGCTTAAAGATAAGTTTTATTGTGTCTAAAACTAATTAGAATGCTAAGATTAAAAATATGACATTTTTGCTGTTGTTGTAGCTCCAACGGGAATTCAAATATTTTTTGGGCGGAAATAACATTAACTTATTAAATAAAATTATTAATTTTACGATGAATATTAACTCTTTTTTTCTCTCTGATTCTTGTGTATTCTAGCTATTGACGTGAAAATTGGCAGTGGTGTAACGATAAAAATAGTGTTGTTTAGAATTCAAATTGCTGATTTGCAGGAAAATTTTACTTCTTCGTATATAAATAATTATAAACAAAAAAATTAACAACCTAATAATGTTCCGCCGCCTAAAAAATGTAAGTTTCTATTTAGTTTTTAGTTTTTAGTCAAAGAAGTTTTACTTCAACCCTGAAGATTTTATATTTTGGGGAGGCTGTGCCTGAAAAAAAAATGGAATTTAAAAATAATTAAGTAATCATTTTCTGCTACAATAATGTCGCATTTTTCAATATTAGCACTCTAGCTCACGAATAGTCCGGAAACGCCCTTGTAAAGGAAGGGTAGAGGAAAATAAATATGGGATATGGATAGGAGATGCTCCATATACATTCCATACTCACGTATTAGGTAGTTTATTATAGTATCGGAATTGTTTTTTGTTGGGCAGAGTTGGAGGAGGGTTAAGGTAGGGGCAGTGGGAAGGGATTTATTAATGCGAGTCTTGGAGAGGCCCGGATTATACTAAGTATGAAAAACTTAAAAACAAACATATCCTTTAAGGTGAAGACATGCGGAAAAATGCAAAATCATATAAAATCTTGTGTATTATTTATCTTGTGTATTATCTTGTGAAAATTTGATCGCTTAGAAATAAAATAGATGCTTCAATTAAATACTGTGAGTAGAACACATCTTGGCCTTTGAAATGATCAAGTATTTTTTTGATAAGCTTTTTAATAAGCTTAGAAAAAAATTATGCGTCTGACATATAAAAAATGGTTAAAAGTGAAAAATCTCCTACTTACAAATCCTTTTTCTGGTGTTGTTTTATTGAATAATGTAGCTAATTAAGTTTCTTATAGAGTGATCGGAAAACATTTTAATATTTGTATCTGAACTTCACAAAATAAAATAAAACGTGCATTTTGGCGACGTTTATTTTCAGTGAATAAAAATAGGCGGTACCCAACGAATTTGTAAGTGCGAATTTCATCCTTATGCCATGTACAGAAGGATTTTAGCCCGTCGCTCATTCTACGCCCAGAGCCCGGGGCAAACGGACATGCCTTAGTCTACGCGGCGCTTCGATCTTTAAAAATATACTTGCGGAATAACAAAACACTGTTGTTTGCTAGAGATTAGGGTTTTTATTGGTAAACGCCCAAAAATCGTTCGCTCCGCCCGATTCCGAATGAGTCAAGGACTAGTGGATCATCTTAAGTATAACTACATAGTAAGAAAGTGAACGTAAGGGCTCGAACCAGCCGCGCCCGAGAGAAATATCAGGTACATAATTATTTATTAAAAATAATTAACAAGAAAACCTTCCGATTGTACCAACTGAAACACTTCAAAAACCGCGTGATTGGTGGAAAAGTTTCCAATATGATAATTTAAAAAATGTTATTTGGATGTCAAAACATTTCGGGAAATACTTACGCCAATCTAAACAAATTACGTGCAGATTACTATGGTTTCGAAGATAAATTTTATTTTGAATTTTTGTTACTACTAGAGCCATCTATAAAATGTATCCGAATTTATTACCTACGAAGAATAGGTAACTAGAAAAGAGGGAGCAGGTATTTTTACCTGCGTCTCGGATATTACACACCTTTGAAATAACGCCATCTGTGAATTGACCGGCCAACTAAAAGACAATGTTAAAGTTTTTTATATCACATTTTGACGATAATTTTGAACATAATATAAAATATTGTTCTCGAATCCCTTATCTAGTTCATAATAATGTAGAAATAAATTAGGTAAACCTTCTAGAAAAATATTATGAATTGTATCGTGGGGTAATTACTAGGTACATCTAAGTAACTCTAAAATCGGTTCCGTTACCCTGAAATCATCTTTGTTATGAAATTGAATTATAAAAATTCATAGGGTTTCTCACCATCCTCCCACTAGCTTATCCATACTATAACAAATATTATTAAAAATAAAAATAAAATACTTGCAATAGTTAGAAAACTCGGCCAACTTATCCAATATATAGCCACTATTCATAATCAGAATCAGGTTCGAGTACCGAATAATAAACTCCGACAATAAATAAATAAACCATAAATCGTAAATCTAAAATAAACTTTATAGATAAGCTATTGGGAGGATGGTGAGAAACTCAAATCGGTTGTTGAATATTTAGGGGGTTTCTCACCATCCTCCCAGTAGCTTATCTACCCTAATAACGAATATTTTCGATTTACGATTTACGGTTTATTTAATTATTAATTTGGAGTTTAAAATTCGGTACTCAAACCTACGAATAGTGGCTATATATTGGATAAGTTGGCCGAATTTTCTAACCACGGCGAGTATTTTATTTTTATTTTTAATAATATTCGTTATTAGGGTAGATAAGCTAACGGGAGGATGGTGAGAAACCACCTTATACTGATTGGTATGGTTGAATCGTAAATTTGTATGTTCTAAATTAAATATATATTTCTTGGGTTTTTGTATCACTATTATTCCCTTTCCTAAGAAATCTTCTTTACCGACAAAAATGTAAAAATAATAATACAAATTTAATACTAATATTTTGGAAATGACATAATAAACCAAACATTAGAAGCTGTTCAGATTTCATGACACCACCGCTCACCATTTACCAATAATTTTTCCGTATTGAATTGTTGTTTCAAGCACACAGTTTTTACCGCCGTATGCGAATTTCAAATGAAACAGTACTGCCTATTTTTTATGGCCATCAGAAATCAATATAATTTTGTTTCCAATAAAGTCAACAAACTATGTTTGTTCATTTGCAGCGCGTTTGTTGTCAGGGCAACAGCTGTCAAACGTCACATTGACATGCCGTTTTAAATACATCACGATAAACTGCGTCTGTCTCTTTCTCGCTAGTGTAATAGACCGCCGTTATTAGAAGGACGGAGAATATTGTGTAAGAAATCACCATGGCAACGGGAATATAAACTTTATTCCGCAATATGTGTGTCTCGTTTGTTTCTATGTTGTGGATGTTGGTTGGAAAAGGAGAGCTATAGTTGCAAGCTGAAGTTGAAGTGAGACATTCTGGAGTAATCGAACACTCCATTTCAATAGTACTGCAATAGCTGAAAATAAGTATGAAAAAAAAACCGGCCTTCTGACCGGGTAACCAGTGGCGGTTTTCCCTAAAGTGCGTTTATGTATTGAATTCCTATAAATTATATAAGGAAATAAGACAAACTTGTATTAAATTACGTACCTACTGCCCAAGAGCGAGTTCGAAATGAATTCCAACTCCCATAGGTGCGCTATGAATATCAGCACCTATGAGACCATCTGTCATAAAACCGTTGGGAATCTACGAGCTGTCTGATGCGCAGCACCTTAGAGATTTGTTTACGTCAAATGTGTACCGAATAAAGAATCAACAGATTTTTTTTGTGTGATTATCGTGTCGTGTTGTTAAAAAAATAAGTTTGATAACTGAATATATAACTCTATAAATTAAAAAAGTGTTTCTTGGGTGAACTGCGATTTTCATATATATATTTTTTGTAACCTAATACACTATATTTTTAAGCCACAGAAGTCCATATGATTTTTCTTCTTTATTTAATAACCCATTTAACTCCCCATGGGGTAGGTTACGAACCGCAACTGGTACTGATTCGATAGTACCTACTGATCTATTTAATATATATAGACATATCGGCAGGCGATAATAAATTAACAAAGACTATATTTTTGTTCTTTGGCTGTCAAATTATTTTTAATTGAGTTTCTTCAAATTTTCTTTACTTTTTATGATGTAGGTAGGTACAGCGAGAAAAATAGAAAAACATCTGTGAAATTAGCATTCACTAACTTAATTCTCATGAACTCATTTTATAAAACATCCAATATTTTTGATATTAGTACCTACGAGTTACCGCCAGATGCTTTGTTAGCGTCTTGGTAAATGATGACTAAATAAATAAATAACTTTCACTATTCTATTTTTGTTTCCTTTACTTCAAACAAATTGTTATAAAAAATAATATAAAATAAAATGGTAATGCCTATAAGTAAAAGAACAACATAATTGGTTAAATTTTTATTTGAATAAAAACAAAATCAAAAACGAAAATGACACTTTTATTAAACAAAATAGCAAAAAAAATTATGTTGGTTTCTACCATGACCAAATAGAAATTTGAGACCAAACTAACAGTAATTTCATCCTATGGCACATCAAACAATAATAATTCAACATTCACAGACATAAGGTTTTAATAAATAATAATAAAATAAAAATTATTAAATTCTTAATTAAATTAAAAAAATAAAAATTAAAAATTCTTCATTAGAAATTTAAAAAATGTAGTATAGTCGTATGAATAATTAAAATGTATGTAGTAATCCAACATTAGCAATTTTCACATACACGTAGATAAGGTATTAATAAATTTTAGTAAAAAAAATTGTATTGGCTAATGGACATAGTACACTCCAATCCTCATTTTTTGTAATTATTATGGAGATAGAACAAAAAGTGATGTTCAAAATGTAAGTTCCAGCTGAAAATTAGTTTTTTTTGTGTGTGGATATAGTAGATAAAAATATGATTAATATTACTGCATTCACAGTTTAAAAAAAAACTTAAATGGACGTAGTACAAAACAAACCAAGCGATATTATATCAATGAACAAATGACATTACCAAAAAATGCGCTTTAACTAAAAAATTCGTTTAAGCTTGTAATCACTAAAATAAATAGTTGACACGTTTTACTACAGTTAAAATTTACAAGTTGACCCTTTTGTCAATCTATAATTTATTAGAAACGTGGGTATTTTTTAAGGTAGATATTATTTTTTTATTGTAAAACTGTGGCAGTATGATTCCCATTGAGCGATCCATTATTATTTTTCTCTTTCTTTCTTTTCCCCGTGTGCATGTCTGAAAATCAAACACTAAACAGAAAACAAACCGCACAAAAAGCACCAAACCTATCACACCATAACAGAACACTAATAAGATAACGAACAGCATCTCCTACTCTGAGCGGTTGAATTGCTAGCCGCGGAATGTAATTTTTAGAAAATTGCGTATTATCATTGGACTCAGGTGTTTCAACTAGTAATATTTAGTGCGAGTCGTTCTTCTATGCCGGTCGGTCGTTTCGTTGGTTTCGTGGTTTTTTAGTTCTGTCAAAATAACAACTGGTATTCTGTTGTACATTTCGCGAAATTCCTCAGCGTACAACAATTGTTACTGGTGTTGCGCAACTGTGTCAATTTAGAGTGTTTTGATAGCAGCAAATTGATCTAATTCAAATTATAGTTTTCAAAGATGTTTAAGCAAGAAGAAACGATCTCTAAAACAAGTTTTTGAATGCCTTTTCAACTGTGATCATGATTGTGCGATGAGCCAACGAAGAAATCAAAAATACTCTTAACGCAATCAAGACACACAACAAGTGTTTAAAAATAGTTAGAATTGATTAGTACAAGTGTGTTGTGTATATTAATTATACTGTGAGTGATAGAAAATTAAACATGCCTAAAAAACGTGTGAATTAAAATGTATAAACAAACGATTTTTGTAGTTTTTGGTTTGCGTATAAGAATTTGATTTTAAAACTTAATGGCTCCCACGCTTAGAAAAAATAATAGTAGTGATAATAATAGTTCAACAAGTAAAAACTTCAATAGTGGCGAATATACTGTTAATAAAATTCCATTAGATACCAATACAAGTGCATCTTTGAATCAAGTCAATAGCATTACAGCACACAGCATAGTAGAAAAGGATATCTTTACCTATGACCCAAGAATCGAAAGCTCTGACACAAGAAATAGAGTTATTCCACTAGTAGGGCATAGAAGGAACAAAAGCGGTTCCAAGTCTTTGAAAGGAAGTCTGTCTTTAACAGCTGAGTCTTTGGGGTCAGAAAATTTCGCGGAAGAACTGGGAAGATACGTCTCAGAGATGGCGCGGACTGACTCCAGCAGTGAGGATGTGTGGGCCCAGCTGCAGCAGAAGGAGGCAGATTTGCTTCTGGCTGCAGAGCTCGGCAATGCCCTTCTAGAGAAAAACGAGGAGCTAACGAAGCAGGCTGAGAGACTGGCCGAGCAGTTCTCCAGCAAAGTTGAGGTGAGTCAAAACATAAATTTAAAGCAAGCAATAATTCACATATTGTCTCTAATGATTTCTTATAAATTCACAACCAACAGTGCTGATTTCTGAGAAATGTAACTTGATGATACCGTTAATCTGACAATATGATGTTTTTTTTTCTTGTTTACAAGTTAAACTATTTTGCCCAAAGGTTGCGTCTAAAACTGCTTACAAATTACAGCTTGTATAATAATAATAACCCTTTTATTCTGGACTTCTGTTAGGTATATGAATATTAGACATGTTTTGTTTGTTATAATATATCCCGAAGCTCATTATGCCTCTTGACATAGGCCTCCTCTAACATTTTCCATTGGGACCTGTCACGCGCTACTCTTCTCCATTGATGTCCAGCCGTGAGTTTTAGGTCGTCTTCCCATCTTATCTGTTGACGCCCTCTACTTCTCTTGCCCTCTGTTGGATAACAGTCAGTGATCTTTTTTTATGCACCATTTCTCTTGTGGATCGCGGATCATGTGACCTGTCCATCTCCAATTTTGTATTGCACTTGCAATGGACTGTAAATACTAAGAACGAAATAAGACGAAATTCTTTTTAATGGAATCGGGTGACAGTATGTGTGGGAAAGAACGACGATGGAAGGGAAAAGGGATGACCAATAACTTACCACTGTATCTCTATATATCTCTGTTGCTATTATGGCGGTGTTTTATTGTTAGACCTTTCAGCTTCTAATTTTTTGGAACATGTTGCAGTGTCCGGTATAACTCATCGGTACTCTCAAAGAGATCTAGTCAATAACTGAATAGTTTGTTCACAATCCAAACTGCTGTACTTCTTTAGTAAATATTTACCTAACCACCACACTTTGCATAAGGATAGGTTATGGAAATTTCACTTCGTTTCATCTTAATTACTACAAGAAACAACGATTAACGATTTACTTCGGGAGAAATGACAAAAGATGCATTAAAATTATTTTCTTTAATTCACTGAAGTAATTGAATATTTCACTTATAAAACGATCCCTTGCCGCCATTTTTAATTTTAATTTTGTATGGATTCGCGTATGCGAAAGCTTCAATCTAATACACAAAAATTACTTACTTAATGGCCTAATATGAACCCAACAACTCACTTTGTCCATGTAAATAGTTGTTTCTTGTAGTAATTGTTGAAAAATGGTGTAATTTCCGTAATCTATGCCTAAAAGTGCGGCGGTTAAGAAAATAATTAAATTTATAGATAACTTTATTTCGGAAGACATATATATTATGCGATGGCCATCTTTGGTCAATCTTCCACCCACTTCTTCAATCCAGTCACTAAAAATACGTAGTAGAGAGCTGGCAGTAATCGTCATCATACATATTATCTACAACGACTATTATTTCCTGTTTCTTCACATATTTATTTGCCCATTTTTTTATAGTTTTTTTTCACTGATCTCTGAACTCCGATTGTTTCATAGAATGCCAACAATATCGAAAGAACATCGTGTAAAATTTCGGCCTATCTGCGAAGTTAGAGAGATGTTTTTTTCTTCCTAATTGGATCATTAATCATTAGATTGTAACCTATCTGTGATACCACTATCAAAATCCTTGATTGAAACCGAATACTAGAAGATAAAGTAGATATTAGAGAAGGAGGTTTGCGACTAACTTGCCGGTCTTCTCTATTGAATAATTTAACCACGAGTAACAACCGTGAAACAAGATTCGATAACCTCGAAACAAAAAAATAGTATTCACGATTTATCATTGCTACTCATCCTGGTAAACTTTTAAACATGTTTGCAATGTTGAGTTCATAATTATTATTGCATCGTCTATGAATCATGTTTTAATGAGAGAGCTAAAACATTCGCAATAAAGTTGATGGCAATTAATAGTTTAAATGCCAATAATGAAGAATGCTGTGGTCAATTATTAATTAGGTTTTCTTTTTTAAAGGTTCCGCAGGATGAAAAATATCTCAAATCAAAGCAATTATCTAAATCTGTTCTACATACAAATGTGTGCCAAATACCTAAGCCTTCGATATTGTCCGTCCAAGGGTACTTTTTTAAAGTTCAAATTCATGCACCTATCTTTGTCGAACAGCAGGCTCTTTTTGTTGTTATACATCGTTTTTGTGTGCTTATCTTACTCTTACTATAATATTATAAACGTGAAAGTTTGTATGGATATATGTATGTTTGTTACTCTTTCACGCAAAAACTACTGTATGGATTTTATTGAAACCTTACAATAATATAGCTCATACATCAGAATAACATATAGGCTATAATTTATAAAGCTAGCCCTTTATTTTCAATATAATGAAAATAATAATTATTGTTTAATAGAAAACGTTAAAATTTGAGAATGACTTTTTGCAAAACAACGATTGTTCAAATGAAAATTCTATTTTTGAAAATATTTAAATTTGTGAATTTATTTGAAGTACTCACCGACTACTTTGAATTGAATCAAGAATTATAGATATTTTAAATAAATGGGTTAAGAATTTTGGTATAACCTCGAAGAAAATAGATTACTCGAAGTACTAATCCTACGCAGACGAAGTTGCGGGCAGAAGCTAGTATCTTATATTTCTTTCTGGGATTTTGTTTAATTGTTTAGTTTAGTTTTATTTTTGTTTGGTAGTTTATTTTAATTTTGTTTTTGTTGAGTCGTTTAGTACTAATTTAGTAGCCTCCTTCACAAATGTTCTCCACTAGTTTGGGATCCTAGCCTTTTGTCTCCAATCTCATCCAGCTCGAATCCACTTCCAAGAAGTCAGCCTCTTTCTTCCTACTTCGAAGTTGCTTCTACTGGAGTACCCACTTGGCATGTAATGGTTTTTAGAATCCGATGGTATCGTGCTGTAAGAGTATGGTTTTTAAAAACAATTTTATCTTTTTTCTCGTGTATATTTAAAATAGTTTTAGTGTTTTTATCTTTCTGCATTAATTTTAAAACAACTGAGACCTCTTTCTATACACTGAGAAGCTCGTGTCTTTAAAATGCTCTACATACGACTAATAGCAAAATAGAATTACAGAAATGTCGTAAAATTGTTAAATTTTAGATCCCCGTTCGCTGCAAATTGTTATCTGTCACTAATGTATCCAATGAATAGATACTACACTCTAGAAATGTCTTTAATATAGTTTAGAATGGAAACCGATGCTGCCACTGACTATATATTTTGGTTCTAGCCTATTTAGCACGCGCTTTGTGTCTCTTACAGTGCCTTACTTCGTATGTCGCTATCAAATTTGATCGAAATGAAAATTTTATAATGATGAAGAAACGAATTTCTGCATTTGAAATTTAAGCACAGAGTGGTCAGTCTTTTACATCACAAAACCCGCCCACGTGGCATTCCTTGTGTTCTTCTTTATTCTAAGAATGTAATGCTGTTTTCACATTATTTGTATTAAAACTAAAATAGCCGATGCATGTTTGAAATAAATCTAGCGTAATCAAGGGCATTCTTCATTGCGCGAGTAAGTTTTATTATTATACCTACATTTGGCACACCTATTTTTTTAATAAAACATTGCAGAATAGCTATTTTTACGTACATTTAAATTGACCTATGAATCACTTACACTACTGACCACACTTTTGGTACTGAAAAGCTACTTTAAAAAAAGACTAATTGTTAACTAAGGTTTGGCGCTCCAAAGCAGTAAGCCAAAAAGATAATTTTACAGGAGAGCGAAAACAAATGATGCACAAACGGTCTCGTCGAAAATAATTGCGGAGATGGAATGATCGAACTTAAATACGGTTTTCGTGGGGCATAGATAATCACAATCCACCTTACTTTTAATCGTAGCATAACTATACGGGTCGTATTACGTCATATCAGTGAAAACTTGACTTATTATCACTGCGTGTGTATGGTTAAAACGGCTTTAAACCAGGTTTAAGGCCAACTTTACAATACCAAAGATGAGTCGGCGTGTACCGCAATAAGGAAGTTGAGTCCTTTTTTTCTTTTTTTTTTATCAATGTTCGCAGGCAAACTTAAATACCAGTATTTTTTTTTAAGTTCGTTTTCATAATTAAATTAATTCTACAAGTTTGAATTTTATTAAGCCCGCGAAAACGGCGGCAAGAGCATAATACCGTGCGGCACAGTTCGTGACGTAACCCGGCCTTTGCTTGTGTGAAATATAAGGGAAAATATTTACATAAATGGGACACGCTCAATATGGACGAAAAAATAAATTTAAAAAGTTGTAGTAGTTAGATATTTACTAGTACTAATCAATTCAGATATTGGAATTTCGAAAAAAGTGCATTTTAATGGTTATTTTTTTAATTTAAAGACACGAAATGTCATTTTTCAACGAAACTTGCAATAGTTCCTAACATAGCGGTCGGTGAAGAGTCGCTAATATTGTGTTCATTGATTTAATTTTATTGTTTACGTATAAATTTAAGAATACCTCCTCCAAATGCTAGCATTCGATCATGTTTAATACTAGACTAAATAATATAATCTTCTCGCCGTTCTGCCATTTGAAGGCTTTTCCGCAAAATCCTTGCATTTTTCAAGCCTCCATGAGCAGAATGAATGCGAGAATAAATTAAAATTATCAACACAAAGGTATTTGTTTCTATGCGATAACACAACTGGCTTATCATAAATAGTATTGTTTGTATTGCACTGGCAATGTACCAGCTAAAGAAAGCAAACAACATCATTCCCTATGACCACTACAATATTCAAAGATATCCCAGATTAACCATTCCGATCGGCCCAATACGGAAGTTGAGTGAAAAATATTTTGACTTATAAAAAATATGTTCATGGAGATGACATGCAAACTTAAATACCAGTATTTTTTTTTACAGTTTTGTTTTCATAATTAAATTAATTCTACGAGTTTGAATTTTATTGAAGCCCGCCAACGGCCGGTAAGACGCGGGATACCGTGTGACGTCGCCTCACGTCACCTGGTCCCCGTTTGTGTGAAATATAAGGGTAAATATTTACAAAACCGGGATACGCCTAATACGGACTAAAAAATAAATTTTAAAAGTTTTAGTAGTTATATATATTTACTAGTACTAATCAATTCAGTTACCGGAATTTCGAAAAAAGTGCATTTTAATGGCTATTTTTTAAAATTAAAAACACGAAATGTCATTTTTCACCGACCGCTATGTAGGAACTAATGCAATTTTCGGTAAATATTCGGTAAGTTACAACAAAATACTTAATACATATTTACAAAGTTTTCGTACGTACCGGACCTATGCTAATTTGATGTATAACCCTTTTTAGTATTCGAATCACCTCCAAATAAATGTTTGTTGAAAATATCATGCACGTCTTTTACACCGGCCCAACGTGTCATAAATCATGAGGCCATGTCTAGTTTACCTAAGTTCGTTTTCTAACCTCGAGTATGAAGTTTTTTTTAAATCGAAACATGTAGCCTATAAATATCTCAAAGGGAAGGTTTTTTAATTTTATTTAGCCAAATAGCTCTTTGTGGACCTTATATTATATAAGGATGCATTTAATTCGCTCATGAAGGTTTGCATTTTTTTTAAATAAAGTCGTGACTCAAAATAAACATACGTGGCAGTTTTTTTTTTGCTAAATGTAAATAATACTTTTTGCTAATAGATATGTGATTTGATTTTAAAAGGGTAAAAGTAAGTAAATTTTACGATGCCTAATCTATGTAGAATTTGCTCTTCTTATCAAGTTTTAATTTTACGAAAAGCGATTTTATAGTGTAACATTGGCCCCCGAAAATCGAAGAATTCTTTCTCAAAATCTAAGGGTATTTTAAAATTAGAAATATAACACAATTTTTTGGCAAAATTGACACATTGAAACTTTTAGAAGCAATCACAGGTATTGTCAGAAATTGTGAAAATATTGAATCAAATACGAATATTTGTGAAATATATCAAACTATAAGAGTTAGAAAATCTCACGAGAAAACGGGATATTGCAACGACCGAGAGTTCATCCTATTGATCTGCCTCTCACGGCGACTGCTCTAAACTACCGAGCTATCGTAGAAACCTCTTCATCATGTAGTGATTATTTTCAATACTTTATAATTTTTTGAATAAATTTATCTTCAAAAATTTCACCCTGTTGAGATATTAATCACAAAATTTTATGGGATAGTAAGAGTAAGTAAGTGAATAATAAGAAACTTGTATGAATCCACCGCATCTGACAAATATATTTATCGTTTTTACATTTGATAAAACCAAAGGAAGTCATTGGAAGTGCCAGCATAAAAAAGACATTAAATCAATGTATATTTTTCACAACCTATTTCATAAGATATAACATAATCTAATATACAATACGGAGATTGAAATTTACAATACACTGGTTATTTTATCACTAATTTGATTAGCATGACTGTATGTATTGATATCCTTGGCATTTTATCGGGTTTTTTGACTGACAGGCCTCCATTTTAAAGTAACATGAACCATCTTTCAATCGATGTTTTATATCATGTACTAAAATTCAACATAATACTCGTTCGTTACTTATTTTATTATTAATAAAACGTTTTCAAGGACGTTGCGGACCTCGTTCTCAATTTCAGTTTAAGCAACTGCAACGTGTCATAAAAATAAAATAACAAAAATCGGACAAAGAATCGATTTAAGCCAATATGATATTATAATGGAACAATGATATTTTTGTTTTTAATTCAATACAAATTCTTTGATTTAAAATCCGGATGCAAAATTTCGCAATGTTTTATGATGAACAATAACGTGAAAATTTTTTTTTTTTTTTTTTTATTGGCAAAATTTTTTGATACATACATTTACAAGTAGATACATACATAATAACATAAATGAAAAGGTAACAAAAAAATCCCACAAAGGCGAAGCCTGTGCGTGGGCATTATAATATGTGGGTATAAAACAGTGGTGGTTAAAATAAAAAGATTAAGAATTAAAAATGTAGTACATATATGTGAAGAGGTAATTGATGTTGCAGGAATTTCTGTGATTGTATTTTTATATTTAGATGTGGATATATATACATATATATATATATATATATATATATGTACACACATGTACATACACATATACACATGTATACATACTCATACTCATACATATATACACATGTATACATACTCACATACATGTATACATACTCACACACATGTATACATACACATACACGCAATTTTATATATATATTTTTTTTAAATCTAACGATTCGGAAAGACATGGCATATTTTAGTTATTTAAAATGTAAACAGTACAAAATTATAGGAAAAAATTATTTACTTCCTTATTTTTTAACCAACTTTTAGTATATTTTTTATATAAGTTCAAGTTTTGGCATGTGTTGATGGAATTGGGTAAGGAATTGAACAATTTTGGGGCAATACAGTTAATGTGCCTTTGGGCCAGCCTGGTTTTGCAATGAGGCACTGTGTACATGCAAGTGGTGAGTCTTTGACTAGAGCGATTTGGGTTTTTATCGAAATTGTTAGGACGAGTAAATATAAATTTGAGACATTGTAAACAGTAGATCTGCCTTAGTTCCATAATTTCAGTTTCCTGAAATAACTGATTAGTGGGATAAGTTTTGGTCTTCTGGTACATTATTTTAATGATGGACTTCTGGGCAGTTTCTAGAGGTTTCACATGGTTATTGTATGTTCCTCCCCAGGCGATTATTCCATAGGTAATGGATGAAAGCACCAATGCATCATAAACAATTTTCATGGTTCTTATATTGACAATATTGCTCATCCGTTTGAATATGTAACTTAGGTATCTCAGTTTATTGACTGTTTTCTCTAAATGGTAGGTCCATTTGAGTTGGCAGTCTATAGTTACACCTAAGTACTTAGTATATTTTCCTAATTTCACATCTTCGCAGTTTGGGCATGTAGCAGGGTTACAATTTATATTATGGAACTTCAGGTTAAGATTATTTTTAGGGGATGACTTTAGGGAATTATAGAAGGGAATACAAATGGTTTTATCAAAATTTAGACTGAGAAGGTTTCTATCCAGCCAATCTTTGACTATTGCAATGCATTTGTTGGCTTTAGTGGTTGTTTCTTCCCACGTTTTACCTTGTACTGTTATTGCAGTATCATCTGCAAAGGAGAGAATTTTACCGGGTATTGCAATATTGTATAGGTCATTGATGTAGATTAGAAAGAGAATTGGCCCTAAGACAGTTCCTTGAGGAATGCCATGTTTTGCTAGATCATAAGTGCTTAAGCTTAACCCTATTTTTGTGCATTGTTGGCGATTTAATATATAGCTTTTTAATAGCATGAGACTTTTGTTTTTAATACCAACGTTTGATATTTTCTTTAATAGGATTCTATGGTTGACTGTGTCAAACGCTTTCTTTAAGTCCAAGAAAATGGTTAGAGTTTTAGTGCTATGGTCTAGATTTGAGTATATGTTTTTAGTTAAACTAAAGACAGCATCGTCGGTGGACAGGTTACTTCTAAACCCATATTGATTAGCTGAGAGTATTGAATTAGAATCTAGAAAGTTCATAATTTGTCCCTTTAAGCACTTTTCAAAGATCTTGGATAATTGTGAAGTTAAGGTTATTGGTCTGTAGTTGTCTGTTTTACTTTGGGATCCGGATTTATGTATTGGAATAATGTGAGCGAGTTTAAAATAATTAGGGTAAATACCGAGCCTGATGGAGTTGTTGAAGATGTGACATAATGGGATGATTATATGTTTTTTAATTGATTTAATTGTGATGTTGCTTAAGTTATCGGGGCCATTTGCAGATTTCTCTTTAAGGTTTTCAATTTGTTTAGAAATTTCAAGTTCTGTTATTTCTTTGAATGTAGATAGCTCAGGGGTGGGGTCATTAGACTCTGGAAGGCCGGGAAGTATTTGATTTGAGTGAATAGAAAGACTGGGATTATTATCTATGAGGGTTGAGGCGATGTTTGTAAAGAAGTTATTGAAATTGTTTGCAATGCTCTCAGCGTCTTCTATAGTTGTATTGTTGTCAGTGATGATTTTTTGAGGAATTTTGTTAACCTTTTGATTTCTATTTGAAATTTCGTTTATGACATGCCATGTTTTTTTTGAGTCGTTTTGAGCATTAAATAATCTTAACAATTTTTATACAATCGGAGGTCCAAAACACATGCCGTTTTGAGGTTATAGTCTAATTTTTTTTTTATAGTCAATACCTCACAAGAGTCCCAACCGCTCCCGTCTGGAGCCAGTGAGACTATGGCATCCCCAATTGGGGTATGTTATGAGGCTGAAGGTCAGTGGGGAAGGGAAGAAGACGAGGAAGAGGAAGGTGTGGAATACCTGGCTATTCAGATCTAGTCACTAAACACGGCTAGAGCCATTTCAAGCAACGTTTCAATTCTGGATGGTGGTCTTACTCAAGGGAGATACTAAGAGTATCTTCCACTCTAAAACGTGCCGCAAATATACTACATATTATTTTTAAATAATTAATTGTGAAATAACACAAATCAATCAAATAAAATTTATTTGCGCACGTCGGTTTCGAACCCGCGACCTTCGAAAAGGAAGTCCAACGCCCTTCGACCAAGTATAGCACTTGGTCAATGCCAACGCCCTACCGCTGGACTACGCCGATCGTGGGCTAAACCATCCGATTCTTACGCTATACGTTACTTATTTATTTATTTACCATTAAAGTTATTAAAGGCATTAAAGTTTGGTACTTATATACAGCGATGTATACATTATAACTAGTCAATAAAGAGTGGCGTCTGCTCTTTCAATGACAAAAAATAATGTCTATTATCAACTAGAAGGTTTGTTTCTACAACGAACCAATTCGGAAGTACCTGCCGAGCGATACAGTCGACCAATTTCTCTAGTTGTATCGCTATTTTAGTGCGGTTGCAACACCTCTATTTCGACGCCGTTTGTTACATAAAATACACAAAAACACATTTATCGTGAATCATAAAATTGCAGGTTTTTAAATCGAAGGACGGAACCGCACTCGTATAATATTTACGTGGAAATAGACGGAAGCAGTCGGGGTAATCTCAGTACGACTTGAGAAGTTCTATTAATTCAATAAACATATATTTCAACGCGCGTTAGTGTTACCATTAAAGGTATGTTTGGGGAGTTATTACATATTAGGTAAATGGTTATTGGTCGTGGTAATATGCGTTAAATGATTGAGAATTGGTCCCTACCATAAAAAATTGTCAACATATATGCATGTATTATTAAATGCTTCTTTGGCAGCCATAATATATATGTTATATGACTGCGAATGCAGCGAAAGTTAGAAGGTTTTTTCGTTTTATCTTTAATATCTTCAGGGAAATGGATTGATGGTTAGTTAGTCGGAGAGTCAAACTATCGTCACTACAAGGTTTCACTTAGTTTAGCTCATTATTACATTATTAAAAATATTTTCGTACACCTTGTTAGAAAGTCCAAACAGAACCCACTACAATTTACAATTTTCAATTTCGAAGAACACATCTTTAGAGAACTTTTAGAGCCATATAGGAACAAATTTTCAACTGGTTCAACTGGTTAACATATAAATTTAAAAAAATCATTTATTGTTTACCAATATATATTTCCACTTCTTCTTGAAAATCTTGAAAAAAATATTTTAAAAATTGCGAAAATATGGTATTTTTGTTTTATTTTTATGATGAAGAAAAAATTTTCCATAATGATTTTAAATGTTACATTTTCGATTTGCCGCTAAAACGACATGTTCGTTTTTATTCGTGAATTCGGCGGCGTTGACGTCACGCCGGTCAACCTCGTTAAAACCCCTCTTACCAGCCAGTGGCGTTTTTTAAGTCATAGTAACATGGCAGTTGGAACCGTTTAAAAATGTGCGGTTTTTTCAAATCAAAAACTAAATTTTTAGTATGATCATCATATTCAGAAATATAAAATTTTAATCTTCCACACATTTTTAAAAGTCTTCGTAGTTTTTGAAAATACCACATTGAGAAAAAAAATCTTAGAAGGATATTAGTTATTTAAGTTAATTAAAAATGATGTGCTGATATCTTCGGCATGGCTGACTTCTTTCGTAGAACCACTACGTTCTGGCAAAAGATTGAAGCGTGACGACACACCACGTCAACACAATAATTAATTAATAATATTACGTCCGTATCGCTTCAATTACACTACACCCTACATGCCCACAGCTTGTTGCATTAGTCTGTATTTTTATTTGAGCTGATAAAATGATTTGGATATTATTTCAGGTGAGTGGTGGCACGTTGGGAAACCACTCAAGCATGGATTTGCATTTTTCTTTATGCCAACTCAAATTGCGCGTCACAAACTTATTTGTATGATATAATATTTGTATTGATTCAAAGTATTAGGCGAGTACTTCAAATGAATTCTGACATTTTCTATTAAACAATAATTATTATTTGTAATATATAGAAAATAGCTAGTGTATCGGACGAGTCCACAAATGCATCTGAGACAACGAAAAATTCAACATTTTGAATTTACGTCACCGCCCAGTACCATGCCGCCAGCACGTTCACGATTCTTCAATTATCTATACCAGTCGCCACCGAACACGCACAGTACCATGCCGCCAGCATACATTTACGTTTCTTCAATTATCTGTAACAATCGCAAACTTACACGCAATTGGTAATAAAGGGCATGTGCGGCATCAGACTCCGACTCCAAAACACATCTGAAAAACAACGTAGATCCTTCACCAGAGCCCGCAGACATGCAAATGATCACCACCAAGGAAACGTTTGACTATTTACGTTATCCCCACTCCGCCTCCCGCCGAGCTGCCATTGGTTGAAAGCGAACAAAGGAAACTACGAAATCGAACATATTTACGACTCCTAATTCGCTATTTCAAAAACCTCAAGTCAAATTACGGGAAATTGCTAGTACTTAGGTTCAAATAATAAATATCACCACAAAAAAATAGACATGTACTAAAAAATTAACTTGAAAACTGATACCTACTAGTGATTTCTACCCTTTAAGAAAAATATTTGTTGGTTAAAAATGTACTTTGAATCACATATGTAAACTTGTATATTTTCTTATAAAAACAATAAAAATGATGTAAGGATTTGGTTTGGGGGTCCTAAGCTAACTTGGCCAGAGCTGTTATATACAATTTTTTATACATCTGAATGCAAAACACAGCAATTAGAAAAAATTCCTAATTGAAACCCCTTGCAAAATTCAAGGAGGTGTCTTGCAATGAAGATGCGACCTCGGTCGGTCCTATAAATAAAGATCGCCTTTCAATGGCAAATCAGTTCAATACTACCAGCCAACAAGCAAGCAACCAAGAAGCCTCCAAACCAAAGTCTACAAGTTCAAACCATTTTAAAGTGTTTTAATCAGTACTAAATTCAGTTCCTCCCAGTAAAAACCCAGTCTCCTGCCCAAAAAGTCTCCAAAAGTGCAAAACATATTTAAATCTTTTTGCAGTACTAAAATCAGTTTTGACCTTTTACTAGAATCAAAGTCGCTGGTATTCAGCTCTTCAAAAGTAAACCCAGTCTCCTGTTAATCCCAAAAGTCTCCAAAAGTGCAAACATATTTAAACCTTTTGCAGTACTAAAATCAGTTTTGACCTTTTACTAGAATCAAAGTCGCTGGAATTCAGCTCTTCAAAAGTAAACCCAGTCTCCTGTTAATCCCAAAAGTCTCCAAAAGTGCAAACATATTTAAACCTTTTGCAGTATTAAATTCAGTTTTGGCCCTTTTACTAGAATCATTTTACTAAGTAGTAAATTCACGTACAAAAGACCATTGGCGTACCAGGTGTGCCCAGCTCCCTATTTTACAGTTTATGTACCAACCACACACGTGTCGTACATTTGGTCCTTCGAGCCGGATCCACACATCACGCCTCCAGTCTCATCCAGTGGAGATGCCATCACTTCGCAGCGGCCGTAAATCATCATCATCAGAGGCATCACTGCACAAACTAGACGCCTCCGGAACAAGCCAAAAGGTCCCAACGCCACCTCATCATACTCCAGACCCGTGCGCCTCAGACCTCGATGAGTCGCCAACCGGTGTACCCCGTCAGACCCAGGACCTACCTGTTTCGAGACCAGCTAAACACTCTGACCCTATCACTACTGGCCAGCCAGCTCCAGATGTCACCGGGAAACCCCACGAATCCGACGAAAAAAGCGGTGAAACTTCTGACTCAAGTTCTGAAATCAACCGAAGACTCTCTCCGAATGCTACGCCGGGAGATGCACGTTTGCGAGAAACAACACGCCAAGCAGATCTCCGAACTACTCGCAGCCTTAAACACCGCAACACGTCAAGCAGTCAGCCAACCTGCTCAACCGATGGCACCAGTGGCCCCCGCCTCACAACGAGTTTGAGACAAGATACGCAAATCAACCGATGGCACCAGTGGCCCCGCCTCACAACGAGTTTGCAACGAGATATGCAACTCAACCACTGGCGCCAGCTGACCCCCCTGCCAACGAGTTTGCGACGAGATACGCAACTCAACCAATGGCACCAGTTGGCCCGCCTGCCAACGAGTTGCGACGAGATACGCAACTCACCTAAAGGCACAAGTTGGATCGCCTGCCAACGAGTTGCGACGAGATACGCAACTCAACTAAAGGCGCCAGTTGGCCCGCCTGCCAACGAGTTGCGACGAGATACGCAACTCAACTAAAGGCACTAGTTGGCCCGCCTGCCAACGAGTTGCGACGAGATACGCAACTCACCTAAAGGCACAAGTTGGCTCGCCTGCCAACGAGTTGCGACGAGATACGCAACTCACCTAAAGGCACAAGTTGGCCCGCCTGCCAACGAGTTGCGACGAGATACGCAACTCAACTAAAGGCACTAGTTGGCCCGCCTGCCAACGAGTTGCGACGAGATACGCAACTCACCTAAAGGCACAAGTTGGCTCGCCTGCCAACGAGTTGCGACGAGATACGCAACTCACCTAAAGGCACAAGTTGGCTCGCCTGCCAACGAGTTGCGACGAGATACGCAACTCACCTAAAGGCACAAGTTGGCTCGCCTGCCAACGAGTTGCGACGAGATACGCAACTCAACTAAATGCACTAGTTGGCCCACCTGCCAACGAGTTGCGACGAGATACGCAACTCATCTAAAGGCACAAGTTGGCCCGCCTGCCAACGAGTTGCGACGAGATACGCAACTCACCTAAAGGCACAAGTTGGCTCGCCTGCTAACGAGTTGCGACCAGATACGTGACTCAACTAAAGGCACAAGTTGGCCCGCCTGCCAACGAGTTGCGACGAGATACGCAACTCACCTAAAGGCACAAGTTGGCCCAACTGCCAACGAGTTACGACAAGATACGCAACTCCACAATAATCATCCTCCTCCAGCCAGGACCTTCTATTTTTTACAGGTACACCAGCAACTCCAGAAATAGCACCACGACCACCACTTTGGCGCTACAACTATAAACCACCGCAGACATCCAGTTGAGGGAACTGGTGGAATGGAAATTCACTATCAACTCTCTCGGTGTAACGTCAGCAACCAGAATGTTCCTGCAGATAAAGATAAGGCCAGAAGACCAGCCATCACAGCTGTTCCTGTGGAGGACCTCAGCCCTGAACGATCCAGACACCTATCAAATGTCATCAATGATGTTTGGAGCCACTTGTTCCCCGAGCAGTGCCCAGTTTGTCCGAGATAAGGTGGCCGAAAAATACGAACATGAATACCCGGACGCCGCAGTGGCTATTCGCACCAAGTTCTACATGGACGATTACTTGGATGCAGTAGACACCCCCAGGGAAGCTGCTGCACTCGCCCACAGTGTAAGTACCCTCCTCGCGAAAGGAGGGTTCCACTTGACAAACTGGGCATCCAACAGCCCAACGGCCATAGCTGACGTTCCCAAAGAAGACCGCGCCAGCTCCACGGTGCAGATCAGCAGCGGAGGCCCGGAAACAGAGCGGGTGCTTGGATTAATCTGGGACTCCTCCACTGATCTCTTTATGTATTCATTCCACGAGGCCGTCTCTCCCGAAACCACTACACAACCCACGAAGCGGCAACTGCTATCAACTGCTAGTAATGAAGATCTACGATCCAGTGGGCCTCGTTGCCTGCCTTACCATCAGATCCAAGATGCTACAAGCAGTATGGCGCTCGAGCGTCGGCTGGCACGAACCCATTAACCTTGGACACGCCCAGAGGTGGACAGACTGGCTGAACCTGCTGCACACGAACAGCGTCTCAATCCCGAGACGTTGCCTCTACAACAAACAGAGCAACGTAACTTTACATCTCTTCTGCGATGCATCAGAACAGGCTTGCTGTGCCGTGGCCTACTTTACTGAAGAGGTTAATGGGGCCCTACGAGTAACATTTCTTGGCAATCGGCCACCATAACACGGGCATGTGCCTAGTATGGCGGCCATAAATTCCACAATTGTTATATATTTACTATTCAAAGAATAAAGAAACATTAAAAAAAAAAAAAAAAAAAAAAAGTAAATGCAAAGTAGCACCACTGAAGCCTCTCTCCATTCCCCGCCTCGAGCTACAAGCCGGTCTCATAGCAGCTAGACTAGCCAAGACAATCCAGAAAGAAAGCAGAGCCCTGATATCCCGCACCTGCTTCTGGACAGACTCCACAACCATGCTATGTTGGTTACGCACCGACCCACGAGCCTACTCCGCCTTTGTAGCAAACCGACTGGGTGAAATAGACGAACTATCCAACATATCCGACTGGAAATGGGTACCCATAAAGCTGAATCCCGCTGACATCGGCACGCAAGACACCGAAGTACCCGATTTGACACCAGAGGGAAGATGGTTTACCGGCCCAGCCTTTCTCACTTCCCCGGAGGACGCATGGCCAATGGAGCTAGCACCCACCCACAGGCCTGACGATCTGACACTAGAAGTCAAACCTCACTACGTTGGTCTTGTCTCCACCAGAGGCGAAGCGCTTCCATTAGTAGAACGATTCTCCTCATGGCACCGACTAATCCGCTCTACAGCCTGGATTCTACGATTTACCAGACGATGCCGGATGCGGCCCAACAAGCCAGTAGAAGGCCCACTAATAGCGGAGGAAATAAAAGCAGCAGAACACAGATGGATCAAAAGGTCCCAGGAGGACGCCTTCACAACTGATCTACACAACATCCGACAAGGTCAAAAACTACCTGCTGGCAGCCGCCTCAACTCCCTAAACCCCTTCTTTGGACCAGACGACCTAGTGCGAATGGGTACCCGACTACAAGCTTTGGAAAGAACAAAAAGTGTGGCCCGAACACCCATCATACTGGATGGCGACGAACCCTACACTCAACTCCTGATCCGCCACTACCACCAAAAGGCAGACCACCCCAGTACTGAGAAGACAATAGCAGAGATACGCAATCATTTCTTCATAATACGTCTTCGCACAACAAGCAGAAAAATAGCGCACGCCTGCCCCACTTGCTTCATACGACGCAGCAAACCATCTCCACCTTTGATAGGCGCACTACCATCACCCCGCCTGATGCATCACGTCCGCCCATTCACGCACTGCGGACTTGACTATTTTGGCCCTATGGCTATCACGGTCGGTAGACATCGAGAAAAACGCTACGGAGCCATTTTCACATGCCTCTCGACGCGCGCCATCCACCTGGAACTAGCCGCCTCACTAACTGCCGACTCGGCCATCATGGCCTTACAAAGAATGACCGCCCGCAGAGGACAACCCGCAGCCATGTACTCGGATAACGGGACAAACTTTCACGGAGCCGACACCGAGATGAAGGACGCCCTGTTGTCACTAAGTCAAGACGACAGAATGATTGATGCAATAGCTACTCAAGGCATCGAGTGGCACTTCATACCGCCAATGAGTCCCCACATGGGGGGAGCTTGGGAAAGATTAGTGCGATCAGTGAAAAAAGCGTTAAACGCCACACTCAAGGAACGAGCACCAAAGGAAGAAACACTACGCACAGCACTTGCAGAAGCCGAGTTCGTGGTAAATAATCGACCACTCACCCACATTTCAGTTGACCCACGTGATGAAGAACCTCTCACACCCAACCATTTTTTGCTAGGATCGGCCGGGAAACGCCCCCAATTATCCTTCTACGACAAGAAAGAAGAGGACGTATGTCTCCGCCGCCAGTGGCGCATCGGGCAACAACTTGCAGACACCTTCTGGAGACGATGGCTGCGCGAATACCTACCTACCATGGCTGCCCGGCAAAAATGGCACCACCCCACTACACCAATAAAAAAGGATGACCTAGTGATCATTATGGACCCAGCACTACCTCGGAACAGTTGGCCGCGTAGCCGCATCATTGAAGCAATACCCGCCGCTGATGGACAAGTCAGAACAGCCCGGATTCAAACCAGCACCGGGATATACGTAAGGCCAGCAGTCAAAATCGCCGTCATCCTACCCGCTCCACCGACACCTGACGAAACTACAACACCTGCAAAGACACCCGATTTAGAACTCAAACATCATGAAAGGACACGCCCGACGAAGTAGCTAAGTGCAGATGAGGCTGCACGGGGGGAGTGTATCGGACGAGTCCACAAATGCATCTGAGACAACGAAAAATTCAACATTTTGAATTTACGTCACCGCCCAGTACCATGCCGCCAGCACGTTCACGATTCTTCAATTATCTATACCAGTCGCCACCGAACACGCACAGTACCATGCCGCCAGCATACATTTACGTTTCTTCAATTATCTGTAACAATCGCAAACTTACACGCAATTGGTAATAAAGGGCATGTGCGGCATCAGACTCCGACTCCAAAACACATCTGAAAAACAACGTAGATCCTTCACCAGAGCCCGCAGACATGCAAATGATCACCACCAAGGAAACGTTTGACTATTTACGTTATCCCCACTCCGCCTCCCGCCGAGCTGCCATTGGTTGAAAGCGAACAAAGGAAACTACGAAATCGAACATATTTACGACTCCTAATTCGCTATTTCAAAAACCTCAAGTCAAATTACGGGAAATTGCTAGTACTTAGGTTCAAATAATAAATATCACCACAAAAAAATAGACATGTACTAAAAAATTAACTTGAAAACTGATACCTACTAGTGATTTCTACCCTTTAAGAAAAATATTTGTTGGTTAAAAATGTACTTTGAATCACATATGTAAACTTGTATATTTTCTTATAAAAACAATAAAAATAATGTAAGGATTTGGTTTGGGGGTCCTAAGCTAACTTGGCCAGAGCTGTTATATACAATTTTTTATACATCTGAATGCAAAACACAGCAATTAGAAAAAATTCCTAATTGAAACCCCTTGCAAAATTCAAGGAGGTGTCTTGCAATGAAGATGCGACCTCGGTCGGTCCTATAAATAAAGATCGCCTTTCAATGGCAAATCAGTTCAATACTACCAGCCAACAAGCAAGCAACCAAGAAGCCTCCAAACCAAAGTCTACAAGTTCAAACCATTTTAAAGTGTTTTAATCAGTACTAAATTCAGTTCCTCCCAGTAAAAACCCAGTCTCCTGCCCAAAAAGTCTCCAAAAGTGCAAAACATATTTAAATCTTTTTGCAGTACTAAAATCAGTTTTGACCTTTTACTAGAATCAAAGTCGCTGGTATTCAGCTCTTCAAAAGTAAACCCAGTCTCCTGTTAATCCCAAAAGTCTCCAAAAGTGCAAACATATTTAAACCTTTTGCAGTACTAAAATCAGTTTTGACCTTTTACTAGAATCAAAGTCGCTGGAATTCAGCTCTTCAAAAGTAAACCCAGTCTCCTGTTAATCCCAAAAGTCTCCAAAAGTGCAAACATATTTAAACCTTTTGCAGTATTAAATTCAGTTTTGGCCCTTTTACTAGAATCATTTTACTAAGTAGTAAATTCACGTACAAAAGACCATTGGCGTACCAGGTGTGCCCAGCTCCCTATTTTACAGTTTATGTACCAACCACACACGTGTCGTACAGCTAGCTTTATAAATTATAGCCTATATGTTATTCTGATGGATGAGCTATATTATTGTAAAGTTTCATTAAAATCCATTCAGTAAAATTGCGTGAAAGAGTAACAAACATACATACATCCATGCAAACTTCCGCGTTTATAATATTAGTAAGATTATGTACACCATTTGTGAGTAAGCGCCTCCGCCCACTCAGGCAACTGAAAACTCTCAACTGCCAACTGTCTTTGTATGACAATGTGATGGCCCGCACACTTCACAATCACACAAAACCCCGTTGTCAATGGTAACGCAAGCGGTGACTTGCGACTTTCTCTGCTGGTTGCCCTGGCCGGCCATTGATAGTTGCCAGCTGTCAGCTGATTGTTCGTCGTCTATGGTTAACCAAGCTTTTTGACCAATCAAGACAGAGAAAACAGCCGGTTTTAGTTGGTTTTCAGTTGCCTCAGTGGGCGGAGCGCCTTAGTTTTGAAATGCAGTTTCATTCTTTTTAGATATGTAATTTGTGTACTTTGGAATTGTTTTTGTTATTTATTCCTTTTTTAAATTAATTTTGAGTGTGATTTTTTTTCTGTTTTCCTCATATTTTGTACTGGGATATCATCTTTGTTTAAAGCTTTATAAAAATTTACGGAGTTCTTTTATGTTTTGTCCAACTTTTGTCAGTTTGTGTTTGTTTAAATTTGGTATTTGGGGAAAAAAAGTATCTCAGTAGTGTTTTATTACGTATATACATGAGATGTATAATATCTAATACTTAAAATATGATAAAAATTTGTTATGCGTTAGTCATTCTATTTTTGTTTATAGTATTCATAATAAAGCGTTTATTAGTACCTATTTCCCTTGCCATCTTCAAGCCCCCTTGTCGAACATTAGAACTGTGGACTTATGGACTACTCGTTTTAAATTGTATTAATTTTGTTATTTTTAAAAGATCATAATTTCGTATGATAGGTATGTATTTATTTATGTAAGGATGGGTATGGGGAGGAAAGGGATAAGGGAAAGTTGCCACGCAAGTAATATGATTGTATTAGGTACAATTAATTTAATCGTCCTAGAGTGTGATACAAAGAAATTCTGTAGCGATAGTAACTAGCAGTGAATATACATGTGTCTGTATTTGCAAATTTATTGTTATAGTAATTACATGTCCTTTGTTCAAATTCATTTTGATTGGAATTGGTGTTGCATCTATCAATGTAGAAAAGGGTATGTACGTATGTAGGTATAATTAATTAACTTACCAATTAGTACCTTGTTACTCCCAGGAAGTCGATATTAAACATCTGCGAATATTATTATATGTAGGTATGTACAACAAAACAAGATCAACCTAAATCTCTCAATCAGCAATCAATTACAATACGAAGGTCAGAATAAACCATTATCTAGTCTGACCTAATAATCTCAATAATGTGGTAATGATTTTTATTGGCTAGCAAGCCCTAAGGCAAAAATATAAGGACAAGTTTATAATATATCGTAATGATTCTAACTTTAGTACGATAATCAATGTTAACTCGTTTATCGTGCTGATCGAGTTCAGATATGCAAAAAATAATTAGATTCTTTCTGTGTTAATATTTTTGAAGTAAATACTTCTTTAGGCACGCTTGATTTGAGGGGTAAAATGGCGAATGTGTAACGAAAACTGAAATGCGTTGCGAGGCGAACGGGCTCACTGTATTATAGAAGCAAGAGAGAGCAGTGCGCGCGCACATTGTCTTTCTCTCTTCCTCTCATAGCCAGTGCATGAAATATTTCAGTCAGTATTTTGAAATACCAGTGACGCGCCAAACGATGGGGGGAGCGGACGTCGATACGCACGGCTTGATCGGGCGAGGCGAATGATAATAAATTAAAATAAATATTTGTAGAAAATTAATATATATATACATGTATATATTTTATACATGTAAACATATATAAGAGGACATACATATAGATGGAGCTAAAGAAGTACTTACTTCGGATATGATTTTAGATTTTCACGGCCAAAAGTATTTTTGTTATTTATTTTTGGGGTGTTATGCCATGTTACTCTATCTCCTTCTTTAGCCAACGTTTCGGACAATGTTACAGTGTCCATCATCAGGGCAGATTAGCGTTGGCTTAAGAAGGAGATAGCACGGCATAAAACCCCAAAAATAAATAACAAAAAAAGTATTTACTTCAGTCGTGTGGTCTAAAGCACACTCGTTTTTTTAACTGCCTGTTTGTTTTTCTATCGATATTATAAAAATGTTACATTTTTAATGTGGTTTAAGTATGTAGGTGCAGTATTGACTTTGATTTTATCTGATTGTTATCATGAATTTAACTACAACATTTAAAAAAAAATTCGAAGCGAAGGTCGTTTGAAAAGGTTATACGAATTTTCTTAGAATTTTTAGTAAACAGGTACTCTTTTTTAACTTTTAGAATTAAATATAGGCTTAATAATATTAGGCTTCGAAATCATTTCATTTTTTGTGCAGTCATATTTAAAAAGGGTCGATTCCGTACACAACATGTTATGTGAGTAATATATTTAGATAATTGTTTTTTTTTTATTTCTCGGATTCCAGTTGCGTTATCTTTGCGCTGATTTGAGCTAGTTGTAACAAAAAAATTTCTGACCCGTAGTAAGTGTGAATGAACCTGCAATGTAAAAACGTTCTTCGTGCATAGAATCAATTAAATAAGAAGAAAAACAAGATTATGGAATTTGGATAAAGGAAGAAGATCCTACAGAACTTTATTAATTGTTACCATATAATAATTATTTTTTTCAGAGGTTATGCAATGTAATACATTCCATTTTTCAGAGTCATAAAGTAGACAAAAGAAGCATAATAAATAATAACAATGCACAGAATAACTTAAGTTAATTTGTTATTCTTTATCTAAAATGATTGCTAATATTTTATTATGGTTCTAATTGTGTCATGTAACTAGTGTTTATGGTTTATTTTACCGTAGAAATTAAATAAAAGAATAAATCATTGAAAAAGAAGATAACAATAAAAATCTATTTTTTTTAAATATGTAAATGAACAAGACACAGAAAAATAATAAAATATAATGGCTGCAACTGGGACTCGAACCCAGAACCTCACGTCTAACCGGACATACGCATTAACCAATTTTGCTATTAAACCGTATTATGAGACTGTCGTATTTTTTCATTTTGTTCATTTTCATATTTAAAAAAATTAGATTATTATTGTTATCTTCTTCTTCAATGATATATAACATTGATGGGAATAACCTTCAAAAGTTAAAAAGAGAGTTTTTCTTATAAATAAAAATGCACAGAATAAAAACTGAAAAAATGTTTAATGTAAATTACTGTTTGTATATCGTTCGCATACCATTATCGTGTTGTGCATTGCACCAGTCACATCCCACGCAAACTTTCTGCGACAAACCTAACCTCTATATTATTAGTCATAAACATTGCTAATCGGGTCAAAAAGATTCTGAAGGTACATGTTGTGATAACGGTACTTTTCCACGACCTTTTAGCATCATCGTTAGTCATCACTCTTATTGCAATATTGCGGTCTTTGCATCTCCAATTGGAAGGTACTGAAAGATCGTGATGCCATTATAAACAATCTGATTTCCCAATTGTTGTAAATAATACAAACAAACTGATGACTGTATTATAGTATAACTTGGGTCAGCAATCTCTTGATTTTGGCAATAGTGCTTCCGCAAGGCCAGCTGGTCGATTAAAGATAATGAATACGAACTTTAAGCTGATTTGTGGCTTACGGAACAATTGAATCGGTCAACTGATTAATGACGAAAATTTAAAACATTATGTTGCCTAATTTTTTGTAGGAGAGGCAATCCTAGTTGAAACTGGTTCTGGTTGTCATTTTATTTGATCTGAAGTGTCGATTTTTTTATACATGAAACTGCCCACGAGTTGAATCGCACGGAGATTAAGGCTTGGGAAGGTAGCACCCCTTATTTAGCATTGGTGTAAAGAGGTATGAAATATAGCAAAAGCTTAAGAAAAAGAGTAAGGGGTGGTTAAATATTGATTAGCAATTTATATCTGGTAAGTGGTCAAATTAGAGTCATTTTAGCAATGCTTTCATTTTAAAGTATCGCATTCCTACATTAACCACTCAAACGCTTTTTGCCACATTGTGGCACTATTACCAAAGTCTCGGATTGCTTTGCTGCCACAATGTGGCAAATATTATCTAGATTCTTTAAAATGTTTTAAATTTAACGATTTTATAATACTTTTTATATAAATCTTACGAATATATGATTATAGACCAAAGATAGGTGAATTCATTGGCTATATAGAACTGTAATCAGTTTGTATGTCTCCATAATCAAATTCAGAGGCAAATTTTTTTTTATGTGGGCGGAAAAAATTCTTTAGCAATCCGAGAAAAAGTTTTAAATTCCTCTGTCGCTCCAGTGGTTATGGAAGGAGCTAAAATGTATTTTTTCAATTACTGTAAATTTGTAAAAAAATCATACAACATTTATATTTTGGGCCTTGAACCCGTAACTTCTGGGCCCTGAGTCAAAGATCTTGCTGCTGCATTAGAGGGGTCATTACTAAGATAAGCTAATTTAAAAAAAAGTTACCTATTATTATTTTAGGTGTTTAGGTACCACTACAAATATAGATTGCGGCACGTTCCAGAGTGGAAGATACTCCCAGTATCATCCTGGTGTAAGACCACCATTCAGAATTGAAACGTGTTTGGTGACTAGATCTCAAAAACCAGGTACTTCACCGCTTTCCTCTTCCCCATCTCCTTTTCCTCCCCACTACCTTCAGCCTCACAACATACCCAATTGGGATGCCATAGTTTCACTGGCTCCAGACGGGAGCAGTTGGGACTCTTGTGCGGTATTCATAAAAAAAAAATACAAAGTAAATCAAAGGAAACGGATAGAAAAAATATTCCGCTCTCTGTAAATATTGTAATTGGGTTTACATTTCGTTTCTGATTCATTTACTAGAAAAAATAATGTCATATCATGACGTCTTTTGTTCGAGAGCCAAATTTGTAATATTTAGGTCCTTGCTTCCCATTTTCCGGTCAAAAAAGCCGCATACAGTATTTAAAGGCGAACATGCATAAGTCAAAAGCTGAATCTAGATAAATATTAATATCATACATAGCAGTGTAAAATTCGTACAATTTCGTGTTTAATCTTAATAAGTGGGTTGACGTTTATATAAATATATTAATTTTAATGATACCCGTCGCATACTCCTTGCATGTTACCAGAATATTACAATACACTGATTGAAGATTTAATACCTGTAACTATGTATTTATAGCCATTGTTTTATTCATATTCTAAAAAGTCTTTGTATTGATTTAAATTCTAAAATGCTTTTCTATTTTGCTCCAAGGGAGGTTACAAATTTACACTAATTTGTCATTAATTAGTATTTTTTTCTGGCACTCGAATTAAAAATAATATTAACGTTACGGTTATGGGTTTTAGAGATTTTAATCATTTCTACTTTAAGATTTTTCTTTTTTTCTCATTTGTTGGTAAGGCGTAAGAAGAGGAATAAGATTTAACACATACAAAAAAGTTTACCAGTGCTGAGAGACATCGTTCGAATTTCCTTTCTTCCAAGAAATTTTTGTTATGGTTTTGATGCTAGATCCTGTCTTTGGAGGATTTTTTTTTGTCACACCTAATTAATTTTTTACATGACGTTTTGTAATTTGAAGGATTTCTAAAACTTTACTTGGCCACCCACAGTCAACTTATAGATTAATGATGGCTTCATTTCGGTCTGGTTTAAATTTTGAATCGCTGAGGTGTCTAAGCGTGGGTTTCTACCATTCAAGTCTTTTAATTTTCTTTGTCTGGTCTCCTGTTCAGCGTTCAGTGCCTTACACAATGTGTTTGTGAAGTAAGCCAGTAACTATTGAATAGATATACTCCATAGAAGTGTAAAACCCGTATTTCAAATCGGTGACAGGGGAGGAGAGGCAATCGCTCTCAAATGAACGACAATTGTTGTTTCTGTTAGGTTAATTTCAAAATTCAATAACTTTAAACATAAACATAGTGACGCCATCTTAGTCTCATTTCAAAGGAGAACTATGAAAGGTTATGCCAGTACCACTCGAACTTTTGTGGCGTGCATGCGCAAAAGAAAACCACGATTTTCAACTTTCGGGATTCTACACGTGTCCATAAACGGCAATAATTTCCCAGAGACTAATTATCTGATCAGAGAAAACTAAGCGATGTTTTGAATAGGATTTACAACTTATCATGAGCTTGCATCTAAAAAACTTGCATCTGAAAAGTTAAAAAATTTCCCGATTTTCTTAAAATGTTGCGATACATAGTAGCAAAGTACAAAATTCTAAAGAGAATGTTTTCCATTTACGTAAGACATTTTAGACTCCAAGGCCAAGAAAGGCCAATGATATTGATCATCTTCTCAAGAAAGAAATTCGGTATTTGAAAAGTTTTTTCATTGATTTCAATAGAAGAAAGAACAAATTGAACGTTACTTCGGGCCAAAGACACGTTCACAACACAACTCCATCGGTTTATCTCTTCTGTGTCAGCAACTAAGTGACCAGTATCCGTAGGAGTAAGCTGTAACAGCTGAATATCCGATTTAAGAAATATGCGAAGGCGGCGGTTTATAGATTATTTTTATGTTATTATTTGTAATATATCGATGAAACCATTTCATTTCTGGTTTGCCTTGTTTGCATATGAGTCATCCATGGATTGAGCTCCTCGAAGATCCTCATTGAGGTTCTTTGTGTTTCGATTGATTTAACGTTTACATCATCGATTTATTCCGTGATCTCACTCCTTGCAAAACTTCCTTAACTTTCGCATAGCGTGCTGACCACTTTTGGGTACGTATTGTAACAATGATTGTAATACTTAATATCCTCCATTCATTCATCTTTACTATTAAGCAGACGTTTTATGTATGAAGCAGTAGCACACCTCCTGAGCTCTGTCGTCATGAAATTCGCAGTGTTTCCTAATATCCTCCATTCCGTCATCTTTACTATTAACCAGACGTTTTATGTATGAAGCAGTAGCACACCTCCTGAGCTCTGTCGTCATGAAATTCGCAGTTTTTCCTAACTAAATTTCTAGGTAAATGCTCTCCCGCTCACAATGTCAACTCTACTTTTTTTTTCTTTTAACATTTTTTAGCTCCACACAAGAGACCATGACAGGGAAGAATGGAAGAGAAAAATAAAGGAAATTGCTGCAAACCAATCCCAGGATTGAAACCAGAGAGAGAGAGTTTATTGCTTGCTCTAAAATTTATTAGCATACTGACCATAATTATATAAAATATGACACATAGTGGTCGTAACGTTTTAGATAATATCTTGTATTTATAAATTCATAATATAATATATGATATACAAGTCTCTGCACCATACATAATGTTATAATACTACAGTGAATAGGCTCTGTCATAATCCATAAGCTCTTTATGGTTTCTATTTCATTTCCTGGACTGCATCTTGTGAATTCAGATAATATCCGTGAGAGTACGAACAAATTACTGGCTATTATGACCAAGGAGTAAAGAGTTTATAAGTATGCATCTATTTTTAACCTCAATTGCATAAATGCAATGCAATCTCTGTGCTTTACATTATATATAAGGTAGCCATTTGGTGGTGTATAGTTATTATAAATAATGTTGTAATATTTGATGAAATACGTTCTTTAATTTAGAAATCGAGTGCGTGAATAATGTAACATTTCAAAATCAAACAATGATTTTCAATTTGGGAGGCGGGAATGGGTACCGCCGCCCCGGGAACCATTTATTGGATAACCAACACCTCTGCCATAGGTCACCCCCAAGTGGTTCGCTACGTTTGGTGACTTAGCAGGGGTGCCCGGGTTCATGGGGTTCATTGTCTAGGTCTTGGCGGCGGATGATCTAGACACATTGAACCCCAGATTCCTACCCAACCCTCATACCTTTTTCCTTCCCAGAACTTCCTCTCCTTCCTTTCCTTAAAAATAACCTCCACACAGCATCCCCAAAGGTGACATAGGCCCTGAGGGAAATTATTTTCCTCAGGGCCTCCTGTGTGGACCTAATGTAAAAAAAAAAAAAAAATATTTTTCAAACAACGCAACGTCTGCAATGTTTTAATGATGGGATATGCATGTTTTCCAGAAATCCATTATCAAACTTAAAGTTTACTGTAACTTAACAGGACATGATACGTCATAATCAAATACTGTAACGTATATTCTTTGGTAGAGCATCAGAATCTCCCTCAGGTTGGTGGGAAGGAAAATACAGTTTTATCTTCAGGGATTTTTAAAGAAATAAAAGAGTATATAGCAGTAACAATATTTTCTATATTTAAGATATAGATACAAGATGTCCTTCAAAGGGACAGGAACTCAACATTTCCTAAAGAAATACCAAAATACGAACTTACAAGAAGTCTTAGCTAGATTCATATAACTCATAAAAAGAGAGCATACCTGTGGACCATTATGAAGCTAAATTCTATTGACCTAACTTGGCGCGAACCACTGTTATTCGGCGAGCATTATCGAGGTCCAGGAGCACGCGGGATCTCCATGGACAGGAACCAGGAAAGGTCCCAGAGGATGGGGTCTCCTCACCAGGGAACAGGAACCGGGAATAGCCCCAGAGGTTGGGGACTCCTCGCCAGAGAACAGGAACCAGGAACAGCAGGACGCGGTCAGTCAGAAAGCCAGGGCTCCGGTTGAGCGTACCAGAGACCAGGCCTAAGCCAAGTATGGAAATGGTTAATCATCCGAAGATGACCATCGGAACTTCATCCATCAGAAATACGGGTAGCCAGGGCCGTAAAAGGCCACACGGGTTATGTCTCACAATGAAAGACACCATCCGGATTACGGATTACGTAGGTAAACTACAATTGAAGCATGAGGTAGCCATGCGCAGGTCACATTAACGGCAAGCGATTACGATCGAAAAACATACGTTGGGCCGTGTTAACTTTTCAAAAATCTTACATCAAGATCTGGTTCGCGTTTCGCGACAACAAAATAAGGTTATCCCATCATAAAAAAACACAGAAACTCTCACATAAGTGACTCGTCGAATTGCCCGTCGGCTCCCGTCACGGCGGACCTTCAAGAAGTCCGGCGGATCTAGATGGCGCTAGTCGCTAAAACTCAAATACGGCGATCGAAATAAAAGGTTAACAGCCAGGTGAAGTTCAAGACAATATTTATTCAACCAAAATAAATATTATCGTGACAATACTTTGCACAGTTTCTATTTCGTTGCACTGGAAAATGCTAGGGAAACATAGATCAGTTCATTGAGGCTGTAAATCTGGCGCATGTCTCAGAAAAAAATCATAGATTTAGGAACACTGTTGGGGTCAGAAATAGGTCCCGCACAGCGGAAGAAAAAATGGATAAGACATGATTGTCGACTTACGTCTTTTCTTCCTTCGCTTTTCAAATATCCGCTGGTTTTCACATCCAAATTGAGCTCACTAGCACACGATTGAATTTTTATTTTCATAAGTTTCCGACACGGTCGAATAACAGCTCCATATTCAACACCGAGATGTTGGCAGGAAGAGGTTGTAATTTGAACTGATAAATACTGTGACATTTTATTGTATTCAGTCGACAATGTAGGTAAGGAAGTAAAAGGATTTTGTAGGTAGAAATATGATTGGTGAAAGGTACATAAGGATGTATGCAAGGCACCAACAAACACAATTTTTTTCATTTCCAAGGATAAGCATACAACCTCTTTGACTATGTACTGCATAACCATTCCTTGTATCCTTTTGTAGCTGATACCCAGGTAAATAAATGAAACCCATAAATGTACCTACATCATTATATTATAAACAAGCTTCTGCCTGCGACTTCGTCTGCGTAGGACTTCGAGTAATCTATTTTCTTTTCCTAGGTCCCATCTACGTTTATACCAAAATTCTTAACCTATTTATTTAAAATATGTGTAATTCTTGATTCGATTCAAAGTGTTAGGCGAGTACTTCAAATAAATTCACTGATTTAAATATTTTCCAAAATAGAATTTTGATTTAACAATCATTGTTTTTCAAAATTTCATTCTCAAATGTTGACGTTTTCTATTAAACTATAATTATTATTTTCAATATATTGAAAATAAATAGCTAGCTTTATAAATTATAGCCTATATGTTATTCTGTTGTATGAGCTATATTATTGTAAAGTTTCCTTAAAATTCATTAATTATATTTCGATTTAAAGAGTAACAAACATACATACATCCATACAAACTTTCACGTAAACATATTATTATTTCAGAAGAACTTTAAATGAATTAATCACTGAAGACAATATTAGCGACTCTCAGCCAAAAATTTGAAGCAGAAAAATGACTTTTCTTCATTTTTCTGCTTCAAATTTTACAATACAGTCTTATCTAGGAATTGAACCCAAGACCTTACTTAATCTTGCCATGGCGCTTCTTGCAAATTCGTTTCAAATTTTTAGTTTCAAATTTTCGATTGAGAATTGCTAATATTGTCTTCAGTAATTAAATATGACAATTTTTTGAGGTTTCATTAAGTTACAAAATATTAAATTAATTACTCCAATTATTACAGAAAATTTGAAAAATATTCTTCCAAGTGGGATTATTCCACTTATTTGAAACTAGCTGACCCGGCAAACTTCTTGCCGCCTCAGAATCAATAAATGTTGTGTTTAATTTATTAGCTGAAATAAATTAAGTTTTTATTAAGTTAAAATAAATAGGTACCTAATCTAAGTTCAAAAAATGGAATTGAGCTGTTGACTAATCACGAAATGTTCGGCACACTACACCATTGACAGTTCGAATTGATTCAAATTATGTCGACCAACGCACATTATTAGAAAAACCGTTCTATACAAAATATATGAAAATTTTTATTTTCTTCATAATTATTTTTCCCGTGATTTTTTCCAATATTTTAATAGTTATTCTGTTAATCGGGATGGAGACAAATCCAACAAATCAAAGATCATAGAAATCGGTCCAGCCGTTCTTGAGTTATAAATGGTGTAACTAACCCGACTTTGTTTTATATATTAAGAAGATACAGAACCGTAAAGAGCAGTTGTATCAATTTTCTTCACTTATTAATTTTTTATATAAGTATTATGTAGCAACAATAAATTACTATGTTTCTGTTACGAGATCCTTAAGTAGGTAAACTGCTTGTACAATATTATATTATGTTTGTTTTCTTAATTAATAACTTTGTTACGTGAATTACAGCACATTTTATAAACAAATTCGTTACTCCCTTTGACTAAAATAGAGTATATAGTAGCCAAAAGTTATTTAGTCTTACGATTATTTTTGTTGTTTGGGAAACTAAGCATGCGGTTACAAGGAAAATGAACCGCCTCACAACTTTGAGTTTCTTGCTTCATTCACATTCATGCAACATCACATACATAACTCATGACATGATCCGATTCAAGACTAGTACTTAATTAACTAGATCGTGCCATGTCATTCGATGTCACTGACTTCTTCTACATTCAATATTTAACACATCCCCCAAAAAGTATTTTTAATGTGATTTGTTGTTCTATTAGCTAAGTATGCATAACTTCCATGTGGGAGTTAACAACGTAATTCCATTTTAATGTTTTTAGAGCACTGTACATTATACTAATTTTGCAATATGCGGACCATGGTAAATTTTTTATTATTTAGTAACCCGTTATGACTTGATATGCAAAACTATGTAATTATTCATTTAATACCGTTTTGTTTAACGATTCTACATTTTTTCACATTAATTCTTCACAATTTAAAATAATTTTTATATGGCATATTTTTAAACAACTTTTAAATACATCATTTTGCAGAACTAATATAATTTGAAATAAAAGCCGCACAGCATGTAATTACAATTTTTATTAGATGAAAATGTTAATTATTCGTAATACGTACATACCAAAAGAATAATTTAATAGAACTTTGTATACGTGTTATGTTCTGCTTACTGTGTCGTGGCTCACTAGCCCACGATGTCTTCTAAGTAATAACAACGTAAGTTCGTTTTACGTGTATTGCGAAGATTGTAAAGATAATGTTATTGTACATAACGTCTGATCACAGGTATGTTCTATTTATGTCTGAGCGGCCGCGACGCTCTTCGAACGCGACTGCCTCCTAATGTGCTCATTCGGGAATCTGCGGCTGTACCGATCATTCCCGAATAAACGTGATCTATTAAGGTACACGCTAATGGCTATACACTACAACCAACCATAGCAGAACATAACAATACGGCTCTGATTTCTTCTTGTTCTCTTCTCCCGCCCCCCTCTCCCCAAGAGAAGAAGAAACCCAACTACCTCACTGTCTTTTAGTTTCAATAAACAATCTCTTAGAATCATTTTTTGTTCACCTTTTGTTACTGATAAAAATGCATTTTAAAGTAGTCCCGGAGAGAGGTCGTTAGTGACGTCAACTTTTTAGTTCTTGTGCATTTTTTGCTTTCATACAAGACGTGTTAGTTAGTATCCTCGATAATGTACTTACGAACGCACGACGTTCACGACGAGTTCATCGAAAACGAGTTCAACTAACTAAAATTCAACCTAACCTAACCTAACCTACCCTTTTTTTTTATGTATTTTGTAAATTTGCTTTTGATGAATTGATTTTCGATGAACTCGTCGGTTACCATATGAGGCTTCTGTACCTCAATTTGGGAGGCGAGAATGGGTACCGCCGCCCCGGGAACCATTTATTGGATAACCAACACCTCTGCCATAGGTCACCCCAAGTGGTTCGCTACGTTTGGTGACTTAGCCGGGTTCATGGGGTAAGGTTTATTTATGTCTTGGCGGCGGATGATATAGACACACTGAACCCCAGATTCCTACCCAACCCTCATACCTTTTTCCTTCCCAGAAATTCCTCTCCTTCCTTTCCTTAAAAATACCCTCCACACACCATCCCCAAAGATGACATAGGCCCTGAGGGAAATTATTTTCCTCGGGGCCTCCTGTGTGGACCTAATGTAAAAAAAAAAAAATACCTGTACATTTATACGCCACTCGTAATGAAATACAAAATTTTCGATATGTTTTAAATTACTTTTATTAATGACTTTTAAATTGAATGGTTGTTTCCTAATTATAATGTAAAACTATTTAAGAAATGCTTTTAACACAAAATTACATTTATGTCTGTAATTTCAATCTATTTCATTTCACAGAAGATAAACATGTAAAGATCCTCCCACGTGAAACATTGGGTATTGAACCCAGGACTCCCACGTGTCGTAATGAATAACAAATGTATCTATATTTATTTAAATTACCTTTACCTATCTTTATATGGAAAGATAACTGTGAATACTCATTTACCTACGCACGGTTTAAAATTCAAATCAATAATTTCCAATCATTAATAATATCTACTAATTTCGGTTGTTGCTGCATGTGTAAGTAAGTAATGTGAAATTTTCCTGGGTAATGTGTATGTGTAACATTATTCAAAATCAATGAACTTTTAATTTTGAAAATTGGTCAAAATTACTTATCTTGATATATCAGACAATCGATAAGGAGGTACCAAACTTATTTTATGAAGTAATAAATCTTTGTTCGAAATACGTATTTAATTTGTTCAAATGTTTGACAGATGCTTAAATGAAATAATAGAGTCAAGATACGTCACTGAGACAATACCTGTGGTTTCTCTGAACAATGGACATACTTTAGCAGCCCGTTCATATACGTCTTCTTTAAATTTCATTCCTTTTTATAAGCGGTGCTGCATTTTTTGTTCGATTAATATGAATGAAATGTAACTTATATTTTTATTTAAAAAAATGTCGTAATTTTTCAAGTTTACTAACATTATTTTTTTATAAATACTTTCAACTTCAAAAATCCTACAATTTCTGATTTTTCACGGGTCTGCGCTAGGTCAGCAATAAAATAAATAAATCTATTTGTCGGACCGCCTGATGATGAGATGCAATAGTTCCAATTAATTTTGAAAGCGTGTAATGAGAGATGGGAAAAAGAGGGGAACAATTAAGAAAATGAGATTTATTTGTGTGAACAATTAAAAGAAAGATTTGTCAAAAGAGGGATTCGAACCCACGCTCACAGAAGTAGACTGTGACCTGAACGCAGCGCTTTAGACTGCTCGGCCATCCTGACTTGTTTTTATGTGCCCTATATTTAACTTTTAACCAGTAAGTACATAACAAAGCACTTGATTTTTTTCTTACGTTAACCCTTTTTTACTAACCGAATTTGCTATTGTTTTGATAAAAATGTGCATGTTATTTTCTAAAATACAACAATATTGTTGTTTGTAGGAAACCGAAGTCATTAAAGGTTTTTTAACACTAATTTTATAGTTAAATGGGCGTTTGTTACACGACGTGGTGTATCGCTTGGCTTAAATGATTATATTTCTTTCCGTAAAATGTATTTTTCATCGCCTAAGTTAAGAGGGTTTTCCAAAGAGTACCAGAAATTAAGCCTTTTCAAATCAAACTCTAGACGTATTGACTCTTTTTACAAAAAACCATAAATTTATTTTGAAAGAATGTTATTTTATCTGGTACACGCAGTTTTAAAATTATTTTTAATATACTTATACCGTTGGCCGATGGCAGATTTGTTCAATTTTCAAACGATATATTCTATTAAACAACACAAATTTCAAATCACGTAATCAAACAACAAAATAATTTAATACATAATCTAGTCAACACAGTTTAATTTTTTTAAATTTTAGTTAAATAAATCCGAGAACGTGTTTTGTGACAAAATACCTTAATTTTTCTATTTATTTAAGGTCTTACAAACTAAAATATTAAAAAAATTTTACACACTTATTTTGTTTAGATATTATTAAAAAATCATAAATACTTACAAGAAGTACACGATATTTAATAATTTATCATCGTGCGTTTTGAGCATTTTTATTGCTTACTTGAATGTAGGTATATATTAACGCAAGTTTTGAATTAAATAAATCTATATAAAATTTTTAATTTAAAAAAATTGATACGGGGAATAATCGATCTTTCTCATTGGAACCTCCCTGTACAGTTGCAAGCATTTTAAAACATTTATTCTCAGCAGCTGGTCAATCGCTCTAAAATTTAAATATTCATCAAGATTTCTGTGTGGGCTTTGAACCACAAGAAAATTATAAATAAAACGACGTACACATACAGTACGCACTCTCCACATAAATCAAAACTACGTTTACTTTTCGTTAATTCAATTCAAACCACTAGTCATAACCAGCATTCGGCTAACGGCAATAAATTAGCCGAATGAGCGCGGCAAAGTGCTCACTGTCGGCTGAATGGGATCGCGGTATTTTCACTGGTAATTCGTATTTAATTCTGTGCCAAACTTTCGCTACCAAACACGCCTTTGAAAAGTGCGTCATAATAATGTGTAATGAGTATATGGCAAACAACGATAATTGGTAGTTGTATGATGTGGGCGTATGAAAGGTATATATTTCATTATTTCGACTGAATGGTTAAAAAAATTTAAATCATTGTGTTACGCTGTATTTTCGTAGATATGCTGAATATTGTAAGTGTTTTCAGAATTTCCTAAGAGAATACCTTCTCTCTATCGACATAGAAAGACTAATAAATCAGTATGCAAAGTGTTGAGGGACGTTCTTCACTTACTTTAACCGGTGATTCCTGTCTTTATTTTAAGTAAAAATGTCAGGAATTACTAGTGAAAGTATGTCCCTTAACATCCTCCACAAGGGGCCAGAAAATAGCGTGTGGCAGAAATTATTCATTTTTCAAGTTCCCCATAAAACGTAGTGTATTAATAAACAAGAGTTTGCTAACAAATAAATACATTTGATGGGGCCAACAGACCTAGCTATAAAAGCTCAAGCGTTATTTGGCTTGGCCTACTTCAGCATATAGTTCGTCGTACATTCCCAATGGGAATGTACGGCAACCGATATGTAGAAATACGCCAAACCACAACACGGTTGAGCTTTTATAGCTAGGTCTGTTGGCTCCATAAACATCGTCGATTTGTCTTATTTGGTCGATGGTAAACGTAAATAACGTTTAACAGGGTGTTAAGGAACGTACTTGACTTACTTTATTTAACCAGTGATTCCAGACATTATTTAGAGTTAAATGTAAATAAAATTTTGGTCTACGGTGACATTTTTTTTTTGTTCTACAAAAGCATAAAAAATTAGTAGGTATTGGGAAGTTAGGGGTGGGTGAGTGATTGGTTGATCATTTGGCTGAGTGACCAGTGACGACAAGTGGAGGAATTTTTTTTTTAAATGAAACAATATAAATTTATTATTGAAGAAGAAGATAACAATAATAATCTTTTTTTTTAAATATGAAAATGAACAAGACATAGAAAAATAATAAAAGATAATGGTCGCAACTGGGACTCGAACCCAGAACCTTACGTCTTACCGGGACATACACCTCTACCAATTGGGCCACTGCGATCTATTATGAGACTGTCGTAATTGTTGAAGTAGACAATATAAATTTGTTAAAACCACTGATTTATTTAATTAATGCCGACCGGTTTCGGATCAACCGAATCCTTCCTCAGCGCAAACATATATAAGGGCAATTATATGTTGGTCCTGAGGAAGGAACGGTTATTCCGAAACCGGTCGGCATTAATTAAATAAATTAGTGGTTTTAACAAAGTTATATTGTTTCATTTAATTATAATGGAAAATCACAAAGTAATAAATAGCTAGTTTCAAAAGTATAATTTTTTTTGTTTGATTTTCAAGAAAAAGTTTTTGAAAAAAAAAGACATCTAAAAAGTCACCGGAGACCAAAATTTCATTTGCATTTTTTACTACAAATAATGTCAGGAATCACTGGTACAGTACGCTCCTTAACATCCTGTATAGATACTCTCGCAAAATACACGTGTAAAACACTTCTTTCCTCTCGCCTTTGATATGTCCAAGATAAATAAACCTCAAGGCCTACATTAGCATATTAAAATAACTTTATTTCCTTTAAATTCTCCAAGGAAAAACTTTACGTCGACTTTTATTGCTTTTCACACATAATATAGACATGTGTTATACCGTAGTAGTGTAGTGTAGCGCAAAGTTTACGACTTCTGAGAATAACCGGTGTATATTTTCTGTACGTGGGGTAGGTACAAGTGAAAAGCTCAAGTGCCGTCGCGTAAGCCGTAAAGTCCGATACAGAGTTGACCGCGCACCGAGGAAAATCGATTTTCTTCTTCGACCTTGCCACGTGAATACTTTATGTATTCTAGCAATGTTATTCGATGGAAAACTACAATTCCTGAGCTATCGTAAAAATTCAAACATTGTATAAAAGGGTACCTACCAACTTATAATCTTACTATTCTAACTAATATCATAAACGCGAAAGTTTGTATGGATGTATGTGTGTTTGTTACTCTTTCACGCAAAATTTACTCAATGGATTTTAATGAAACTTTACAATAATACAGCTCATACATCAGAATAACATATAGGCTATAATTTATAAAACTAGCTTTTATTTTCAATATATTGAAAATAATAATTATTGTTTAATAGAAAATGTCAAAATTTGAGAATAAAATTTTGCAAAACAATTATTGTTAATACAAAATTCTATTTTGGAAAATATTTAAATTAGTGAATTTATTTGAAGTAGCCTAATACTTTGAATCGAATCAAGAATTATACAAATTTTAAATAAATAGGTTAAGATTTTTGGTGTAAACGTAGATGGGACCTAGTAAAAGAAAATAGATTACTCGAAGTACTAATCCTACGCAGACGAAGTCGCGGGCAGATGCTAGTTCTTTATAAATGATTAGAAAACGAATTTAATTATGATTATTTTGGATTTTTATTTTTTTATTTTTTACATTGGCTCCACATAGGTGTGGCTTGGAGAAAAATATTTCCCATCAGGACCAATATCATCTTTGAGGATACTGCATAAGGGTATTTTTAGTAAAGGAAGGAGTGGAAGTCCTGAGAAGGAAAATGGTATGAGAGGCAGGAATCTGACGGTCAGTTTGTCCAGGAGCGACGGACATATGAATCCATCCCTCAAGACGATGTTCCGAAGAAGTCCTGCAAACGTCTCCCTTAATCAGTCTCTCCCGATCCGACCTGCCGCCTGCTAAGCCACCAAATGTAGCTTTATGCCACGTCTGCCATATGTAACCATTTTTTTTTTTTACATTAGCTCCACACAGGAGGCCCTGATGGAAAAATTCCCTCAGGGCCTATGTCATCTTTGAAGATGCTGTGTGGAGGGTCTTTTAAAGGAAAGTAAGGAGAGGAAGTCCTGGGAAGGAAAAAAGGTATGAGAAGTGGGTAGGAATCTGGGGATCAATATGTCCAGGAGTGATGGACGTGTGAAGCCATCCCTCCCACTGTGGTGCAAGGTGATAGGTCGAGAGAGCCTAGCTGAAGAGATCAAAAGATCTCCCTCAACCAGTCTCTCCCTATCCGCCAGCCACGCGGCTGGTGGGCAGACGCATCCGCCGCCAAGTCCCGGACAAACCTAATCCCAAAAACCCGGGCACCCCTGATAAGTCACCAAACGTAGCGAACCACTTGGGGTGACCTGTGGCAGAGGTGTTGGTTACCAGATTGAAATTATATCGTCGATTATAATAGTAATTAGATTTTAAAATTCAAATTGAGTTATTTTATTTTATTTTATATGGTATTTGAATTACAAAAATTGGGTAAAGAATGTGGGAAATGTGTGGAGGGAGATTAGTTGATTTAAGTGTAAAGTGTTACACTTGTGGTTATCTCACACATAATATTATCTATTCATTATCTTTATCTACGTGAATGCAAGCTCTGTTGACTCATTCAAACGTCAAAATTGTATAGTTATCTACTCTATATATTGTTTTAGTTAGAATTTTGTTGCACGACTGTGAATCATTGATGTTTACGATATAGATATCGGAAGATATAATAGTGTTATCATGTCGTTTCCAGGAGTGGAAAAAAATAGTTATAAAACTTGTACTAAATAATCAATAGCCAAAACCATTAATAGCGGGCGTTTTCTAGATGTGAAGCTTTCGAAAAATGAGCATTCTCTACAATTAGTAAGTACAAAGTAGGCATAAGTGTGAAAAATTATATTCATATACGAGTTATTGCGAGGAGAATACTCCCATTGTTGTCTTGAGTCAAAAAACCTATAACAGATTAATTTAGGTATCTAGGTTTATCGATGAATATAATTTGTTCTTTATGATATTTGATCCACTTTTATTATATAAAATTATTTAAAGGCGAAAAATATTTTTATTATATAAAATTGTTCATTCTACATTGGACTGCCCTGCCGCTAAATATTTGCTGTCTATACATATTCCTTCAAAATATACCAGACGGAATATTTTATTCTACAACAATAACTTCGCTATGAATTCTGTGATAGAAATAATACACAGGTTGGGCAATGAACTAACTGATGTCACTGACATATTTAATGTAAACTTCAACACATTTAAAGCAAAATCAACAAATTAGTCCGCCACTTTTAAAATGTAAATAATGATTGAGAAATTATTGTATTTTATTTAAATTTTCTGTTTGTTTTATTTTTATTTTTATTGTTCGTATTCTAAATGCAAACAACAAGTAATTAAGTAAAAATTAATGTCTTTTGATTTCTTTCTTCTTTTTTTGGTTGCTCGTAGGTATATGAATTGTACCTACGAGTTGTCTAAAGTCATCAGATATTATATTCTTATTTATTTACATATATTTTGTAATCTTTTTTATTTATGTTATACTGTTGTTATAAATGAAATTTGTTTTCATTATAGTAAAAGCCCAATAGGGCGGCAATAAGTAAATGATTCGCTTTTTATGGCTAGCACCATAGAAACTATACGTTATACAATATTATAAACAGAAGAAAGAACAACCGGTACAATATTACAAATGGTAGAATTTATCATTCAGAAGGAAATTCTAAGCCTCTCCTATTTTCTTTTTCTTATGATCCCTCAGATTCATGTTTAATTTAGCAATCTTTCCGGTTATCATTTATGTTCCAATAGATTCGCTATTTTTGAACGCATCCCAAAATTAAATACTGTTTTTGAAAGCAGATAAAATAGTCTTTCAGATTATATTACAAACGGGAAAATTACATTAAAAATATTGATATTTTCATTTAAAAAATTGAGGAATTACCGCAGGATTACCGCATATTTTTTCGTGTAAACGTCTAAACATTTAATTACACAAACGTATTATGAAGGTTTGTAACTTCACTTTTATTCATTTCATATTTTTTTTTTTTTTTTTATTTATTAATAAGAAAAAGATTTTACATACAGGTGGTTATATATTGACAAGTTATACAATTATACATAATTATTCTACTACTCCATAAGTTGAGCTCAAAGAGCTCGTGTTTATGGGAGGAGTATTTACAGCAAAAAATAACGTTCTAATTAAATTTGTAATCAATAATCAATAACTTATAAGATAAATACAAACATTATTACATAGGTTTACAATTTAGAAAGAAATTTTTATTGAAAGACAATAATACATATATATATTTTTTACATTGAATAGTGCAGATTAAACTAAGCGTAAACTAAGTGTAAATTAAGGTTACAATATATCATTATCCAATTTCAGGGACTTAATTTGTTTAATATAAATGTATTTCACAAACTTTGACAAATCTTTTGCAAACATGCGAGCAAAGGCGATTGATTACTTTTTGAAATTTATTAAATTTATGGTAAATTTTAAAATTCAAATACAAAGCATGGTACGGCCACTATCTAACACTGCTTAATTTATATATCTCACAGTAATACAAAAGCAGATAAATCTACTTTAAAGAATTTAATAAATCGAATCGAAAAGAATCGAAAAATACTCTACTGTTATCAATTTACCATATAGGTAATCAAGGAGTTTTAAACATTTGAGGGTGCCAAAGTATCTTCGACTCTGACATGTTACTGCTTTTCCAACACATAAATAACCATCAATAACCTTCAAACATCCTATACCCATGATATAAAACTATAAACGTCGCATTCCATGTATTTGCCTATCGATTTCCCGGCGGTCATCAACACACGTAAGGTTAACTCGGGCGGTTTTCCCATCGATTTTTCCTATCGGCTATCTGCAGCCATATCTCGTACAAACAAATAACTTCTCGCCCAGCACACCCATTCCCCCTTTTTCCTTCCTTCCCCTTTCTTCTCCTACTTCCCCTACCAGGGCCAGTGGGTCGAACAGGTGTTACGAGTATTGATGATCCCACCCTGAAAACTATATTAGAGGTGCGCCCTCAATATTAAACAGTTGCCGGAGGGATTGGCTAATGATATAATAATAATAAATTTGTATTCAATTTCTAAGGACGGGTTGATTTACAGAATTCGAACAATTTATCAAATTTCAAAGTTAATTTTAAAGTTCTGTGAAAGCTCTATTCAAGTTCGGTTATTGTCTCAGTTATGTGAGGCAGCTAGCCTTGACACTGAAAACTTGAAAATGAACTTTGAAATCTGACGAATTGTTAAAATTGTGTAAAACAACCCGTCATAAGTTTCCGATATTTTTGTGAATTGGAAAATTTGAAATGTTTAAGAAGTCTAAACATTAAAAAAATATATATAATATTACTTCACCCCAACAATTTTATTAATTTGATTTTATTTATTTAACGATATCAAAGACTACACAATAATAAAAAAATTATATCACACTAGCAGATATACACGGACAAAAGGTGGATATGATAAGGTTTGCTGACGATATTGCTATGGTTGCTGAAAGCGAAGAAGAACTGCAAGAGGCCTTAACAATCATGCAAAGCATTCTTCAAAACAACTACAACATGAAGATAAATAAAGACAAAACAAAGCTGCTGACTGTAGGCCGAACGCAACATCAGATGAGAGTAGAGATGTCAGGAGTTCCACTAAAGAACACCAAGGAGTTTGTCTACCTCGGGAGCAAAATAACATGGGACGGTCGGTCTAAGAGCGAGGTCGACAGCCGTATACATCAGGCTAGGCTTGCATTCAATAAAAGGTCGAAAATAATAGAATCAAATAATATAGACCTAAAACTGAGAATACTCCTCATCAAGACCTATGTATGGAGTATCTTGATGTACGGCTGCGAAACATGGTGCCTATCCGAAAGAGATAAACGGAGACTAGAGGCTTTTGAGATGTGGTCCTATAGAAGAATATTAGGAATTTCCTGGAGAGACCACATTACAAATGAGGAGGTTCTCCAAAGAATCGAAGGAGGAAGGCACTTGCTCAGAACCTTGTCCGAAAGGCGTGCAAGATGGATAGGTCATTTAATACGACAAGAAGGCCTCTTGCATGCCATAATGGAGGGTATGACCGAGGGGACAAACTCTAGGGGACACCCACGCCGAGAGTACCTGGAGGACCTGCTGGTGGACATGCGCTGCTCATCATATGCAGACCTCAAAAGAGCCGCACAAGACAGGGAAGAATGGAAGAAAAAAATAAAGGAAATTGCTGCAAACCAATCCCAGGATTGAAACCAGAGAGAGAGAGCAGATATTTCAGATATTGATTCGAACAAAAAAAAATTATATCTGCCTGATAATACACATAACATTTATTAATCTGTTCATCATCAGCAAAAACTATCGAATCCTTATTTCTGGTGTCATGAAATTTACCCAAATATTTCTGTGTAAAATTTCTAGATAAACATTTCTATTAGTACTCATTACCCATTAAAACCATAGTTTTTTGATATAACGATTTATTTGCCCAAAAACGATGAAATCCCATTTTGTTAGATAGATTTATATTTTCTATCGGTTAAAATGGAAAAAGTCTGTTGAATTCTCGATTGAAGCCCAGTTGTAACTAATTCTGATACAGTATAGAATATTATTTAAAAAGTGAAGAAATCTTATCTTACTAATATTATAAACGCGAAAGTTGTATGGATATATGTATGTTTGTTACTCTTTCACTCAAAAACCACTGAATGAATTTTAATGAAACTTTTCAATAATATAGCTCATATATCAGAATAACATATAGGCTTTATAAAGTTAGCTTTTTTCAATAAATTATAAATAATAATTATTGTTTAACAGAAAATGTCAAAATTTGAGAATGACATTTGGCAAAATAATCAAATTTTCATTAAAATCAAAATTCTATTTTAGAAAATTAGTAAATTTATTTGAAGTACTCGCCTAACACTTTGAATCGAATCAAGAATTATAGATATTTTAAATAAATAGGTTACGAATTTTGGTATAAACATAGATGGGACCTAGGTAAAAAAGAAAATAGGTTAATAGAAGTACTAATCCTGCGAAGACGAAGTCGCGGGCAGAAGCTTTTATAATATAATTCACTCTATTTGCACTGTAGTTACCTGTACTGTGCGATGCCATTTTTTATTATTACGAATAGTTCTGCGAAGATGACATAACGCATTGCATACCGCTGCATTTCCGCGTTTATATAAACCATTATAAAATTCTTTAGGCTGTCTCTTTTAGGCGATGAGCAGTATAAGTAACACACATGTTTGCTTAATACGTGCCGAGATAATTTCAAGCCATTACGAAGTACGTTAATTTAAAAGTTTTGTAAGCACTGAATAGTAAATATAGAAAATGAGCGAATGAACTTCTGTTTTCGTTGAAAAATCGTCTTCTGAAATTTATAATGTAAATATTTAGTAGATATCTACAACTAGTTTAGTAACAGTGATTTTCTATTGCCAAAATATTCAAATGTTCATACCCGGCTCCGGTCCCGCAAAACACTCAATTTCAATTCCCAATTTGGAATGCGACATTCAAAAACACCCGAAGTCACATAAAATGTCTCAATATATACATAAAAAACAAGATACAGAAAAGTAAAAAGGTAACTGTCACAACTGGGACTCGAACCCAGGATCTCTTGTCTTACCGGGACGAAGCCTTAACCAACTCGGCCATCGAGGCCTTTTATTTTTAAGTAATTTTAATAAAATTAAAATATACATTTAAAATAAAATAAAAATATGCATAAAAGGTTTTTTTCTCATTTATTGAATGCAAGTTTGTAACGAAAAAATATTTTAGGAATTTAATTTTTTGAATTGTAGGGTTGTGGAATATATCAAGAGATAAAATCCAAAATCTCTAAGATATAACTATATCAAGTTTCAAAGTTTCAGCGGTAGGTAAGCCAGTCTCCATTACCAGATCTGCCTAAAACGTCTCCAGTACTGCCGATTCTTCCCCATCGAAGCTGGAAGTTATCTTTAAGTCGTCAATCTATCTTTTTATGCTTTCTACTTCTCTTTACGATTCTTCACGATTTTACACCGATAAGAAATGTGAAGCATATAATTAGATTAAATAGGTAGATAATATCCATCACCTGTTGATGGAACAAGCCCCACCCTCGTTGCGCAGTAAATGACATCACGCCCAGAACTTTTCAAGGAAACAGAATTGACCTTTACACGAACGACTGACATAAAGGGGTACTTTGGAATGTAAACTGATGAAGGTTGGGACTAATGTGACAGCGAGTTCAGGGAAAAAAAAACACAATTCACAGAAATTCCCATAGTGAACTATTCTGATACAGACAGACGACATGGAGCATTTCGGACTTCTTCTTAACAACACGTATTACAAGAACAACAAGGTACCTATTTATAAATATTTAACAAAAGTACTAATTTCAATTGTCAGTGATGTGAAATATTCCTCACATTCAACGAACTCAAATTTTCAAAATTAAAGCTGATGATTGCGTGAATTCAGATAAGCGATAAAGTAGGAACCTATTGTCAGAAAATTATATAATTTTTATTTAAGTAATAGTTCTATATTTTATATAATATTGTATTTATTTTGTTTAAATTTTTGATAGATGATTTTGCAAGTTTACTTACGGTGTTTCATTGCAATAAAATATCTAACGTCTCTCTAATTTGTTGACAAAAAATAAATAACTATTTAGGTTACAAAGAGAAATGGCATGTTTTTGAAAGATAATCAGGCAAATATTTTATAAATACTTTCAGCTTCACAAATTCTAAAATTATAAAATCCCGTGATTTATCGTGGATCTGTGCTACTGACAAATAACTACAATAAATAAAATAAATACTAATTTACACTGCATTTAAATATAGCCTCAGAAGGATGTAACGTAATACTTTTGTGACATTTGAATGTCAAATTCAATTTGAAGACATTTGTTTCCAATGAGAACGAAAGCAACAATCGGAAATGTACAACGTAAACTAGTGACTAAGAAAAACTATAAATGTCGGAAACATAATATAATATTTCAGTCTAATGAATTATTTTTAAATACATTATTGTAATAAGAAAAATTTAATATTTAGACTTTTATTTTTAGTTGGTGTACATGTCTTGTTCTAGTATTGCGAGAATTTTGTAAAGTGTTAAATGTGTTTAAGTTCTTGTGAAGGAAAATTACTATTTGTTTTGAATATAATTTTTGAATTTTCAGCGATAATCGATTGTGCTAATGCGAGATATATATATTTATATCATATATGTTTAAAATATTTCTCACGTTTTTGAAAAGAAAAATCAACTTGTTTAGTTTTCCTATTACCGAATCGTATATATATAGTATAACGGTTGAAGTATATACCAAGATATTTAATATTTTCCGTTTGTGTAATTGGGGGACAATCGCATTGTGTGTGAGCTGCTTGACAGAAATGAATTTTAAGGTAGATGTTATTGGGGGGGTTGGCCTTTCGAGTTTATGCTGAAAGTTATGAATTTAGTTTTATCTATATTTAAAGTTAATAAGTTAGAATCAAGCCGTTTTTTAGTAATATTTAAGCAAGTTCTGCTTTTGTGGTTAGTGTTTTCCAGTCATTGGCCTTAAAGAGTAACACAGTATCTATCATCTGCATAACTTTTAATTTCCACGTCTATTTGGAGGTGACACAGATCATTCATATATATGTATAAGAAATAGGATTGGACCAAGCCCGCTGCCTTGGGGTACTCCGTAAGATACTTTTCCCTGATTCGCTTCTCAATAGATAATTTGCACTTAAGATATATTTTTGTATACTATTATATCAATTTTATATAACTCCTACGTCAAGCTCAAGAGCTAGTTACCTGCACTGGCGAAGAAATAGTTAAAAATGCATATTTTATTTTTTTGTTAAGCCATCGTATTATGATTATTATTGTGGCAATTTTATAATTAAAATAAAATGTTCCCGACAATCACAAGAACGCAAATACACGGGATTTGTTCCGAGTAATGAGTAATGACGGTTGGAAAATTGATTCTACTATTAAATAACTTATTTTTAAATCGTGTTTTCATTTCATATGCTTCGTGTCAGGTTTTTTTTTGTCTGTTGGTAGATATATATTTATTTGAATATAATTCTATGAATAAGATAACAAAACCATGTCCTGTTTATTGTTGGTTTTAATTACTATAAATGTACATTTAAAATAAAAATGATGAATTATGTCCAAATTTACGATCCAGAAGGCTTGTGATTCATAAGCCTACATATTACGAAGCAGTCAGCAAAGTAGAATCGTGAACCTTGGGAGGTAGACAATATGGCACGTTTGAAGCATTTCAGATGAGGTGAGGTGCAAATATTCAAGAGAAACTGAGTCACCTATTCACTGGGTGACCAAGTGAATGTGATTATTGGATTTATTTACTTGTAATTTACCTTGCGAATATTAAAATAACGAAAAAAAAGGATTTTATTTTCCCAAAAGACTGACGCAAATCTGTTAGGTGGTAATTATCTCTAAATTCCCCTGATGATTTATGCACTCCAATTCCAATCGCATATTCGTATATACCAGACGTGTTATCCGTTCGGGATATTTCGGCATAGCTCGGGCGCTCGGTAACTACCCGAAGAAGATAACACGATAGTTATTTACGAGACTGCGTTTATGTGATAGCAATTTTTATGTTTCAGATACTTTAGAAGAATATTTAATTGTTTCGTGTAACAGGTCAGTTATTTACGAGACTGCAGCTTGCAAGCAAATTTTATGTATAACGGAATTATATTGATTTGTCAGGTGAGGATGGGTCAGGTTAGGCTAGGTTAGGAATGCAACGTGATTACATTCTCGTACAATAAAAAACCGTTAAAAAGTTTGAAAATGTTTTTACTCGACATATTAGCGTCCGACACGTCTGGTATTTACAAGGCTACTTCGGGCATTTATAACGCGTCGGGTATTTATGAGCATGCTTCCCGATCATGTTAATGTCGAAGCCATGGGACTATATTAACCATCTTGTGCTGTCACTGCGTATAAAATAAAAATAAATGCAAGTATGCAAGAATATATACATAACTACCCAGTGAAAGTAGGGAAGTTCATAATTATTTCCTGGGTCCGTCGATAATGTCTTTGTAATAGCTTCTTATTGATGCATGATTGGCATTGCAGATGGCATTTATCCAGTTATCTAACATTTGCAAAATAGCTTTCCTTTTTAATAATATGCTGCATTACATATCTTCGATTAGATTGTATATCGAAGAATCGGTCCTACAAAGCATTGTGGAAGTGCGCTTTCCATTAAACCACCTGATTGCAGCCGTCATTGTAGTTATTATATATTCTAAAAGTAATCATAATATCACACTGTTTTATTTATGATTGACAGTTACATTTTAGACTTAATCTTTTGCTAAAATGAACTCTTTTGTATTAATAGCTCGGTTGGTGTTAAACCGTGTGGTAGTACTATATTCTCCTTGAGGATTGAAATGCATTGGTAGCAAAGATAGCATATGTGGACAACTAAAGGGACTTCTTTATATTAAGTTTCTTTATATTAAATTTAAATATTAAATTTATTCTTACAATTTGGGAGGCGGGAATGGGTACCGCCGCCCCGGGAACCATTTATTGGATAACCAACACCTCTGCCATAGGTCACCCCAAGTGGTTCGCTATGTTTGGTGACTTAGCAGGGGTGCCCGGGTTCATGGGGTTCATTGTCTAGGTCTTGGCGGCGGATGATCTAGACACACTGAACCCCAGATTCCTACCCAACCCCATACCTTTTTCCTTCCCAGAACTTCCTCTCCTTCCTTTCCTTAAAAATACCCTCTACACAGCATCCCCAAAGATGACATAGGCCCTGAGGGAAATTATTTTCCTCAGGGCCTTCTGTGTGGACCTAATGTAAAAAAAAAAAAGTCTTCAGGGTGAACAATTGTTGGGTGAACTTGAACTGAAGTTGGCTGGACGATGTGAAGACTAAAATACATTCTTGGACATTACACGGGTAAAAATGTTATTCGAAAAAACGATCATTTTAATAGTAAAAACGGTTAAATACGGGACTGAAGTTCTTACGAACAAATTAACAGTGTTTCAATGTTTATTGGCGGGAAAATGTAAGAATAATTTGTTGGTATACGTACGAAATTACGTGTACCAACAAATTACGTACGAAATTACGTATACCAACCAATTATTCTTACATATTCCCGCCAATAAACATTGAAACCCTGTTAATTTGTTCGTAAGAACTTCAGTCGCGTTTTTACGAATAAAATGATCGTATTTTAGAATAACATTTTTCTCCATTTAGAAATATATGCATAACTATCAGTTATCGGTGTACTACAAGTGTATAGATCTCGTTGCTGGAATTCTGCAATTTTTCTAATATAATAAGAATATATTCATACACACCCAATCCAATATACCAACCTATTTACACAAACGCTTTGCGAATCTTTGTGCTTTTTTTGTGAAGTCATTTTTACATGAAGCTTTTGTGATTTAAAAAGGTTACCAGATTACCAGCCGCCATAGCACTGGTACATCAGGTTTTAGCCAGCCACTAAAAATGCACACAGCGAAGCCGAGCAGACCATTGCCATCCTGCTGTCTGCTCTCTGCAGTCTTACGTCATTCAGCCATGATCAACGTTGCGGCTGACTCATGCAACCTCCGGCTAGTTAGGTACCTACCTTTAGAAATGGTCAAAGTGAACAACCTTTTCAAATCAAATGTTTCCTTGCAGTGTTGCCATTAATGCAAATGTTTTTAATAAGATTTTTATAATATGCGTTCCGATTTTCGAATTTAATCCCTTGGGGTAACCAACCGATATATTATTTCCTCCAGGGATAACTACTGGAAATCAAATTACTCCTTTCAGTGCTAACAATAAAACGTCCTTCATAAGATTTGTATTAAGGTTGGCAATAGTGCCACGCGCACCGTCGGTCGACCAACGACGCGACGACGTAGCGCTGACGAGGCAGGATCGATTGTCCCCGTAAGCAGCTCTTCATTCATTCACCTACTTTCAAGTGAACGACGTACGCGTGACAATATTTCCAGTCTGAGTACAGTCTGACAAATAAAAAGGGTATAACTTTTTTTTAAATGTACCTACCGATCACTGATATCTGAAACCAAAAACGTTTATAATATGATACCTATCTACTTGTGTGTTATATTTCTAACCTGTTGACCTGTCGTGAGTTCACAGCAAAGAAACGTTTTGAACAGTCAGGTACTTCCCAACCTTACTACCCAGCATACAATTGGATAGGTTAACATTCTCCCATAATTCTGTCAGTTCGCGACAGCTGTTTTATGCTGGGCGTAAAACAAACAAAGATTAGTGTTGTTTAGAAATTCTGTCGTCCTCATTTTCAACGTTGGCATCCGGATGAGATAACATAGTTGCAGAATGGTCCTACTGCAGAGAGCCCCGTCGTAACCTTTCTTTTTATTACATGCGTCGTTAATGAGAAAGAGGAAGAGGTAACAACGGAACAGGCCTTGTTAGAAAATTATTTAACAGCTATTAAAAGTTGTATAGTATGCTAATAGGGTTTTCCACACGAATGTTTAGGTCTATATTTTGTTCAGCTTTGTCTTGTATTCTGACCACCGAATACACGAAGCGATGGAAACATATATGTGCCTGAAATAAGCTCGGATTTTCCTTTTTACATCTATCTATTCTATTTCAAATATCGAAATTCTCTTGAACATACAGCCAAGTGGTTCGCTTTTTTCGGTTTGAAGACTTAGCAGGGGTGCACCGGTTCTTAGGGTGTGGTTTGTCTGCATCTTGGCAGTGGATGCGTCTGCCCACCAACTGCGTGGCAGGCTGGCTTGGGAGAGACTCGTTAAGAGAGACCTTTTGACCTCTACAGCAGAACTCTCTCGGAATATCACCTTGCACCGCAGTGGGAGGGACAGGTCCATCGCCCGTCACTCCTGGACACACTAACACCCAGATTCTTTCACAACCCTCATACCCTTTTCCTTCCCAGAATTTCCTTTCCTAAATCGACCCTCCACACAGCATCCTCAAAGATGGCAAGGGGCCTGAGGGTAATTATCTTCCTCGGAATCTCCTGTGTGAAGCTAATGTAAAAATAAATTTAAAAAATTGCCTGTCCGGGTTCTTCCTTACCTAGGAGTCAAAAGTTTTTAGGAAAATCGTACAAATCAGTTTTTGTTCAAATTGATGGAGATCACACTTCTACAGAGTTTGCTTTCAGTGCTTCTGATGCATATTTTGGTATAAAATAGTTGCTACATCGTGAGTCCTTTTTTTACTACTGCGGCCGTTTTTGTTGCATGCAACATTCCCGCACGCCATTCTAACATCTAATGACGGTATAACAGTAGGTTTTTCATGAATGTTTTGCCTTGTTTTTTTTTATGTTATTAGCTACCTACAGCTTAAATTATCAAAATTAAATGCTATATTAAAACTAAATTATTTGTATGTCAGCCATCGATCGAAAAGTGTTGATACATATTTTATGTTATGTTAAAGTCTAAACTCACGCCCACACATAAATTTTGTAGTAGAATCAAAACAGTAAAAAAAGTTATCAAAAACTAATCGATCAAGGTTATGTGCGCAGACGGACTAAGTAACTACATTTTGTTCTGTTTACATAAATAATTAGTATTTCTTTTAACTCGTATCATAAATCATCCCGTGTTAAAAGTAGTGATAAATTCCTCGAATAACAGATTTTATTATTAAATTGAAAACTGAACAAAAAACCTATTTTTCTGGTTTTTCTTGTTGGCAACACCCAGAGTTCTATCTACCTAGTCCGGTCGTTCCAAATTCAAACTCGACCGCCATAGATTCCGCAATCGGTTTTGCAAACGACTAATTTCACGGCCGGAATGACAAGTCTTGTGAGAAAATGTTGCCATTTGACTAAAAAGTGTTTCCAGCAATAAATAAATCAAAAAGTTCTTATAATTTTTGTTACTGTTTAACAACAATATAAAACTTTTTACCCGTGTGCTAATATTCCTTTCAATGTTTGTGATCTTGATATTTGATTTAAAAAACTAATACATAGGTTAATCAAAAGGGAGGTGTTATTAATATAAAAGATAAATGAAAGCATGGAAATGAAATAATGTTTTCTACTGCTTAATAATAATGATAATTTGACGAATTTCTAATTGTGCCATAATTTTTAAATGAAAAAATGTATATTAGTAGGCCATTCTAATCTATAAAGGTGCACTCGCACCAAAAAAAAAATATTTTTAAAATTATTTATGTTATTTGTTTGAGATGTCATTGAGTTGCTATTGAGTTAAATGACTAAGGACCAGTTGTTTCGGAAAATTCCACGTTTGAATTTCCTTCAAATCGACATTCACCGAAAAATTGGGTTGTTTCAACCTCCGTCAGAAGAAATTTCATCGAAAATTCCATAGGACCAGTTGTTTCGGAATTCCCTTCAAATTTGAATTTCCTTCAAATTTGAATTTCCTTCAAATCGTCATTCACCGAAAAATTGGGTTGTTTCAACTTCCGTCAACAGTGAAAATACTATAGAAATGTGATGTGAATGTGATCAGCCGAGTCCGGACGGTTAGCGAAATAATGGGAGGCGCATGCGCAGACGTCAAAATTGTGGTTCGGCGGGGAACACTTGAATAAAATTTTCAAATTTATCGAACGTTATTTGTTGCTATTTACTGCTGACGGAAGTTGAAACAACCCAATTTTTCGGTGAATGACAATTTGAAGGAAATTCAAATTTGAAGGAAATTCAAATTTGAAGGGAATTCCGAAACAACTGGTCCTATGGAATTTTCGATGAAATTTCTTCTGACGGAGGTTGAAACAACCCAATTTTTCGGTGAATGTCGATTTGAAGGAAATTCAAACGTGGAATTTTCCGAAACAACTGGTCCTAAGTGCCTCCGCTCACGAGGCAACTGAAAAAAACCAGTTTGTGACCAATCTCGCTATCCTTTGAATGTCAGTGTGATGGTCCGCACATTACACAACTGCTCAGAAAACCCGTTGTCAATGGCAACGCAAGCAGTGACTCTAAACTCGCCGTGCTAGTTGCTAAGATGACAGCTGATTATTCTTCATCTATGGTTAAACAAGCTGAGATAATTACTGAAATCGTAAAATTGAGTAGCGCCGTGATAGAAGTTTGTTTAGAAACCATAGGAACCAGCTAGTCTTAGTTTGGTTTCAGTTTCTCCGGTGAGCTACCATCATCGCCCAGGTGAAAGACCACCGTTCAGAATCGAATCGTGGTACGATCGACTCCTTGGTTGGTGACTAAATTTGAATAGCCAGGCACATTCCAACCTTCCTTAACCCCGTCTCATTCCCTTCCCCACTACCTTCAGCCTCACAAAATACCCTAATTGGGTATGTCATAGTACCGCTGCCTCCAGACGATTAGGAGCAGTTGGGACATTTTACACAGTGTCCGGAAATTCGTCGTGCAAGCGAAAAATTCGTGAATCCACATCACATTTGGAATCGATTTAGTGGTTATTTTTTTTTGAGCTTTTATTTTCGACTAAATCGAGTCCAAAGTTGGAAATTTATAGGTCAAGTCAGTAGCTAGGTAGGTAGAGGTTATTAATCGCTAGCGTTTTATATCGCTACTATACTGATACCAATCATGATTCCACGTCCTTGTATCGATTCTCAGAAATTATTTTTAAATGCTCTTCACGAATCCTGCATCTTTCGTCAAAATTTCGTCACATTTATTTCGCGTCGTGTTTTTTGATATCCCTTTACAATCGGACGGTTTCGTGAAGATGGTCCCCACCACACTTCCATCAGCATTCTTTACAGAAATCGATCATTATTTAATTATGTACCTAAATTTCACATCAGTGAATTTCTTAGTAGTGGGCCCAACAGAAGATGGTATATATACGATGGTATATAGTATAATAGTATATATAACCTTACTACCCGATTTCGCTGGCGATTTTTTTTAAATACTTTGATTTTTTTACATTAGCTGCACACAGGAGGCCCTGAAGAAAATAGTTTCCCTTGGGGCCTGTATCATCTTTGGCGATGCTGTGAGTTTTTTTAAGGAAAGGAAGGAGAGAAAAAACTGGGAAGGAAAATGGTATGAGGGCGGATAGGAATCTGGAGGTCAATGTGTCCAGGAGTGACGGACGTACGAATCCATCCCTCCCACTGGTCGAAAAAGTCCTGCTGGAAAGTCCTACTGGAGAAGTAAAGAAGTAACAAACCACCAGTCTCTCGAAACCCTGGTAATTCCACCGCCAAAACCTAACCAAACCCCTTACCCCACGAACCCGGGCACCCCTGCTAAGTCACCAAACGTACCGAACCATTTTGGGTGACCTATGACAGAGGTGTTGGTTTTCCAATAAATGGTTCCCGGGAGGCGGTACCCATACCCGCCTCCCGATTGATTTTAAAGTTCAATGGATATTTCATTGATAGAAATTGCATTGCGCCAATATGAACCTAACAAATTCTAAACGGAAAAACTCTTCATATCATATGACGCCAGAGGGTACAGTCTTCATACTGAAAGAATTTCTTCTTTGTATACGAATATTAACATTCAAATAATGGAAACTAGAAATCAATATATTTATAGTAAAGTACGATGTAGTTTTTACATAGTCGTAAAAACCGTAGCAAATGTCTTGATGCTGAGATAACAATAATCCATTAGTTTACATTTTACATACTTCTTCTTCTTCTTCGATGGCGCTACAGCCCATATCGAGCTTTGGCCTCCCGCAACATTCGCCTCCAACTCCTCCTGTCCTCAGTTGACTTCCAGTTTGTTACCTGGAGAAGCTGTGCCGCATCCCCTCTTACCTCGTCTTCCCACCTCAGTCTGGGTCTTCCCACTTTTCTCTTTCCACCTGGGTGTCCAGTCATAATTCTTTTTGGGACGCGTGTGTCCGGCATTCTCTGTACATGCCCAGCCCATCCCAACCTGAGTCGCATATGGGCTGAGATGTTGGGGGCCTTATATATATCGTATAGTTAATTTAACATTTTACATACATGTTCTACGAATTGATAATCTAAAAATTCCTTTTATGTCTACTCGAAGTTATCTGTGCGTGATTAGAGATTAACTATATTAAATTATTGGTTATCTACAAGTGTTTTTAGAAAATAGATTGATAATAATATCTCGGAGTTTCAATGGGAACAGTAACTGTTTACAAAAGCAGGCGCTAGGAGCGAAGTCAGGATGGCCGAGCGGTCTAAGGCGCTGCGTTCAGGTCGCAGTCCACTTCTGTGGGCGTGGGTTCGAATCCCACTTCTGACAAATCTTTTTTATTTTTATTTTATTTAATTTATACTTATCTGTATACTAAAATAATAATTGATTGTATATCTAATTTAACTGGGTTTTGCAGCTTTATTGTGAATATACCAGGAGAAGTGAATAAATAAATAAAATAGGTAAAAATAAAAAAGTGGTAACACGTTGTGTTTTTTTTTATTTTAACTTTGTGTAAGAATATTATGTACATATAACTATTTAAGATATTATATTAGATTAAAGTAAACGAGATATTTTATTTTATAAGCAATAATTATTAGCCTGAAACACTCATCCATGTTGAAAAAACCTCCCGAAAAAAGATACACGTCGCCGACGGGACTCGAAGCCGCACCCCTTCGATTGCCGGTCGAGAGCTCTACCACTAAGCTACGGCGCCTTCGAGTCCCGTCGGCGACATGTATCTTTTCTCGGGAGGTTTCTTCAATATGGATGAGTGTTTCAGGCTAATAATTATTCTTATGATAATTGTTACCCTTTTTGCTATGCATAAAAAAATCTTGTCTTAAACATTAGTATATCAATTAAAAATAATAGATATTATTTTATGTGATTATTTAGCATCACGAGAAAGAAGACCTGAATCGATTTTTAAAAATCAAATATTTGAAAAAAACTCGGGTATAATTTTTTTTTTTTGTTTCTGTTTAAGTAGGTTTGTTGTATTATGACTGATAATTACATAAATTATATTTTATATGTATAAAGCATTTAAGGAATATATAAGTCGTAGGTATAACTGTGGGATTTACTCGGAATAAGCTACTATGGTATTAATTTAACGACTTTCTACTTTCAATTCTGTTTCATAGGTCCAATTCACGAGCCACTTAACCAGACCAATTTTCTTGTTTTAAAATTGCCTTATAAAGAGTAAACACGTATCTTTCTGCAATATTTGCTATTCCTTTATGCATTGTATTTCCATAATGTTCAGGAACAAATTGGGCATTCATCTATGACCCACTTCAGTGAAAATTTTCACGTTTTATTTTAAAAAGATTGCACAATCTCCCGAACATCTTTTACTCTCGTTTCCAACGATATTATTCATTGTATTAAAAAAATCGTGACTCCGTAAATAGATTTCATTTGAATAAAGAATTGAAATAAACAATTGATATGTTTAAATTTTAAATGAAGAATCAGCAATCTTTTCGAAAAAATACGTTTGCAATATTTTGTTTGCAACTGGTTACGTGTTTGTTTATCATTTTTATATTTCTGTGGATTACGTGATTAATGAATTAAAAAAACTTCTATGCACAGTAGACCAAAAGGAACCACCTTTATAAGTGTCAAAAGAAGGTTCTGGTTTTCTTTACTTTTTTTTAAATCTACGACTTGAATGTTATCTACAATGTATTTTTCTCAGAATCTAAATATCGAAACTCCTCCTCTCGGGTTTAAAAAAATCCACTCATTTCCCTGAACCTACTCCACGAATATAATATTCCAAACAGGTTTTAAATCTGTAAACTAACACTAAATTTCAAAAATAAATAAAATAAAATGTAAATTAAGGATCTAAGATCGCTTAGTGTGGTGGTAGTAGGAGATTTTCAAATGTTGTTGGGTTATTCGTAACCTGGGAATGTTTGTCTTTCTTTTAAAAAAAAAAATATATATTTTTGTCGTGATAATTTCGGATGTAATAGTTTTTTTTTTTTTAAAGATAAACATTTTTGGGTTACGAATAACATTACATTATTTAAAAATCTCCTGCTACCACCACAGTAAGTGGAAAATGTTGCTTGTGTCGTGATGGAGGAATTAGCCAGCCGAGAAATTGAACTCACGACGTTTGGGTGGGACCCAAACGCGATGCCAAATATGTTATGGATACATTGAAGCTTTTCCTACCTTTTTAAATTAATATAATTTAAATAAAATTATTGAGTACGTTAAAAAAAATATTAGTGCAAAGTACTAAATAATTTGTTTTTTCATTAGATAAATATGAAGTCATATAAGAAACAACTTTTTAAAAATACCCCTTTATGGCTAATATTATTTTTGACTCGATCGATTGACTAACTTTTTTTCATTCTTGTAAAATTATTCATAGAAAAAATATAAACAACTTTGGCGCTACTTTCCTCGTGCAGATAATACCAAAAATACGCGGTGTTTTAAAGGGGTAAGAAGTCAAATATATATGGCGTTTATCATTTAGCATTTTCATCAGGATAAATCTACATCCCTAAAGTAATGTCCAAGGCAGTTTTCCCGGAGGTAATATTTCCTGCATATTTCTAAGGATCTACATTACATTCCAAAAACGCTTGTGTGAGCAACATATTTTAGATGTAATAAATATCTAAAGAATTTTCCCGGGATCTAAATCTCGAATGTAATTTAACAAGAATTTTCCCGGGATCTAAATCTCGAATGTAATTTAATAAGAATTTTCCCGGGATCTAAATCTCGAATGTAATTTAATAAGAATTTTCCCGGGATCTAAATCTCGAACGTAATTTAACAAGAATTTTCCCAGATCTAAATCCCGAATGAAATGTAACAAGAATTTTCCCGGGATCTAAATCTCGAATGTAATTTAACAAGAATTTTCCCGGATCCCGAATGTAATGTAACAAGAATTTTTCGGGGATTTAAATCTCGAATGTAATTTCACAAATATTTTCCCAGGATCTAAATCTTGAATGTTTTTTCACAAGAATTTTTTTCTGGGTCAACAGCTCGAACGCGCTATCTCAAGCAATGTTCTTAGGGTCCATTTATAGAATATACATTCACACCGTTCTAAGATGTAGCTTTATCTCAAATGTAACATCAAAACACTTTTCTCAGGATGTACATCTTGAATGTTACAATAAAATTAAGTTCAAATCAGAAACAGCTGTGACAATTACGTTAGCTAGATTATGTTCCAATTGAGTTACTTTCACTTCAGAGTGTAATTTACATCTTTTTTATTGTTTTCAGTTCATGGAAAAAGTTGAGGGAAAAGTAGACTTATTATTTACCTATCCATTGCACTCTCTCCCATTCAATGACTTCATCGGTGGCAAAAAGAATTATTTGTTTTCCGCCTCATTGATGATTTAACACCGCCGATATTTTTACCGGTGATCTAACGATTCTTAAACAACTGATGATTGCAATCATATAATTTCGGTAACTGAATATAACTTGTTTAGTAAAAAAAAATTGCTACATTATTATTAACGGGTGAGATGGTACAATTTACATAAAAGAACCTATATTTTTTTGTTACTTTATTTACATAACTAACAAAATCAGAGAGGATGAAACGATCCAAAATTCTAACCTGACAACATAGTTTTTCCTCCCGACCTGACCCAACGTAAGTGTATGATTCACTTTATGTGGCTGCGCCACTGTTAATCTTTGAATGATTATAAATATTTGTAATGATGGTACACGGTGTATTATAAAGTTGCTTTATTGTAACTACGAGTATGTACAGTATGTTTAGTCTAAACTGCTAGCTGGGAACAGAGGGCGCTACTGATCAGTTCAAGGCTTTTATAGACACTCTGTCTCTCTTCATCTTCCGTTTCTGTCAACTACTACGGAAGTCAAGGTGAAACCTATATCACATCGTGCTATGTCTTTTTATGTTCCTAGAGCGTCCTTGACTTCTTCTTCCAACGATGTGCGTGTTACTGAGCATAGCGAAGTCCTGTTTCAACTCGATCATTTGGTATTTCATATATATATATTTTTTTTTTCTTTATTTTTTTTTTTTCTTTTTTTTTTTAAAAGAAAGACAAACATTTCCGGATTACGAATAACCCAACAACATTTGAAAATCTCCTACTACCACCACACTAAGCGGAAGATGTTGCTTGTGTTGTGTTGGAGGACTTAGCCAGCCGAGGAATCGAACACGGAACGCCTGGGTGGGACCCAAGCGCTATGCCCACTCAACCACTGACCGGTCATATGTCTTGTAAATGTATTTGTTACGTTCCGATTTAGGTTGAAGTTGGTGGCCTTGCTGGATACTTCATTTTTATCCCGCCAGAAAAATGATTGTAACTAAGTAAATAGGTGTTTTCGAACCTACTTACAATCTTATGATTTCAAAGGGAATTGTGGTTATAATTGAAATAAGAGAAAATTAGAAACATAAATTTACGGAAGCGAGGCCTTCTGTTCACAGAACTACTAGGTAGTTTATTCGTCTAATAATCATTTTTGGTAACATACTAATCATTTTCTTAAATATCTAAAGCCTTCTTCACTCATTCTAGTCTCTGTAACGCACATTTTTTTTGCTCTAAATGACAGTTTTTTTACCGTTTTGACGATTTTGGCATTAGATTGTTTATAACAATTTTGATTTTTACTTGACATTTCGATAAATGACAGTTTTTTACCATTTTGAATTTTTTTTGCGCCTGATGGTTTTTTTTAACATTTTTGACGATTTTAGCATAATATTAATAACTTAAATGATTATTAGATACCTGTTTATAATAATTTTAATGTTTTTGGCGATAAATAGCAGTGTTTTACCATTTTTACGTTTTTAGCACTAAGTTTAATTTTTCACATTGTTGACGTTTTTAACGATTTTAACAATAGATGGCTATTTATGACCATTTTGACATTTTTGCAGAAAAATGTAATTTTTTCACCATTTTTACGTTTTTAGCACTAAATTAAATTTTTTAAAGTATTTTATTATTGTTAAAATATTCGTGCAAGCCCTTAACTTCAAGGATTCGTAGCCCTTCAGTTACATGCGTCAGAATCGCTTAAGATGAATTATTTATTAAAACATATATATCTTTAGAACATCGTGATATCAGAAGGAATGAAGAACGAAGTAAGTGGTGATGAACGCTCCCTCTATCGATTAGATCACTTTTTAATGATAGTGCCATGACTTGCCTGGTAATTTTCTTTGTCTGTGGTCATAGATTCATCTTGGCAGAGGCGGATTGCGAGACTGAATAACTTGGATTCAAAATTATACTGAATGTTCCTGTTACAGAAAGTACGCGCCAGAAAAGCCTTCCATGTATTTTCGTTGTTTGTTTTTGGGGCGTTATGCCGTGTTGTGCTACCTCCTTCTTTAGCCGACGTTTCGGACAGCGTTGCAGTGTCCGAAACGTCGGCTAAAGAAGGAGGTAGCACAACACGGCATAACACCCCAAAAACAAACAACGAAAATGCTTTTGGCCGTGAAAATCTAAAAACGTATCCGCCTTCCATGTAGATTTGAATGAAAACCAAAGTCGCCACTGATTGAAATATTTCGGTTCCATCCCGTTTAGCTCACGTTCTGTCTATCTTACACTACTTTCCCGAATCTTGCTGGCTGAAAAACTCATTTTGGGAAGAATTTACAATTTGGGAGGTTAAACGATTTACGATAATTTCAGAGAAATCAATAATTATAAAAAATATTTGTCTAGTGCGATATTCCCAGAATTGCCTGGTGAGAGGAATAGTTATTCAATATGAAAAAAATGCATTAGTGCTTTTTGCCACATTATGGCAATATTTCCAAAACCTCGGATTGCTTTGTTACCAAAATGTGGCAAATTTTTTATTTTTATTAAAATGACCATTTAATGTATTGTATATTCAAAATATAACAAAATAAATATTCTCTAGATTCTTTAAAAGGTTTTAAGGTTAAATATTTAATTATATGTTTTTATAAATCAATATAATAGACAAAATATGTCTCCATATTCAAATTCGGATGTATGATTTTTTTTAATGTGGGCGGAAAAATTTCCTTTAGCATGACAAAATATAATAATTGCACTGTCGCTCCAGTGGTTATAAAGCCGTAGCATTAATAGTGTAAGCTAAGCTTAATAGTTCTTGGTATCCGGTAGGTACTGGACGGCTACATCGAAGCTAAACGCCAAAAACCTTATACTGAAATAATTGCGCTAAGAGAATAGCGTGCAACACGGTATAACTTATATATGTACATCAAGACATACACTTCAACACAATCTACACCCTGAAGGACACTGTAACGCTGTCCGAAACATTGACTAACGAAGGAGATAGCGTAATACGGCACAATAACCCGAAAATTAATCACAGTAATTAATAGCTGTAGCTATGTTTAACAGTAAGATCTAAATAAATAGTTGATTCAAACTATCTTATTTTTAAATTAAACAAATTACTTTGTGTAAACCACTATAATCACATGAATACTCTCGTATTTCTATCTTTCTCACAAAATTCTTCAATTAAAGGCACCATGGATACTGCGCTCCAGACAGCTATTTGTGTAGTGTCAAAAAATACTGCATCTCAAATCTGTACGTTGATTCGCTTCTGCGTTTTTAAATCGATTATTTTTTTACTTTTGATCACGATCTTCTACAAATGATTGTTCGTCTCGATTTCATTGGGAAACGGTGAACAAGGAATGACTTCATATTATTGCTCTTCGTTCAATCATTGCTTATTGGTTAAAAGATGTGGTTAGAAGGTGGTAGACTTTATTTTGGCAAAAGATAGCGGATACTGAAAAACAAGATATTATTATATCTTTTATAAGGCAAGCATAAACATATTTTGAAGAAGTGGTTTTTACAAAACTGAACATAAACGTATTATTTCAAAACATGTGTTTCAAAATGACTTCTTTGAGATATGTAAATTATTTTTTCCAGGAAATAATTTCAAAACAATTTTTTTTACATTAGCTCCGTACTGGAGGCCCTGAGGAAAATAATTCCCCTCAGGGCCTACGTCATCTTTGGGGATGCTATATGGAGATTATTTTTATGGAAAATAAGGAGAGAAAGTTGTGGGAAGGAAAACGTATAAGGGGTGGTTAGGAATCTAGAGTTCAATGTGTCCAGGAGTGACGGACGTATGACGTATCGCCCTCCCACTGCGGTGCAAGGCGATGAATCGAGAAAGTCCGGCTGAATCTCTCCTGATTCGGCCTGCCACGCAGTAGGTAGACAAACCTCACCCCATGAACCGGGGCATCCCTACTAAACCACCAAATCTAGCGAACCACTTGGGGCGACCTTTGGCAGGGGTGTTGGTTATCAAATAAATGGTTACCGGGATGGCGGTACCCATACCCGCCTCCCATATTTAGGCAATATGATATTTTTTTGAGGAAACGTGAGCTAAGAATTGAATAAAAGCAATCGACCGGGTTTTCTTGAGGATGTTGATTTTATTGAAAAATATTTTATTTTTATTTTTTTTTATTGAAAGAATAATTTAATACATAGTATCACCAAACAAGTCCTGCTAAACCAATTCAATTGACTTGTCAACAGGTGCTTATATTTTACTTACATATACATTTAAAAAAAAAATTACATGTTATATCTACAGATGCAACATTTTTTCATACATCTTTTCATACATATTAATATAAATATTTTTTTCCGATAGCCAATTTTTCACCATATATTTAACCTTATTCATAGAATTACATTGCTTTATAGTGTCAGGTAATAAATTAAATATCTTCGGTATGTTGTATTCAAATGTTCTCTGTCCGTACTTAATATTAAATTTCGGAACTATTAACCCGTCGTTGCGCGTGAATTTAGTGCTATATTTATGTTCTAATTTCTCTTTATGCTGCGGGATAAATATATGCTGAATTATAATTTTGTGCCATTGTATAGCCTTAACAATCATTAAAGAAAGCACCAACAACACAAAAGTAATTTGATTTATAGGCTGCCGATAGCTACAACCTATGTTACCTATCTACACACCATATACTCGCAGATATTTTATTCTGTAGATACCTAATTATAATTATTTCTCTAACGTTTGTCGTGTTTATTAATCTGTGAATTCCCGAATGCCATACGTACAACAATTAATTCTATAATTATTATGGGCAATGTATTATAATTCTTCGACCTTCTTGCATCGTCATTGAAAAGCGGAGTAGCCAAGCGTGAAAGCTAGTACGAAGGCTGCTGAAAAATTGCATTTCTATAATTTTACAATACTTCCAGCTGATGTAAGAACTAAGGAAGATGCGTTTCGAAATAATTTTGTTCAGGAAACTTGCGTAAAATTTTAGATCTAATACCGTAGAAACATTTATCACATCACATTAAGAAAAAAATACCTAATATATTATTTTTTACTTTACGTAATCTGCGAAGAAACGCACCTATTTTGTACCAATACGTCACCAGCGGTGTTCGATATTGTTTCCAATTGCAGTCTTCGGCACAGGGCGCTTTTTTTTGCTGTGCCCCCAAATTTCACAGCGTTTGCACGAGAGGGTTCATCCAGTCCATTTGACGCGTCAAACCTGACCGACCTGTACATGAGTTTCCTCTGAGTAAGATTATTCCTTACTTAGATATCATTCAAGTATGATGGGGCCATTACGTTCGGCGCCTTACACAATATAAGACAAATTAATTATTTTTAATTAATGAAGATAATATTAACAAACTCAATCTAAATCTGAAACAGAAAAATCAGAAAACGATCGGGTTACATCTGGGACTCGAACTCAGGACCTTCGGCTTTCTGGGGAGATGCTCTATCCACTGAGATAATGTGTACCTTTCCGATTCGATTGTATTTAACTGTATCATACTTCGACTGAGAACTACTAACATTATCTTCATTTTTTGACGCATATTTTATTGGCTGCTATCTTTAAGTATGATTTCGATTTTGATTTTATGTAGGGTTTGGAGCACATTTATCTATAAGGCACTTATTGTATTCTTTATTTATCTTTTAGAAATGATTTGAAATATTAATTTTGTAATGTTTTTAAAATGAATTGAAGTGAAGTGATCGGAAGAAATTTGAAACTGAACACATGTGACCCGAAACCAGTTTAGGCAATCAAGTAGAAGAGGGGTGATAATACGACATTATTTAAAGGCACTATGTATTAGAAGAGCTGCTGTGTTCAACATCCCTCGCAGAATTGCATACTTCATTTAGTCGATGTTCGTTACACTTTTATGTGATCTGACTGATTAGTGATGGTCCTGCATTCTATAACGAATATTTCTCATTATGTTATGAACTGTATCTATTATTTTTGCAAAATCTACGTAACTACCAGGTTGTTCTACCTTTTGTTACAAACATTTATCGATGTTTTCTTTTAATATTATATTCAAATTATAATAATAATTAATGTTCAAACACCAATAACTGCGATTGCCCTCCTCTAGAAAAAAAAGAACAAATAAAGTATCTAGGAATTGTAATTGACTATAACCTTAGATGGACACATCACATCAAACAAATCACAAATAAATTCCTCAAAACAATACATATTTTCCTTAACATAAGAAATATATACAAAATAAAACAAATGAAAACAATATATTTTGCACTTTGTCAATCAATAATAGAATATGGAATAATTGTTTGGGGAGGAGCAACAAACTCGGCTATCGAACACATAGAAATTGCGCAGAAAGCGATCTTAAAGGTAATACTTAAAAAACATAGACTTACTGATACAGACCAAATATTCAATTGTTGTGACGTACTAGACATACGCCAATTATACGTTAAAACACTACTTAACTACATTTTTGACCAAAAAAAACAAACTTCAACAAACACAAAATATCACTAACAGACCAGTTAGACGAGCGTACAAAGAAAACATAAAAAAAAATAATTTATCTTAATCTTATGTTTTTCATATATTTTCAAATGTATTGTGTAAAATATATTTGTAGGTAAAATGGAGGCCTCAGCACGGGTAAACTACCTAGTGAGGCCAACATTATTGAATTTTATTATAAAATGTTAAAATATTGCATCAATAAAAAAAAAAATAAAAATAATAATATGTTTATTTAATGAAGATAATATGAGCGAAACTCAATCGAATATCTGCAGCATATTAATAAAAAGTGATAAAATTTATCCTGACACTATCTAGATAGCATTTAGTTCGAGTTGAATCTTGCAATCATACATAAAGATAGCAGCCAATAAAAATATGCGTTAAGAAAATGAAAATAATGTTGGTGGTTCTCAGTCGAAGTATGATACAGTGAAATATGACCGAATCAGATATACGTTGGCGCAGTGGTAGCGCGTTGGCCCGGAAAAGCCGAAGGTCCTGGGTTCGAGTCCCAGATGAACCGTATATTTTTCTGATTTTTCTGTTTCAGGTTTTCGATTGAGTTTCGCTGATATTATCTTCATTAAATAAAAATGTATAGATAAGCTGCATTTTTACTACACACATACAGATATATAATATTCTGCAGTTTAGTTACAAACATACTTCGTTCTGCTGCATTTTTCACATTTAACGTATAAAAATCTTTCTCAATTCGTTTAATATTTCTCAATCCGTCCTAAGGAAACTTAAACACCTTATGCTGAGCAGCTCGTTGATTTTACTTGTAATACATTTACTGGGTCAATGAGGCCGAATTACGAAATAGCTAGTCCCGCTTAAAGATGATGCAGTCCATTGATTCGCAAACAAAAAGTAGCTTTTATTGTATTTTTATTATCTACTCAAAACCAAGGTTGTTTCCGTTAGCTGTTATTATAGTAATGTAATCTCTTTCCACAGTGTTAATATTTTTTAATGTCACGCTTGAGTCACGAATGTCACATTCAAAGATTCTTATGTTTTGTTATGAGAACAAAAAATTATTGTTATGACATGAATCAGATTTTTTGCTCTTGTGATTTGTTATTTAATAAATGGTCAGTTAATGTGTGTTTGTATTTTGTTTCTGAGAATATATACTTTTGTTCATTTATGCAGGCGATCCGAAGATTTTTTTAAACCTTAAGATTAGCTACCTACATTTAATGTCTTCAATCGGTTGTTGATTGCTCTCGAAATTATAAAACATTTTAGTTAATTAAGTGTAGCGTTCAGGAACTGGATTGGGATAATGCCTTCAATCTTATCCTCAGTACCAGACACTGAGTATATGTAATTAATACAAAAGAGGTTCATTATAAGAGATCGTCGCTTATTGAATACGAATGGTTACAAAGTAAACGTCCAGACTAGCTGGCGTTAAGATTATTAATGGAAGCCCGGAGCAGCGCTCGTTAGCGCGCTTCCTTGAAACGACCTCCTTCGGGTCCCAACTCCGTCATCGTTCGGGTCGATGCTCGGCAGTAGAGCCCGCCCATACTACCATAGAAGAAGCAGCGTTGCATACACCACATTAATTAACACTTGTGACAGCAATAACGCAATTGCTTATAATCATGTAGAGCAGAAGTTTCAAAGCTTTGCTTCACAGCGGTTCTTTTTTAGAACACAAGATTTAATCGGAATCTTCGAGGAAGGGATAGCTATTTAGAATCATAATAGGAATGGATGTCACAGTCGAGGATTCTGAAAGAGATATTAAATAATGTCCTTACTCAATCCATCCGATTGCTAACCAAACGCTGTAACTACCGACCACCTGAAATTTAACCAAAAAGTATATTTTACCTTCTATGCAATCGGTAATAACACTTAGCCACTGGAGCGATTTAGGTCCAAATTTAGACAGCTTTTATTTTTCTGCGATTGATATCGGTCCAAAATTGGACCACATTTAACGAACCTACAAGTATGGGATAAACGGTGAGACATAGGTGAATTCATTAGCTTTAAACCGCAGTAAACAATTTATATGTTTCCATATAAATATTTTGAGTAATGATATTAATTAAATCGAATGGCCAAATCAAAAACTGAACACCAATCGCTCGAGTGGTTAGACCAAGTGCACACGAGTTACTTTGTTGCGTCACTAGCTATTATATAGCGAGGTGCGCATAATTTAGTGCGACACCAAGGAGACTTTTTTTTAAATATTAATAAATTTTGAGATATTCGCCAACTGTCACATGTCAATAAAGTGACATTTCAACACCCATTATCATCATCATCATAATTGGCTCTATAACTCTTGGTGAGTCTTGGCCTCCTCGAGAGTCTTCTCTCCAGTTTGGAAGCTCCAAGGTACGTAGGTCTTTGAGGACGTTGTCGTTCCATCTTAATTTTGGTCTTCCCAGGCTCCTTCGCCCTACAGGTCTAGATTTTTTCGACACCCAAAGTTCATTAAAAGTTTTTTTTAAATAACCTAACCTAATCTAACTTATTTTACAGGGATTTTATTACACATTCTTGAGCCATTTTGAATATCAAAAATAAAATCATTTTGCCATATTTTTAAATGTTCATTTTCAAAAACCTTTTGCAAACACATATTTTTAGATCCTTGGGTGTACATGATTGTATTGTAAGTATTACTGTATCGATTAAATAGGTAACATTGAAATCCAGAAGGTTCGTTCGCTCTTCACCTACCCCCTCTCCCTCAAGGTCGTCAACCGCCATTTGTGGATTAATACGGTTTGTTGTGAACGGCAGTGCGTCATGGTTACTGGTTACTGTATTAATGGGGCGGTTCCCAAGAACGGGGCTGAACCTTTAACTTTAAAAAAACATTCATTGTTATGACGTAACTAGCCTCGGAATGGTTCTAATGAGAATTTGGTGGAAATATAAATTTAAATAATATAATAATATTTTTGAATCCCGTTCTGGTCTAGATTGAAATATCAGCGATCAGAAATGGGAATTGTTTGAAATAATTAAATCAAAAACCAGTTTTAGCTAGTTTATCTCCAGTTTTTCCATTATTAGGGTAATGTACTCGTAACAGTACTCTGCGTATTTGTGTGATCACAATATAAAAACAGGAATTATCAATTTGGGAGGCAAGTATGGGTATCGCCGCCACAACAACCATTTACTGGATAACCAACACCTCTGCTATAAGTCACCCCAATTGTATCTTTTTATTTTTATTTTTTTTATTTTTTATTATTTATTAACCAAAAATACATTTTAAGTACATTTTTTTTAGGTATATGCCACCTCACTAGGCTGAGCCTATTCCGAGGTTCATATCGTAACTTAGCAAGGGTGCTCGGATTCATAGAGATTTGTTTGGATCTTGGTAAAAGTAAACCATAAAATTAGTAAAATGTACACCTTTACGAAATCAAAGTTTCAAATCACAATTTGAAAAATATTTATGAAATTTTGGAAATTTTTATTCATAATTTTTACATATAATAACAAAAAGTATGGTAACAAACAATAACGTTTATAATACATCTGTCTAATAAAATATGTAAATATTTTTGCTTTCTTTCGTTATCATTAATTTTAGTTAGAAAAAAAGTTAAGATGAACCATTTTTCAAACGTTTTTTATATTTGCGTGAAAAATTTTTATACTTAAAAATTAATTATATTGTTATTTCATCGCTTTTCTAAAACAGTTTAAAGTTTTGGGATACATTCAGAAATATTCGATTTATTTGGATTTATTCTCACAGCGGAAATATTTTGACCCTCTGACAAAATATGGTCGAGGCCTGAGCGGATAAATTTTACATCGCGTTTTATGCGGCCAGCCCGCAAAAAACAACACAGATGTCACTTTAGCAAAGCATTATTTGACGGCCGGCGTAGTCCAGCGGTAGGGCGTTAGACTCCCATTCCGAAGGCCGTGGGTTCGAGCCCGGCGCGCGGCGTGCGGAATTAAATTTTATTTAATTGATTTGTGTTATTTCACAATTAATTATTTGAAATAATATATCGTATATTTGCGGCAAGTTCCAGAGTGGAAGATACTCTTAGTATCGCCCTGGTGTAAGACTACCATTCAGAATTGAAACATTGCTTGAAATGGCTTTAGCCGGGTTTAGTGACTAGATCTGAATAGCCAGGTACTTCCCCACCTTCCTCTTCCTCGTCTCCTTCCCCTCCCCATGTCATAGTCTCACTGGCTCCATACGGGAGCAGTTGGGACTCTTGTGAGGTATTCACTATAAAAAAAATAAAAAAATGATAATCCATATATAAAGAGCGAAAATTACGCTCAATCGCTTTGATGACAAAATTATGCTGAATCCCAATTTCAATTAGATCGCTAAGTTAATAAGCAATTAGCGGTTCGTTGAGTGATTTGGCGTGTACCGTTAGCAAGCGGGCTAGCGTGGACAATCATTAGTCGAAAAACAAACAGAAAATAACTCCATTAAAATTCACAATAATGGATGCATTACCTGATTAAGTACTGACCTTCTCGCTAGTAGAAAAATTCGCATCATTCAGAAGTTTAAACAAAGTAAATGGATTAAATTTGCTCTAATAACAGTTATAATGGGCGCAGCGATATGAGTTCTAATTATTAATAATGTTTGATAATTCTATCGTTATTTTCATAACGATTTAAAGTGAACGCAATTTACAAATTAGTATTTCTCTGTGTGATGGTCACATAGGTGTTCCTTCTGTCTAGACTTTAAAGCCAGGGGGATTATCCATTCGAGCGTTTTTTGCCACATTATGGCACTATTTCCAAAACCACGGAATGCTTTGTTGCCAAAATGTGGCAAATTATGAAGAAAAAATAATTATTAAAACGACTATATAATATATTGGGCATTCAAAATATAACAAAATAAATATTTTATAGATTCTTTAAAATGTTGTAAGGTTATTTTTTATAAATCCTACAAATACGTGATAATAGACAAAAGATAGGGGAATTCATTGGCTACATAGAACTATGATCAGTTTGTATGTCTCCGTATTCAAATTCTAAGGTATGATTTTTTAATGTGGGCAGAAAAAAATCCTTTAGCAATCCGAGAAAAAATATTTAAATTGCTCTGTCGCTCCAGTGGATGCCAGCCTTATCAGGAGATGTTGTTATTTTATTAATTTAGAATTAAACAAAATGCTCTGTTCGAAGAAGAAGTATTTATTATTATATTTTACATATTACAATTAAATATTTTCGTTGTTTGTTTTTGGGGTGTTATGCTACCTCCTTCTTTAGCCGACGTTTCGGACTTTCAGACAGCGTTGCAGTGTCCGTGTCAGTGATCCGACGATGACATCGTCGGATCTGCCGGATCTGCCTGATGATGGACACTGCAATGCTGTCCGAAATGTCAGCTAAAGAAGGAGGTAGCACAACACGGCATAACACCCCAAAAACAAACAACGAAAATGCTTTTGGCCGTGAAAATCTAAAAACGTACAATTAAATAGCACATGATGGTAAAATATGTTGTAATGTGAGCATTGTAGTAGGTATAAAAGCTAGTCATAAAAAGATGTGAAAAATTCACAAAGCCAAAGCTCACCCAACAAAATAATATATGTTTTTGAAGAAGCATTTATTATTTTGTTACATATTACAGTTCCATAGCACATGATGGTAAATGATGTTGTAATGTGAAAATGGTAGAAACTCAAAAGCTAGTGATAAAAATATGTAAAAATTTCACAAAGCCAGAGCTCACCCGTCGAGAGCTTTGGCTGCTTCAGACAAATATATAACTACTTTTTGCAAAGATATAAATCCATATTATTCCACTATCTTCTTCTTTGTATGATGTAAAGATACCAATGCAAAATAACAACGTACCAACAATCTTCCAGCCGATTTTACACGTTAAACGGAGTGTTAAATATATATTAACAATTTACGCTTCACACGAACTCCATCTCCATCAAATTTAATAAAGTATATTTATATCGCTATGCTCTAAATAACATTTTAATCGTTGTTTTGCATACGCCTACGATATAACATTAAACACCAATTAACAGATATAATATCGTTACATCGGCCTTACGATAAGTTTTTGTCGGAGATTATGATATTGTTGTCGATAGATAAAATCCCCAACTGAAATCGACAACTTTACAATATAGGATGGATAGGCCTTAACGTTCGATGATTTTATATCATGCACGGAGAAAAATTGTATTCTAAAATTCGATAATTTGGTTCGTAAAAACGGTTAAAAACGAGACTGAAGTTCTTACGAGCAAATTAACAGTGTTTCAATGTTTATTGGCGGGAACATGTAAGAATAATTTGTTGGTAAGTATACGTAATTGCGTACGTATACCAACAAATTATTCTTACATTTTCGCGCCAATAAACATTGAAACACTGTTAATTTGTTCGTAAGAACTTCAGTCCCGTTTTTACGAATAAAATGATCGTATTTTAGAATAACATTTTTCTCCGTGTGTCCTGAGCACGGTTTCAGCATTGGCAGCTGAATAAATGAAAAATCGAAATGCGTTGGCAATATTGAAGGTATTCTCTATGAATTAACCTCTCTGAAATGTCAAACGACGAACAATTAAGTAAAAATATTAACAAATTGGCAAAGTTGAATTGAAATATACTAACCTAAACATGATTTGGCAGTCTGCATTCACTTTGACACTAAGCGGGAGTTACTTAGTTAATGAGGTCTTTAGTTATATTTCAACCAGTTTAGTTTCTCAAAGATCGAACGGGATAAGTTGGTCGATCAAGCACAGAGATTATTAGATTTTATTAGATGGAGATAGTGGGAGGGGTGATTTTGAGGAGACAACATAACATGGGAACATTGTCAACAAATGTACATGTCTAATTAAACTCTTCAAAAACAAAAAGTATGTTTTCCTTTAAGGATATTTTTATACAATTTACCGTTCGCCCAGTTTAAAATGCTGAGAGTCGCCGTCTGTGGGCAATACGAGTCAATATGAGCTTCGTCTCTATTGAGAAAGTTATGATCGTAAGAGAAAAAATCAACAGTAAATTAGTTCACTCTTGCTTTTAGAGATTAATATATTAATATATGAACCAGATACCCACGTTCAAACATTAGAAACGGTACCTACTCTTTGGAAATTGCATTAGAAATTGATTCAATTTAAACAGATTAAATAATTTCTTCAAATTTTTTGCAAATTCACTTTGTGGCACCATTTTATTAATGAAATAATTAAAAACACTTTGTTTTTACCACGATGATCTTTATTTAAATAATCATATCTTTATATAAAAAATCAATATGTTTCGAGAGCGATGTTCTCTTCATCAGGATATTAAATGTACTAAAAAATAAATTATCTAGTATAGAAAGACGTGGAAGTAGTGGGGGGACAGAAATGGAAAGGGAAGGTGCTTAGAAGATCAACCTGGGGAGGAGGTGAGAGGTGGAAAGGGGAGGTGCTTTATACTTGATAATTTAGTTTTTAGTACATATAATGTCCTCATGAAGAGAACATCGTTCTCGAAACATGTTGATTTTTTTAATGGTTATTTTAATTGCTTTTTTTTAATTTGAAATATAATATCCCGTTATTTTTTATTTGTATGCTCTAGTATTAAATATTTTTTAAAGGATCTATTCCGCCAGCTTCAAAAATTCTAAGAAAATATTAACCCCGAATTCATATTTTTTTACATTTTTCAATGGGGCACATTTGCTTTATACACACCACCATCAAACGAGCACCTTTTACAGTCCGAGTAGGCCACGGGAGCACTAGAACTCATTATATCACCTGGGGAACTAAACGACAAATAATAACACAACTACCATATGGTACAGGAAGCCAGGTGCGACGGTTTTATGAGCAACCTTTGTGTTCCTAATAGATTCGCCTTTCCATTCAGAATAATAAAGAATATTATTATTATCATAACATGTGTTTGATTCACTTATAAGCATGGTTCATACGCCTACACATTGTTGATTTACAGTTTTTTTTTTGCATTTTGGTTTGGAATACCGATTGGGAGTATTTTTTGTTAAAAATATACAAGAACAGCTGTAGTCGTTAGCGACGTTTTACTGAGAAATAGTGTTTTTGTTTTAAATGGATTTATATAGATACGTAATTTCGTACGTATACCAACAAATCATTCTTACATTTTCCCGCCAATAAACATTGAAACACTGTCAATTTGTTCGTAAGAACTTCAGAACCCGTTTTTAACCGTTTTTACGAATAAAATGATAGTATTTTAGAATAACATTTTTCTCCGTGTTGGCTCTCAACCTAGCTCAGAACCCCAAGGGGTGGAGGAATCTTGTCCACCATGGAAATTGAAGTAGGGATCATGATCCTCGGCAATGAGAAACTGACTTAAGAAGAAGTATGTGGAAGTTTGCACAGGAGGTGACGCAAGACTAGGTAGGGCCGGCGTAGTCCAGTGGTAGGGCGTTAGACTCCCATTACGAAGGCCGCGGGTTCGAACCCGGCGTGCGCAAATAAATTTTATTTAATTGATTTGTGTTATTTCACAATTAGTTATTTAAAATAATATATAGTATATCTGCGGCACGTTCCAGGGTGGAAGATACTCTTAGTATCGCCCTGGTGTAAGACCACCATTCAGAATAGAAACGTTGCTTGAAATGGCTTTAACCGTGTTTAGTGACTAGATCTGAATAGCCAGGTACTTCCCCACCTTCCTCTTCCTCGTCTCCTTCCCTTCCCCACTTACGTTCAGCCTCATAACATTCCCCAATTAGGGATGCCATAGTCTCACTGGCTCCAGACGGGAGCAGTTGCGACTCTTGTAAGGTATTTTTAAAAAAAGGTATACTTTTTTTAAAATTTGCATGAACAATTTTTAACTTGGCGATCTCTTACTCTGGCGAAAGTTGCCAGGGCAAATAGTATTTTAATATATTTAGTATAAAGAAAACTCATCGCTTGGTTGTAGATAGGTACCCATTCATTGTAATGTAGAAAAAAATAATTAAATAAATTTATTAGCCGTGCGTACTATCGAATAAAGCAACACAAGCCGCTTAGGAAAGTAAAATTACCTTCTCGGCTATTTAACCCAATTAGTGCGCTATAATAACTGCAGCAGACTTCCCCTGCTGCTTGATTTCTAAACCATATTTCATACAAACATACAAAGATAATAATTAATAATTACTAATAAGGCTATGAAATGAACAGTCAAAGATTTTACGTCACTTTATTCATTTAAAATACTCTTCACTGCCTTAGTTAGAAGTAATTTAGAATATAATTCCACTATTTGGTCCCCATACTATAAAGCACATCAAGTAAAAATTGAGAGAGTTCATCATAATTTTTTAAGATTCATCAATTTCAAACTCTCCATACCCATTGAACAAATCAATTATGATATATTAATGAAACGACTTAATTTAACTGACTTATCTTGTAGAAGAACCAAGAGCGATATGGTAACACGAGGCTTCCAGAGCTGTTCTTTGTTTATCCTTCGAAAACTAACTATTTCATTAAATCCCCAATCCAAAGACTACATAGGCTTGGAAATAAATTTAGTTCAGTTGATATTTTCGTTTATTCATTACGTAAATTTATTTCCGAAATTTCAAAAATTCTCTTTCCCGTTTACTAAACAATTATGTAAAATAATTTGTATTTTATTGTTTATTTTTCTATTACTTTTGTATTATGATTGTTGTAAAAGCTCTAAGGGCGTGAATAAATAAATAAATAATGAACAGTAAGTACCCTATCATGTTTGGTTTTATCATGTATTAAAAGAATACCTACTCCGTTTCTATTAATTTTCCCAGTAGGTTTTGATAACTTCTTCTTCTTCTTCTTTTTCTTCCCCTTGTCCTATTCGAGTCGGAGACCCACTGCATCGACAAGGCTCCTCCATACATCCTTGTCTTGCGCCGATTATTCGGCCTCCGTCCATGGCAGACTCAGTCCTCGCACAGTTTTTGGAGTTACCTCGCCCAACTGTGTCTGGGGCGGCCTACTGGACGTCTAACCTCTGGAATGGCACTCAGTATTTTCTTCGGAATTCGGTCATCAGACATTCTTAGTACATGCCCAAGCCACCTCAGTTGCGATTTTTCTATGAAGTAGCAGTGGTTCAATGCTTAGATCATCTCGGATCGTAGAATTTCTTATATGATCCCATTTCGTAACCCCTGCCACTCCTCTCAAGTACCTCAATTCGGCAGTTTGGACTCTTGGTTTTGATAACTAAATAAAGAAATTCTTTTCAGAAGATAGCGCAATGTAATATTTTCCATAAATGACAAAGAAAGAAAACTTTCCTGAAAATTTTAAAGAGGACAGTTTTCATAAAAGATAGGGTCATCAATTGATCATCCATGGCAACGATAACATTATTTGTGGATTGGCGTAGTCTGCGCCATAAGCTTCCCATACGTTGGTGGAGAAGTTTAATATTCTGCAATGCATTTGTCTCTCCAGATACATTTCCGTAGCACTTGCAGTACCTCGGTAGGCCGAAGAGTTTGGCGATATTCGATTTTATTATAGGTTTCCTTCATCTTGTACCGTTGGCATACTGTATAAACCACAGCTCGGGCTGATAAAGGGGTGTATCTAGTGTAGAGGGTAACCCAGAGCCTTCGCGGTTTTTTCCAGAAGAATTAGACCTACAATAACTGTGAAATCGGACAAAGCATGGTAGACAACAGTACAAAAAAACACATTAGCATAAATAACAAAATCATAAACGTAATTACTACAGTAATTAGGTTTACAAAAAAAGGAACCGAAATACTTTTTCTTTATTAAAACAATAAAACAGGACAATACCATTTGTGCATGTTTATTAAATAAGATATTGTAGTCATATTAGGAAGGTGTAATATTAAAAGGATCGCTTGGTGAGGTGTTTCTTATTATTCATATTTTCTATTGATAGGCTTTAGAAAAAATAGGCTCTATTAGGAGGGATTACTCATTATTGTTATGATGTATTATTTAGGAGCGGTCTTGTGGGGGTGATGGTCTGAAAAAACTCTGAACTCATAAGAAAGCGGATTTGATTCATCATATATCACAAAGCCATAAAGTAGAGGCTTGATTAGTGTTTCACAGGTAGGTTGGTCTACTATTATGTGGGCATGTGATCGAATTCATTGTGTTTTATTATGTTAATTATCTAGAAACCTTAAGGTTATGTTGTTTTTTTTAGAAGGGGGTGATGAAAAACAGACGTGTTCACACAATAGTCAAAATATATTTATGACTTCAATAGCATAAACTTCATTAGTCCAAACAAAATGGAGATACACTTAGATCAAACCGACAGGAGATCACTATTTAGATATTAGTTTGAGAGGTTACCCGTAGATGGCACGTAGATGTCGATTATGCAGGGACTGAGACTATAAAAAGTAAGATTGCAACCTCAAGGTCAAGATCCAGAATTATGCCTACCTGAGCTAATTGTTAATAAGTTAAGTCCACAGAGTTTTGGATGACCTGGAGTTTTATTTAAAGAGTTTGTTAAACTAACCTGCAGTTACAACAGAATAAAAATGATTATTAAAATTGTTTTTAGTTATGAATACACAGGTACTTACTTCTCCGCCATCGTCTTCCCTATCTCTATCCCCTTCTGACTTACTCAGATTCACAACAATCGATCCTTTCGCTCTGCCAACGATCATTCACAACAATCGATCTACCAGGATCGGATCCCGCGATTAGGTCAACGATCAAAGATTTTACCGCTAGCGCTCTGCTATGGGAGCCGTAATGCATGATTGTTACCTGGTCGCTGTAATTAGCTGATTATTTGTTTAATGTACACGTGTTGACAATCATTCAATAACATACTTAACCAGGAAAATCTTCCTTGATTTAACACCGAACACGGTGTTGAAAGTATACAAAACATATTATGTGCGACCTCTCCTGAAAATTGCTTTTCAAATACGGAGTCCATTTATCGTGAGGGATGTAGATCTAATAATATCTAATATCGCCTACTTTAGCCCTCTGACCCAAATGTGTCCACTATATAACAAGAGAGGGTATGCTGAAAAAGATATTTTCTTCGATAGTTTGTACGAATTTAGAAAAAAAATTCTGGCGCTGTTAATAAGTATTAACTTACTATATTGTGTCAATTATCTCTCTATGAATGCTTCTCGTTTTTATTGTGCCTCTTGCATTCATTGTAATGTGTTACTTGGGCGAGCTGATATACAATTTTGTATTTTTATTTGTGATGTTTTTATTTTTCTATGTATCTTTATTTAATTGTATCTAATTGTGGAGTTTTGTAATTGTTTAATAACTGACCTTTTATAACTAGATTATTCTCACGTAAGTGAGAACATCTGTAAAACCTATAAATAAATAATAGAAATAAGAGTACGAAGAAGATTCACAAAAATACCACGAACTTTGAAATACCAGCAATAGAAGAGACTTGAGACTAAAATTACCAACATTAAAAGAAATAAGAGAAAAGATTAACTTAATTGAGACTCCTAATTTAATCTGGGCGTAATAGTTGCACCGATATTCAAGAAATCTTCACGATCAATACAAATAAAAAATCTCCGTGAACACCCAGAAAATGAGTAAAACACACTTTGTATCCTATCTTAGGAAACACTTCCTTGCAAATAGAGTAGTGAAAGCACGATGCTACAATTTTAAAGCTATATTGGATGACCTATTTAAAAAAAAAAGAATTAATTAAATTACGATAAAACTAAATGTAAAATTAGAAATGAGCGCATAAGCAGAATGCTGCCAGTTCCATTAACTGGTAATAATAATGTAAGCAAAAACACAACCAATGGAACCGATAATAGAAAAAAAAAATACTTCCCAGCCACGTAAAGTTTTACTTTGAGGATATGCGTTACTGCCTCTAGTTTTTGGATACCTCTCATATGATGCAAGAAGAAAATTGTTAATGCTATAATAAAACTTACTGTTACCCATCTGTGTAATTTTCCAATGTAAACATTGATGCAAACACGGTGCAGTGCTGCATTGTTGATACAGATGTCTCATTCCTATGATGAATACCTTATCTTGTTTAGTTTGGACCTCTGCAAACTGATTCCATGTGATTAATATGTTTAGCTGTCAGATACTTGTATTATTACTAAACAGTTAATTTATTCGTCTACAGTGGTAATTTTTTCTAAGCTAACAGCAAATAAGTATCATACTCTCCGGGACCAGTGGTTCTATTGCATGCATAATTCTATTTGTTTTGCCCGTGGATTGGGATGGGAAAAGGGATAAAGGAAGGTTGTAAGAACTACTACCTTTGGTTGTTTCATAGAATTTGAACAATTCATTGAATTTTAAAGTTGACTTTCAAGTTCTGTGAAAGTCCTATTCAAGTTCTGTTATTATCCAAGTTACTACGGAAAAACTGTCCCATGATGTGATAATAACAGAAATTAAAAATTACTTTTACAGAACGCGAATTTTATAAATTGTTCAAATTCTGTAAAACGACCCGTACGACCAGAATTTATAGCACGATTTAAGTGTTTGCAACATTATGTGTTGAGCATATTCAGTATTATTTAAAACTAGCTGACCCGGCAAACTTCGTACCGCCTCAGAATCAATAAATGTTGTGTTTAATTTATTAGCTGAAATAAATTAAGTTTTTATTAAGTTAAAATAAATACTCTAAGTTCAAAAAATGAAATTGAGCTTTTGACTAAGCACGAAATGTTCGGCACACTACACCATTGACAGTTCGAATTGATTCAAATTATGTCGACCAACGCACATCATTTGAAAAGCCGTTCCATACAAAATATATGAAAAAATTAATTTTCTTCATAATTATTTTTCCCGTGATTTTTTCCGATGTTTTAATAGTTATTCTGTTAATCGGAACGGAGACAAATCCAACAAACGATCATAAAAATCGGCCCAGCCGTTCTTGAGTTATAAATGGTGTAACTAACCCGACTTTGTTTTATATATTAAGATAGAGAATATTTTCATTTGCAGTGAAGTGATTAAGTAGTAGTTATCTACCTATAATACATTTTATAGGTATAATTTACTTTTCCGGGTAGAAGTTTTAAAAGTAGAAATATTCAAGTCATGTAACTTCCTGTGATTTTTCGCGGGTCTTTCTTCTTTGGAAATCTTTCACTTTTGGAAATGTGCCAATGCACGTCTGTGCAACACATGCAGAAAGGACCAAAATATTACATACCACGGAGAACTCCGTTTGCTACCTTGTTGATGGAGTGAATCATTGAAACAGGGTTATCGGGGGTTGATTAGCCCCTGATTTGACAGAAGGTTAACAAATCGATAATATTTTAACTGTCAAGGCTCACTACAAAAGTAATAATAATACGAATAAGGGAGAAAAAACGACGTGATATAAATATAAAAATTACCCCTGGTAGACTATTAAAAGGGTGCTGTGCGTGTCTGAAAAGAAGTCTGACCTACATGGCCTGAAGATCTAGTTTAAAGATACAATAAAACACACATATAATATTATTCGTGGGAATTTTTTCTAATCTACAACATTTATTGGGTAGTATTACCGGTACTGCGTATAGATTTTTTATTTGTGCCGAAAAACTGTAAGTTGTGAACTTTAGAAAACAATGATTTTTTTTTTTTTTTTTAGAAATTCATAATAATCTCGGGTTTCGAAAAACTTGACAATACTTTGAAAATCTCCTACAACCATCACAGTTGGCGGAAAATGTTACTTGTGTCGTGACAGACGATTTAGCCAGCCGAGGGAATGAACTCACGACGCCTGGGTACTACATGACGTTCAAAATGGTTGACCCGTACAAATTTAGACATAACAAAATCCTCATAAGTGTTCTATATATACTCGTTTATCGCTTTGCAATACAGTTTTGCCCAAGATTTAGATATATTTTTTTTAGGTTCTTCGTTAGATGATTAAATAATTTATTATTTAGATAAATGAAAAAAAAAAATTATGACAAATAAATTTCTATTTTTCATGATAGAATAGCATTGCGAGTTGAAAATATCTGCTTTGTAGTGTCCGACCGAACTTTCGGTTTCGGTTTCGGTTTCGGCCTAGTTTCGGCAAAAAAATGGGTTTCGGTTTAGTTTCGGTTTCGGCTGCCATCCAGCCGAAACTGCGGCCGAAACCGAAACTGAATTCGGGAGGTTTCGTGCTGCGATCGGATATGTTCGGTACACTGAGCTGCGAGCGACTAAGTGTCATTTTGCTGCGTTAGCACTCATAGTCGTGTCAGGACAGTCAGGACTTGTTGATTTGCATACGTCAAAGGACATCCTGCTCTGATTACTTCAACATTATTGGATCCCAGATTAAAAAATACATATTTGAATTCTGATGAAGTTGATAATTGTGCGCGGGCGTCGTTAGTGCAACAATGAGCATAAGCTGTCTGGAGACCCACAGCTATCTTATCTTGTTCATCTATAATCGCGTTTTCTGAAAGAGGAGAAGGGCTATGGGATGCTCACGACTTTTAATGGAAGAAACTTCTGGTGTGGATAATGGTGATCGCACACAAGTTGAGCAAATTATTCAAGCCTATTTAACAGAGCCAAGGTTACAAGAAACGCAGATATTTATTCTTACTGGAATTCTAGTCAATATCTGTCTTTGACAAAGGTTGCAGTGAAATTCTTGTCGGCTCCACCGACGGATGTTTCCAGTTAACAACTATTTAGTGCTGCTGGTCAAATTTATTAAAACCGGAGAAATGATTTCTGTGGCAAAAATGTTGATAAAATTATTGTTTCTCACTTATAATATTAGATTGTTTAAGGCGCAGGTTTTACGGTAACATTTTGGAAATTTATTCAGTAATGAGTGGACATTTGAGGGGAGAGGTCGCGCGCTCGCATTGCAGTTCCGTCAAGGAATGAATGAGGAAATGGGTGTTATACAAGCAAAGTAGAAATTAAATAATTAATTATTTTATCGTATAAAAATGAATGTTTCTTTGTTTGTTCCTCGTGCGGAACCTAAAGCATTTATTCGATAGCGATTTGTCGTGTATGAAATTATTTCCTATCTAGCGTTATGAAATTATTTCCTATACCATTTATCCGATTGTGATGAAACTCTGGTGAGTTGTTATGTGCACATCCGCCAATGTTTCTATAAATAATAGTGAGCTCTGGCGTCATGAAATTTGTAAAAAAAATACATAAAAAATTAATGTTTCTTTGTTTGTCCCTTATTCGGTACCTAAAGCATTCATCTGAGTGCGATGAAACTTTGGCGGATTTTTCGTGTACGTGTACATGCCCTTGAAAGTTTCTATATATATTATAGTGCAAGTGAGCTCTAGCGTTATGAATTTATTTCCTGTACTATTTATCCGATTGTGATGAAACTTTTGTAAGTTGTTAAATGCACACCTTCGTAAATCCTTATATGGTACCTAAAGCATTACTCCAATTGCAAAGAAACTTTGGTGATTTGTTGTGCACATACCTGTAATGGTTTCTATATGTAGTGCTGAGCTCTGGCGTTATAAAAAAATTCCTATACCATTCATTCGATTGCGCTGAAACAATAGGTGATTTGTTGTGCACACGCCCGCGAAGGATTCTATATACATATAGTGGTGAGCTCTGACGTCATGAGATTTGTAGAAATAATTACAATATTTCCTTCTCATCCCCATTCACCTTCAGCCACACAACATACCCCAATTGGGGATGCCATAGTCTCACTGACTCCAGACGGGAGCAGGTGGGACTTTTGTAAGGTATTCATATAAAAAAAGGAGTGGCGGACGTATGAATCCATCTCTCCCACAGCGGGGCAAGGCGATGAGTCGAGAGAGTCAAATAAATTTTGGGTAATTTGTACACGAGCTGCCAATAAGAAGGAACAGCCTCAGGAGCACACGTGCTTCAAGAATTATTCAGGGTCGTCTACCGCGATGGAATCCTTGTTCTACCGTTATTTCAGACATGGAAGATGCTTCAGAGAGGAACTAGCGTCATTGATCCCTTCAGCACCGGTGCAAAGCCGGGAAACACGCCAAACGCGCGCCCAGCATATATACACGGTCGAAATTTCTCACATGAGAACGGGTCGCTTCTACCACTCGTTCTTGAGTTCAACAGCTCGGCTGTGAAACGATTTGCCGGCCTCTGTGTTTCCTCCTTCATACAATATGGGTCTCTTAAAGACAATTTTTCTCCGGGCCTCCTGTGCGAAGTTATATATAGCCACCTCGGAACAGGCTCAGCCTAGTGAGGTGGCATATACCTAAAAGAATGTACATAACATGTATTTTTTGGTTAATAAATAATAAAAAATAAAAAAAATAAAAAAAAATAAAAATAAAAAAAAGATTCTACTATTATTGTTGAAAGGTTTAAAAATTCCGTACGACTGACACTGTTTAACACAAGTACTAAAGATAAAATTAATATCATTCTAAAATCCACAAGTCTTGGCAATTTTTGTAGGATATTATGCTGAATATTTGCATACCAAGTTTACATTTAGTTGATTTTATATCAATTTGTATTAAATTTTGTGATTTTTCGTTTATGTGCGTCATTCTACTTTTTGTTTATCTGAGATAATATTTTGAAATATATTCTTTCTTGAGTACGAAAAAATTTGTCGAAATAAACTTTCAAAAACAAAACCACCTTTTGTCATTTCTATTGCACGTACTTAAAAATATTTGTCCCAACTTTATTTTATGATCTCCCTTTATTCACACCCGTTATTTTCCGGTAATATTATAAATACAGTTATTACCATTTTATAAACCATACAATCTACGTCAAAACACCATTAGATTCAAAGTCTCATTGAGTAAAAAACGGAGACGTCAAAAAAGGTTCAGGGCGTAAAAGATGTTTCTATCTATCCATTCCATTGCTAATATGATTTTTTGTCTGTCTAGCTGTATCCATTATCTAGTAAACAAATTTAAATTTTATAGAGCAAGTGTATTTTTTATTTCGTACTTTATCAAAATGCTAAATGGTTTACCAATTTGGTGTCAATCTTACCCGAGTCTGCCCCATAGACGGCAAAAATTGTGGTTCGCTAGCGGGCTGTACAAGTACCAAAAATACCTAACTGCAGTGAAGCCGAGTTTTGATACCCCTCCCTTAATTATGAATACTGATAATAATTAATACATTAAAATTATTAATGATTGCAGCACATTGGAGCTCTTCACAGTTTTTTTTTAGTTTGAGTTCAATTCTGAATGGTGATCTTACACCAGGGCGATACTGAGAGTATCTTCCACTCTGGAACGTGCCGCAAATATACTATATCATTTTTTTATATTAGATTTTATTTTTAATCAATTAATTGTGAAACAACACAAATTAATCAAATGAAATTTATTTGCGCACGTCGGGTACGAACCCCCGACCTTCGGATTGTAAGTCTAGAGCCTTGCCTCTAGACAACGCCAGCCGTATTATTAATAGTACAGCTATTTGGTTTGAAAAAAAGAGGTTACCTGGAAAGTTTACCGGGAGTTTTGAAAATTGGTAATTTTTGGCTGTTTTCGAATTTCAAATTTGCCAACTCATATCTTTGCCGGTCGGATAGTAAAATATTTTGGAGAAATATACGAAAAAAACGTTGTAAAAACGTACAAAATTATTGATTTTACCAAAAAAAAATTGTTTGGACGTTAATGGTAGGAAATTTTCTCTAGTTTAATTTTGTACATACATATTTTTATCGTAAAATGAGTCGGAAAGGAGATATTGTCAAAAAAATTCTATTGGGTGCCATTTTTCCAATATGGCAGCGCGAGCGGCAAAGATATGATGTGGCAATGTTGAAATTCGAAAAGAGCACATCGAAATCTATAAAATTACCGATTTTCAAAAACTCCCGGAAAACTTTCCAGGTAAAACTACCAAATAATTGGGCTATAAGTATTTTTGTATAAAAAATATTTAGTTGTTGAACTCAGTAGATAGTTAATTTTTATTTTTATTTTTATTTTATTGAATTTCATTAAAAAGAGTTCCTTACAAAATGACCAAAGTTTAGAAGAAATTATTTTGTTCTTAAGACGTAAGATATTATAAAGTATTTTTTGTTTAGTGTACCTAAACAAATTAGAAAAAAAAAAATTTTGTACCTATAATTTTATGTTATTCGTAAATAACGTTTAAAAAGAAATAACAGACCTACCATTTCTTATTTTAATATTATTTACCAAAGAGTTCATTTGAAATAATATACAAAGAAAAAGTAGTTATATGTATTTCAAATCAGTATACCTAGAATAAGTAGGTATATTTATTTCAAATCATTATTTCAAAAAGCACAAATAATTTATTTGAAATACCAAGAGACAATTTATGTTATGTTTATTATTAGTTCAAATATCCGAGACGGGATGTTTAATATAAGATTTTAAAATAAAGGCTGACTGATTAAGATTGATTATTTTTTTTCCATGATAACATGACCTTATATGGAAGTTTCGGTTTCGGTTTCGGTTTCGGCCGAAACTGAGATCAAAACCGAAATTCGGTTTCGGTTTCGGTTTCGGCAGTAAAAAGTAGTTTCGGTCGGACACTACTGCTTTGACATTAAAATTCCTTCAGTTTATCAACAGCATAGCGAAGTCCTGCCATAGGTAACTCAACTGTTTAGCATTTCGTCTGTCTGTAAATTTGTTTGTACGATTAGTTTCTGGTTCAAGGTTATGGCCGTTTTAATGGTTGAGGAAAGATATTTTTTTCATATGTGAGATGATTGTATTTATTTGAACTTTCTTTTTTGCATATTTTTAACGTTTATTACCTACTTGCCTGAATAACAAACAGTATGAAAAAGAATTCTCATCGGGGTAGTGACGTTTCTTTGGTTTAATCGTATAATTGCATATTTGAAATTTAAAGAATGTCACATAAAATATATGGTTTTTAATGTAGTAGGTAGGTACTTAAGTACATACTTACATATTTTATGATTTCAAAGGAAATGTTGGTTTTGATTTATTAATTAATATAAAATTAGAAACGTACGTTTCTGGATGAGAGATCTACACTGAACTACTAGTTTTAAAACCAATTTCAGAGAAATGCACAAGTTCTTTTTTTAAATTATTTCCGCTGTAATCCTTCTTTATTTTATTATTATTATTATTATTTTGACGGCCGGCGTAGTCCAGCGGTAGGGCGTTGGACTGCCATTCCGAAGGTCGCGGGTTCGAACCCGGCGTGCGCAAATACATTTATTTAATTGATTTGTGATTTATTTCACAATTGATTATTTAAAATAATATATAGTATATTTGCGGCACGTTCCACATTGGAAGATACTCTTAGTATCGCCCTGGTGTAAGACCACCATTCAGAATTGAAACGTTGATTGAAATGGCTTTATCCGTGTTTAGTGACTAGATCTGAATAGCCAGGTACTTCCTCACCTTCATCTTCCTCGTCTCCTTCCCTTTCCCACTTACCTTCAGCCTCATAACATACCCCAATTGGGGATCACATAGTCTCACTGGCTCCAGACGGGAGCAGTTGGGACTCTTGTGAGGTATTCACTATAAAAAAAAAAATTTAATGTCAGAAATTATCGCATCCATACTAGTAATTCAATAAATTATTACTTTGTCTTTAAAAATATGTGAAAAAGAGTTTAATAACCAAAGATGCAACGGTAATTCTAAACGTAAAATGATTAGATTTCGTGTATCCACTACATGTAACTAATTATTGCTGATTCTGTTCTACCATGCACGGATTCATGACTTTCAACACATCTGTTCAGCTATTGAAACACCTGAAGATTTATTGATCTCGGAAACGCGCAAGACGCCCGCCACGATTTCGAAACGTTGGAGCGTTCATGTGAATGGGCTTCCGTTTTCTCAGAACTGCATTCAAAGCCGATATCCGGCCATTGTGTGCGCAGCTTCTTCCTTCTTTGAAGCGGCGATGGAGCCACCAGAGCACAATAGCTTGTATCTTTACCAATTATCTGCTAATCGAAGAGCGTTTAGAGATGGTTCTTGTCGAAGCCGGCGCATTCTTATTGCAATCTCTCCCTACACGGAGAAATATGTTATTCAAAAATACGATCATTTTATTCGTAAAAACAGTTAAAAACGGGACTGAAGTTCTCACGAACAAATTAACTGTGTTTCAATGTTTATTGGCGGGAAAATGTAAGAATAATTTGTTGTTATACGTACGAAATTAGGTATACCAACAAATTATTGTTACATTTTTCCGCCAATAAACATTGAAACACTGTTAATTTGTTCGTGAGAACTTCAGTCCCGTTTTTAACCGTTTTTACTATAAAAATGATCGTTTTTTTCGAATAACGTTTTTCTCCGTGTAGCACTATAAAATATGTTTTTATATACTGATGGTCACAAAAATAAGAAGCTGTAAAATGATGGTCACCAGAATAAGAAGCTGTAAAATGATGGTTACAAGAATAAGAAGCTGTAAAATAATGGTCTCAAAAATAAGAAGCTGTAAAATGATGGTCACAAAAATAAGAAGCTGTAAAATGTTGGTCACAAGAATAAGAAACTGTAAAATGATGGTCACAAGAATAAGAAGCTGTAAAATGATGGTCACAAGAATAAGAAGCTGTAAAATTATGGTCACAAGAATAAGAAGCTGTAAAATGATAGCCACAAGAATAAGAAGCTGTAAAATTATGGTCACAAGAATAAGAAACTGTATAATGATGGTCACAAGAATAAGAAGCTGTAAAATGATGGTCACAAGAATAAGAAGCTGTAAAATGATGGTCACAAGAATAAGAAACTGTAAAGTGATGGTCACAAGAATAAGAAGCTGTAAAATGATGGTCACAAGAATAAGAAGCTGTAAAATGATGGTCACAAGAATAAGAAGCTGTAAAATGATGGTCACAAGAACAATAAGCTTTAAAAATTACTCTCGCAAATTTGGTCTAACGTTACAATTAATATCATATTATTTTCGCTGAACCCACATTATATTAAATATACTAATTATATTGATTCTGTACACAAAAATAAAACCTAAGGTTAATGTAATTAAACTACTTACTGCATTCTAATGGTGAGCGTCTGCAATACTAAATCTATTATTTAATCTTCCATTTGAAAAAAGAAAACAATCTATGGACTTAAGATGTTTAGACAAAATTATTCACATAAAGCTTGAAACTACTCATTGTCGAAGTTCTAAGTTATTCTCACATTAAAGTTCCTAAAATACATTATTTAAGGAGATATAAAACATTTCATCCCGAATTTCTACCGATTTATCACATATTTTTCTTACGTTTGAAGTTTTTAAGCTCTTAAAAAAATATATGTTATTCTTTAAAATAGTATCTAGCTAGCCGGCCGGCAAAGTACAGGGGTAAGGCTTTGGACTCCCATTCCGGGTTCGAACCCGGCGTGCGCAAATAAATTTTATTTGATTATTTTGTGTTATTTCACTGTGTACAGTCCAAGTTTCAAACAATAAATAAATAAATACATAAACATTATATTTGCTGCTAAGGATCTACAAGAGCCACATGATTATGTGAAGTAATTAAGTATTTTAACGCTGGGACACACTTGCGGTCGCAACCTTCCGATTCAAAGTTAAATGCATGAATCGTTTCGCCACGGAGAACGTCTGTTATGATTGCAGATTCAATTGAGTGTGAGAGATAGTGATATTATTCGAGATGAGACTGCTTTTTAATGCTTCATTTCCTGGTTACAAGGTATAGTTTTAGACTTTTTCTGCGTGGTAGGATAGTGCCGTAATGCGTACTTAGAGATAGATTAGCAAAAAGGTAATGTTATGTATGTTTCACCACGTTAAGATGTTATACATCTTTCAGGCTGTATTATTTGAAGTTCCGTCAAATAGCCGCAAATTCTCTCACGAATGTGTTGAAAGGGGCACGAACAATATAATTTCATTTAGTTGTACCGAAGATTGAAACAAAGCAAATGGAAGCCAACCGGGACAAGGATTTCTGTTGGATTTGTCGAAGGAGAGGAGATTTTTCAAATCATAACTGTCTGATACCTACCTGAATTACGAAAATCAATAATTTTTCTACCGAATGAACGAATTTTAGCTCCAGTTATTAAATATATACACATTGGTAATTCGTTAATATGTACAAATAGACCAGTTAGTTGATCGAGTGCTCCAAAGCGTCAAGTTTAAACCGCTACTAGCAAAGTCCTTCATCTCTGCGTAAGTAAGCTATGTTTATTATTCTGGTATCATAAGGAATTCAAATACTGTCAGATTATTGCAACCGTAAAAGATACAAAAGTGAACTAGCATTACAAAACAGATAACCAAAGGATTACCATTAAAAGAATATGTGTATACGAATGAAATAGCTAAGTTTACTAACGGACCGCTGAAGTAGGTCCATTGGACTTAATTCAGAAATGTATATTGACGCTTTTATTTCATATGGGCATGTGTCAAACATTTAAGCAAAACAGACACACATTTCGTATAAAATCATTATGGTATCTACGAATACTTTACCGCTTGTCTGATATGTTATATTTTTGTACTAGTTATATTATCAGTTCTAAGTTTTAAATTTGAAGATTCATTGGACGTGAATAAATGTTATGCATTTCGCAGGAATATTTCGCATTACCCATGCATCAACAACCGAAATTAATGTGATTATTTGAGATTTAACGATTCTGCATACGAAGTAACGCATAGTCAAGGACACCCCTCTATCGGTTATTATTCCAAGACTACTTGAATTAAGTCTAAGCCCCCGACTGCGACTGTCAGTGGACTTGGATATACATTGAGTGACTCCAAGTAACGCACAGCAGGAAGTAGCCGCAAGTTGCCAGTGACTGGCTGAGTGCCCAGTGGTCTGAGGAAACAAAGCTGCAAGGTAGGTCACTCCACTCCACATCCGCCGGCTCAGGGTTCGACTCCGGCTCGCCAGAGGGTGACGGAGGCATCCGCCGGCTCCGGCCAAGCATGCCGCGGCTTTGCGCGGGATTTTTAAAGAAAGAACGTTTTAATGGCGGATCTAATTTGGAATTTGCACATCAATGGCGGATGATGTCGCAGTAGAGATTCTTTGGAATCTTACTTATTATTTATTATCCTACAAATACATTCTTGTAATATCCTCAACGCATTGCCTCCACCTCCAACCAACCTTATAATGAGAATTTTATTTTATTTTTTATTTATTGAATACATTCGATACAACAAAATTATTAGTATTCAGAATTATGTTAAATGAGTAAACGTGGATACATGCACAATGCATCTATAATATAAAAATTAGTGTTTTTTTGTTTGTTTGTTCGTACCTTATGCGCGGCCATACTGTTCATCCGATTACTATGAAACTTTGGGAATATGATGTCCGCCTACCGGGGATGGTTATAGGATTGTGAGCTCTGGCGTTGTGAAATTATTTCCTATATTACTCATACGAATGCGATTAAAATTTCATCCGATTGCTATTAATTTTTTTTTCATTGTTGTGAACATGCCCGTGAATACTTCTAAACTATACTGATGAGCTCTGGCATTATGAAATTTTCATAAAAATTTTACTCATCTTTATCAAGTTTAGTACTTACCTACTTCTAAAACATATCCTTAAAAGATCAATTCCGTTTCTTAACAGCTAACTACGTCAATCTTTAATCGAGTAGGTACGGTTTTATAGCCTGAGGAGGAGCAAACGCTGCCTCCGTTGATCCGATATTTAAAGCTCAGAAACTAATCATAAAGATTATTCTAAAACTGCAATTAGCAATTCGGATACAATCTTTAGGAGAATCTGTGCTTTGGACATTATGAATCTTTATGCCAAAAACATACTAACATACATCTCGTAACACAGAACTATTTTTGACAATATCCAAACTACTCATGATACTAGAAGCAAAAGGCATATCTAATCTTTTACTTTTCCCTTTTGCTAAAACTACTATTGGCCAAAGACTTTTAAGATACTTTGCATCAAAGCTATACAATTCAATTCCACTGGCCATTAGGGAACGTACCCATACTACGTAACCCGTTTAGGGGAGGGAGTGGGGTCTTCAAAATATCACGCTTGGCCACAATGAGGGGCGGGGGGCTTGGGTTTTTATCGCGTAGTCAATATCATCTAAGGAAATCTCGCGTTTTTTTTCGAGCTTCATTCAAATATGGCAAATAAATTTTAATAAAAATAACGGGACTTTTGTTTCTATAAATTAAGTTCTGGTTACAATATATTTTGACATAAGTTTTATCTTATATTAATAAAGATAAATATTAGCCAAACATATTTTTTTAACTTTTTGTTAGCAAAAAATGATATAAAGCCATATTTGTGAATTACTACGTGAAAACTGTAGGGGAGGGGGGGGGTCTTGGAATATTTCGTGGTCACCTAGGGGGAGGGGGGGGGGGTTAAAAATTGCAAAAAGTGGGTACGTTCCCTTAGATAGAACACAAATTATTTTAAATACAAATCAGACACTAAGTTTTGGATCATTAGCCAAAACAGATCAAAAATCAACGATTTTATTAAAATTATGTTATGGTGGTTTAGACTAAGAAATTTGTTTCATTTGATTTTATTAAAACCATTTATTTAATGGTACGATGCTGATTGTCTTTTATTTAAAAAAATATATTTTTGTTGTAATCTGTTTATTTTATAAACTTCGCTTGCTCTCATCGTTCCTGGTGAGACAGGCACAGCACATCACCAATTTATTCAAATTACAAATATTAATCTATCTTCGTTTATAAATTCATTCTCTGTAATACATTAATTAGTGTGTTTTATGGAGACTATGAAAAATAAATATATTGCATAAATGTAGGTAGGTAGGAATATATGAACACAATAATAATAGTTATGTATGTGATCTAATCCTGCATATTGAATATTTACACTAGACATCACAAAGTAAACTATATTCCATTGGTCACCATGAAACAGGCAGTTGCCTAGTATGGTGATCTAATGTATCATATATGTAAGTGTTTTTTTTCTAAAAAGAAAGACAAATATTCCCGGGTTTCGAATAATCTGACAACATTTGAAAATCTCCCACTACCACCTCACTAAGCGGAAGATGTTGCTTGTGTTGTGATGGAGGACTTAGCCAGCCGAGGAATCGAACACGGGATCCCTGGGTGGTACACAAATGCTATGCCCACTCAACCACTGACCGGTCGTTTAATATGTTTTATCATGTATTTTGTAAATAAATAAAATAAATCACGTACCAAACTGCGCATGCATTAGATAGGAAAAACTACGAATCGCACATACCTGCAAACGTGTGTCATGTCAAAATACTTCAAAGTAGGCACTTTAGCCACGATACAGACAATTAAATATCTAAAACTCTTTTCAAGTCTAATTGCCCATAATGAATAAAAATGTAGATAATGCTTATTGTTCTCCAAATCGTGATCCGTATCCATTAATAGGTAGGTACCAGTGCGTGTGCCGCAATGCATGCAACTAGAAGAATCTAACCTTCACCACTTCCTTTTCATCTTTGCAGACAACAAATTAGGCAGAAGGTGGTGGAAATAAAATTTGAGGCATGAATGGGGGATTTCTCGTGACGTTAAATAGTATGGCGAGTAAAAAAATGTCCAGTGTTCAGTGAACTCTGGGAGTTTTTTGCAACGACCTTATGGACATCCGCTGGTATTATTGTGAACATACCAGTAGCGTGTGGTACATAATGGCGAATTGTGTGTTCATGACTGGTACCTGTTGACTAATTAAAACAATTATTATTATTATAATTAAAAAATTATATCTATTTTGCTAAATCTGTGTATCGTGTATCTACGTTATGCACAAAATTTTCAAAACTGATTTAATAAATATTAGGCCTGCAATTATATTTTCACCACATTTCACAATAATTTTCCTATTTTTTATTATTGTTTCTTTACATGGTAGGTATTATTGTTTACATTTTAATTTTAGCTTCACTGGGACAAGCCTGTGTTGATGGTAGTAATTTTATAAATTAACACAAAATAATATAGGTATTGAAAGAACAATATTGTCATATTAATGTTTCGTACGGGTGGTACCTACTATGCTGAAAAATTATAATGTAACCATGTAGTTTAGCCATGCGTTGAAATTTGGTTTGAAATAATATTATTCTATTAATTTAAAAAGGATTAAGATGAAAAGAAAAATATATATGTAAAAAATACAATGTGTTATTAATTTTGATTTTTTTTTTCAAAATTTCAAGTTTTTGTATGACAAAGATGAAAAAAAAATTTGGCTATCCTCGGCTAACACAAATATTTTAACATTTTATTTTAAAAATGCACAAGGACTAATACGTTATGGAAGGCTATTAAATATAAGTGGAGCCTGATACAAATAGTTTCTTTGGTCAAAAGAAGATTTAGTTTGAATTGCCACAAAGTTCAGACAAGTTCACGTTCTAGTGTTTTTCTGTGTTATTTTTGCAATATTAATGTTATAAAAAAATCTACAAAGCATTTGTATAATATATAGCTAGATGTATAGTAAGTCCCAGTCACGCATCCACCCGTAATGTTTAGTTATTCTATATTTTGCCCTGAGGAAGGAACGGTTTTTCCTAAATCGGTCGGATTATAAAAAAATATATATAGTGATTCGAACAAAGAAATATTGAATCGTTTATTTTAAAGTACGTCGTGTAAACCATTTGATTAGATACAAAGTCTACATATGATTTTAGATTTTCACGGCCAAAAGTATTTTTGTTATTTATTGTTGGGGTGTTATGTCGTGTTACGCTATCTCCTTCTTTAGCCAACGTTTCGGACAACGTTACAGTGTCCATCATCAGGGCAGATGTGTACATCTGCACACATCTGCCCTCATGATGGACACTGTAACGTTGTCCGAAACGTTGGCTAAAGAAGGAGATAGCGTAACAAGGCATAACACCCCAACAATAAATAACAAAAACAAAGTCTACATGTTTCAAGAACAATGCTTTCTTCGTCAGGGGCGGTCCGTGAGTTTTCAGTAAGCTAGAGTGAGATTGAAAAAAACGACGTTATTGATGTTGTTGTAGCTGAAAATGAACTGTATTTTTTTTTTCAAAATATCAAGTTTTTGTATGAAGATCTTTCAGTTTATGGATGCGGCGCATCCCCAAACTGAAAGAATCCTGAAGATCTTCATACAAAAAGATGAAATTTTGAAAAAAAATAAAATTCATTTTCAGCTACAACAGTATCAGTAACGTCGTTTTTTTCAATCTTAGTACTTATCTCACTGAAAACTCACGGACCGCCACTGCTCTTCATCAGGATATATCGCATGGTATACTAAAGTTAAATGTATATTATGTAAATAGATAGGTTATATATTAAATCAAATTTATAATTATTATTTCTGGAGTTTTGATATCTCACAAAAAGCCGATAGTAAAACAAATCTATTCATAATTCTACAACTATTTGTTTTTGATTTTATCTTGAGTCACCTGCAAAACAGCACAGTAGTAACTAATACCCATTGTATGTATACCAATTATACGTATATAACGACTTAAAAAGACAATATTATCAAATGCGCTTAAAACAACAAGTGTTGCGACACCGATGCGGATTTCATAAACCCGGCTGGGGAACCACAAGTTGTCTAACTAGTTACTAGATAAGGCAGATAGGGTGTCGGCTGTTCATTACTGTCCAGTGTCCACTGTGCATGAGTGTCCATTCTGTCCAAGTCTCCAGCGTTCAGTAACAAAGGCTATCGAGGATATAATTTTGCCTTTCACTGCCTGGCATGGATAATGTGATTAGCCAAGGACACTGCCAATAGACTCAACACTATACTTTTGTTAAATCTCTACTTCTACAAAAGTTATTGGAATAAATCGCTGTGTTTATAAAGTAATTGATTCCAATAACTTCTTGAATTAATTTTAGCTCTTATGTTAAGACATTATTACAAGGTGTATCAACAAATCCAAGATACGCCATCTAATCATGTTTTTCGAGAAAAATATTTTATTCGCCCTAGATATCAAACGAATGCGGTTAATGGACGATCTCCTCTGAAGAGATGTAATCACATTCACTGTGAACCCAGACTCTGACTTCGTCCGTGGTCGCGTGGTAAGACTCTTGACTCCCAATCGGAAGGTCGCGGGTTCGATCCCGGCGTGCGCAAATAAATTTTATTTGATTAATTTGTGTTATTTCATAATTAATTAATAAAAATAACATATACTATTTTTGCGGCACGTTCCAGAGTGGAAAATACTTTCAGTATCGCCCTGGTGTAAGACCACCATTCAGAATTGAAACGTTGCTTAATAATGGCTTAATCCGTGTTTAGTGACTAGATCTGAATAGCCAGGTACTTTCCCACCTTCCTCTTCCCTATCTCCTTCCCTTCCCCACTTACCTTCAGCCTCACAACATACCCCAATTGGGGATGCCATAGTCTCACTGGCTCCAGACGGGAGCAGTTGGGACTCTTGTGAGGTCTCTATAAAAATAAAAAAAGACAAAGGTCAAAGGTTCGAAACCCGACGGAAAAAATAATTTTATATGATATACAAAAAGTCAACGTTATAAAGCGTCGGTGTGTGATAAAATCACATAAAGAGTAAAAATGCTTGAAAATAATATATTACAAAATATAATATTTTAATTGTTATTAGGTACTTAATAACTTTGTAATGGAATGTAATAATTACTAAAATAAGCCCAATTATCTTCTCCTTTTGCATATTAAACATGCATCTTATTCGCTGTACATTAAGATACATTATTCTAAGAATTAAGATATATCTGCACCTTCTTCAAAAAGTGGGAGATTGGTATGTCTCAATACGTTCTGAGTATTGACTCATCGTTCAGAACGGAAATGTCGCATTAAACTACTAGATCTATGTTGGCAGCCAGGTCCTGCCTAACTTCCCTGCCTAAACTCCTTCCTATCTCCACTTCAATCAGCCATAAAACATTTCCCAAATTGGGAATATCAGCAAAAACATCTCAATGGTACCTTCAAGTTATTTCAAAATGGTACACAAATCTTTTTTAGGTCATATTATGTTTAGCAAATTGACTTTATCTTTATCATCATCAACATTTTGTCTTCAAAAGTAGCTTCATCGCTTTTGCGTAATGATCGTCATTAAAAAAACATGGGGGCAATTTTTATTTGCCCTGTAATGAGGCATTTCTCATGCTCTTGATAGAAAATAATCTTACGAAATGAGATACTTTAATGATATACATCCAGTTTGTAGAACAAATATCATTAAATTTGCCCAAATTATAAATATATTATAATATAATGAATACAATAAAAAAAAACAACGAAAAGAGTTTATTTCCTTTAAGAAAAAACAAGGAAAACGGGCTTCACATCTTTGAACAACAGGTGTCTAAATGCAAAACGACAAAATATTTTGTTTTTATTTATTTACACCTGTTTGTATTCAAATTGGTTCCAACAAAGAGGCATTTAAACATCCTATTGAAAAGCCATTAAAAATGACCAAAAAATCTATTCATAATAGCCCATAACCCAACCTTACATAACCTATTTAAAAAGTTTTTTTTTCATAATTTTTAATGACTAATTGTTGAGTCGTCCTGTCACAATTCAAATTAAACGACTTATGTACCTAATTATAAGGAAGTTTTGCTTACACCGACTTTCTGATAGAATGGTTGAACGCGTAGGTATCTACCTACTATTATGAAATAAATAATTTTCATAACATATAAATAAGTACCTATCAAGGTTTATAATTTATTTATGGTTCATTGTTACGTCAGCCCTTTATTATAATAACTTTTGTATTCCTTTGTTTCTGTTAGTAAAAGTATTATCCATTAAATCTCTAGATATATCATTAATATCTTCTTCGATGTATTCAATCACCCTCCTTCAAATCTTCACATCATTCTACTTGTTGGTAGGTAGCACAATATTATGACGTAAGAAGACAAAAAAAAGATTTTATAGCGTAATTTTAAAAAGGTACTTTTCAAGAATAATGGTTATGTACGCCCAAACAGTTTACCAAGGTCGGCCTTGGTTGTTGCGAGGTCCGGTACATCAAATCACCAGTCGTTCAGTGGATATTTTTCCAGTAGGCTTATAATAGACCATACAAAGAGTCCCAAATGCTCGTGAGTCAGTGTGATCATGTGTCTCTAATATTGGTTAATGTTCAGGAAGCGAAAGAAGGGTCAGAAAACGGAGAAAATATATAAAAAAAAGTTGACAATTAAAATGTGAACTTATGACAGAACTAACGCAGGATAATTGTAGGATTTGTGAAGTATGTAATTAAATTAAATGAAACAAATTACTTTGTGTAAACCACTATAATCACATAAGTAATATCTACATGTTTCAAAACCGATGGTTTCTTCGTCAGGATAATAACATAACAAAAAAAAACAAACAAGTATAGACAAAAAGAACAATAGACACAAATATTGAAGAGTGAGGTGATTGATTAATCACCTAAAAATATCATTAAAAACAATAATATAAAATGAAATATAAAAAAAATAGTATTTCTTCAAACTTCGCAAAATCATTTTCGTTGTTTGTTTTTGGGGTGTTATGCCGTGTTGTGCTACCTCCTTCTTTAGCCGACGTTTCGGACAGCGTTGCAGTGTCCATCATCAGGGCAGATCCGGCAGATCCGTCGATGTGAATTTGTAGTGTTAAGTGTGTGCTTATTTCTAGATCTGCCCTGATGATGGACACTGCAACGCTGTCCGAAACGTCGGCTAAAGAAGGAGGTAGCACAACACGGCATAACACCCCAAAAACAAACAACGAAAATGCTTTTGGCCGTGAAAATCTAAAAACGTATCTTCGCAAAATCACTTTGTGGCGTCATTTTGAATTAAATTAAAACAAATAACTTTGTTTAAACCACTAATATAAACTATTATTTAAAAAAATATTTGCCTCAGGATCATTGACTTTCGAAAGAAGAAATTTACCCATTTAATGTTATTAATCTTGGAAAGTTACGACACCTGTCTAAAAGCATTATTAAAATCGAAGGCACATTATTTTCATACTAATCGAACAAAAAATGTAACACCGCTCATGAAAATGAAAACCATTCAAAGAATATGTACCATATGTTCAAGGAATTATCATTAATATCTTCTTGTTGTATGTGAAATATGATCCCTAAGGCGTAGGTGTCTTAAAATTGATCCTAAAGCAGTGTAAGGCAGATTAAGCGAAATTAACAAAGTATGGAAAATATTTTGCGTATAGAGTGAATGCACTAGAATGATATGAGATGCAAATAATAATAAAAAGAAATCGGGGACGACTTAGTATGACATGGCAGGAATCAAGTCAGTTTGGGTTGGGTCTTGTCAATAATCGAAATAACAGATGAGACAGTATTGTGTGATTTTCTGTCCTATCTGCCTATCCCTGCGGATAAAATGCGAGCCAGTTTATAAAGAAACAAGATAAAAAAAATGGTATAAATAAATTCCAGAACAAAAGATTGAATCACAACATTGGAAAAAATGAAGGAATTTTATATTAAAGAATTTTAAACATTCTTCAAACTAAAATCAGTTTTCTTGTGGAGGAAATGATTTTGCACAGTTCTTATTCTTAAGTTTTCAGCTAGACCGAACCGCATCGATTTGCCGTGTAATAGTTTTTCTCGTTGTTCTGCCATTTAGTTAACATAATGCACTACGTAAATTAAATAGCTTTTCATGTTACTAATAACCAAACAATATCTTCGCTAATAAGTATTTCCACGGTAAACCGGAAGGCAAAAACTAATTTGATTGCTATTTACAATGTGCAATAAAACTTTATTTTAAATTATCTTTGAATACATTTACATAATTTATTTGTGCAATTGGGGGGCGACTCCCTTAGCCCATATTTTGGTTCTCTTCAATTTTATTTTCTAACTAACCACCACGCCGTTTCCCCGCAAGGGTAGATAGAAAGGATGGACCACCACACAACTATGACATACTTTCATTGCTTATTTCACATTCATACATACTCATCTGCTATTTTTATTACTTAAGTATATTATGATTCCTTGGGCGTTCCCAACTTCTTCTACCGTTCACTTTCACGTCCTATGTTTTCCTTACACTCCTTTCTTCGTTAATCTGCTCTACATGTCGAAACGGTCGGAGAGCCACTTTCACCCTCTATACAAACAAGTTATTTAAACCATAACGAAGTTAATTGTAAAATCGGTTTCTGAATGTGGTAGGATCTTCTTTTACATCAAAATAATTTCCATCAGGGCCTATGTCAACTTTTGAAAATGCTGTGTGGAGAGTCTTTTTAAGGAAAGGAGGGAGTAAGTTCTGGAAAGGAAAAATGGGTGGGTAGGAATCTGGGCGTCCACGTGTACAGGAGTGACAGATATATGAATCCATCTCTTGCGGTGCAAGGCGATGGTTTGATAATCCGGCTGAAGAGGTCAAAAGGTCTCCCTCAACCAGTCTCTCCCGAATCGGCTAGCATTCAGTAGGTGGGCAGATGAATCCGCTGCCAAGACTAGACAAACTTCACCCCTGCTAAGTCACCAAATGTAGCGACCCATTTAGGGTGACTTATGGCAGGTATCCAATAAATGGATCCTGGGCAACGGTACCCATACTTGCCTCCCTAATTAAACCTTCGTATTAAAGATTTCTAAATATCAATTACAGTTACTTACGTACAGAACAGCGCTAAGAAATCTTTTCCTAACAAAATACTTTCTCTAAATATGATATGAGAATCTATTTTTCGTGTTTTTGAAACAATACAAGAAAAGCTCCATAGCTTTTGTAAAAAACTACGCCAGTGTTTATCTTGAATGTTGAGGCGGGAACAAAATACATAATAACTAGGTGTTATTTGCCTCTGTACTCATAATAAGGAAATTAATAGTCGAATGGCATAATTGAAACCTGCGTTCAGTGTCTTTTCTCTCTAGACCTGTACAGGTACTTATCAAGGTCGTTGATTACTTAACCTATACTTCGGAATAAGTGCCTAGATATAACACTACATCCTTTTCAATACTTATTCAAGACTAATTAAAACTTATTTTCCATTTTTACGATGTAAAGTTCAACCAGTGATTTCAAGTTGGTGATTCATCGCTAAACCGCACACATGTGTATGTTCTGTCCTTGATGCATTAATTGATTTTGAATTAGTTTGTTCAGGTGCACCTATTATTTTTTTTAGATTTGTGATGGTGTTATGCGTTATGAGTCACATATGTACGGAATAAACAGAGCAGGAATATACGCCTATATACAGAGTGCGATTGATGACTTGAGGGAGAGAATGAGTCACAGAGAAGATGTAAAGATACACGGGCAAAAGGTGGATATGATAAGGTTTGCTGACGATATTGCTATGGTTGCTGAAAGCGAAGAAGAACTGCAAGAGGTCTTAACAACCATGCAAAGCATTATTCAAAACAACTACAACATGAAGATAAATAAAGACAAAACAAAGCTGCTGACTGAAGGCCGAACGCAACATCAGATGAGAGTAGAGATGTCAGGAGTTCCTCTAAAGAACACCAAGAAGTTTGTCTACCTCGGGAGCAAAATAACACGGGACGGTCGGTATAAGAGCGAGGTCGACAGCCGTATACACCAGGCTAGCCTTGCATTCAATAAAAGGTCGAATAATATAGACCTAAAACTGAGAATACGCCTCATCAAGACCTATGTATGGAGTATCTTGATGTACAGCTGCGAAACATGGTGCCTATCCGAAAGAGATAAACGGAGACTAGAGGCTTTTGAGATGTATTCCTATAGAAGACTATTAGGAATTTCCTGGAGAGACCGCATTACAAATGAGTAGGTTCTCCAAAGAATCGAAGGAGGAAGGCACCTGCTCAGGACCTTGTCCGAAAGACGTGCAAGATGGATCGGCCATATAATTCGACAAGAAGGCCTCTTGCATGCCATGCGCTGCTCATCATATGCAGACTTCAAAAGAGCCGCACAAGAGAGGGAAGAATGGAAGAGAAGAATAGAAAAAATTGCTGCAAACCAATCCCAGGATTGAAACCAGAGAAAGAGATGTACGGAATATTAATAAATTGAGTTGTTCATTATACCTAAAATTAATATTTATGAAAGCTTATAAAAGTTTCCAAAAGTAGGTACGTCAAACAATTTTTAAAAAAACAAGTGTGCTTTAGACCACACGACTGAAATAAATACTTCTTTAGCTCCATCTATATGTATGTCCATATATATATTTATATGTAAAATATATACATGTATTAATTTTCTACAAATATTTATTTAAATTCATTATCATTCGCCTCGCCCGATCAAGCCGTGCGCATCGACTTCCGCTCCCCCCTCGTTTGGCGCGTCACTGGTATTTCAAAATACTGGCTGAAATATTTCATGCACTGGCTATGAGAGGAAGAGAGAAAGAAAATGTGCGCGCGCACCGCTCTATCTTGCTTCTACAGTGAGCCCGTTCGCCTCGCAACGCATTTCAATTTCCGTTACACATTCGCCAGCTTACCCCCCCAAGTCACGCGTGCGTAAAGAAGTATTTATTTCAAAAACCTTTTTGACCGTGGTTTTCACATAAATAGTTTTCAGTGACTTTGAAATTGAGAACTTTTACAATTTAGGAGGCGGGTATGGGTACCTCCGCCCCGGGAACCCTTTTTGGATAATCAATACCCCTGCCATAGGTCACCCCAAGTGGCTCGCTATAGTTGGTGACTTAGCAGGGGTCACCGGGTTCATGGGGTGAGGTTTGTTTAGGTCTTGACAGCGGGTGCGTTTGCCACCAACTGCGGGCTGGCTGGATTGGGAGAGACTGGTTCAGGGAGACTTTTTGACCTCTTTAGTCGATCCATTGCCTTGGGAGGAATGGATTCATATATCCGTCATTCCTGGACACACTGATCTTCAGATTCCTACCCATCCCTCAAAACTTTTTCCTTCCCAGACCTTTTTTTCCTTAAAAAGACCCTTCACACACACGGAGAAAAATGAACTGTTAAAAACGGGACTGAAGTGCTTACGAACAAATTAACGGTGATTCAATGTTTATTGGCGGTAAAATACGTACGAAATTACGTATACCAACAAATTATTCTTAATTTTCCCGCCAATAAACATTAAAACCCTGTTAATTTGTTGGTAAGAACTTCAGTCCCGTTTTTAACCGTTCTACGAATAAAATGATCGTATTTTCTATTAAAATGTTCGTTTTTCTATTAAAATGTTCGTTATTTCAAATAACATTTTTCTCCGTGCAGCATACCATTCAAGGGAAATTGTTTTCCTCGTGGTCTCCTGTGTGTAGCCAACGTAAAAAAACTGATTAGTATTCCAATAAGAAAGATACAAATTACTTTGATATCTAACCATTATAATTTTCCGATTCGTTACGACGATAAATAATTCATCATAAATGTCGGCGTGACATCAGACAGTTCTGTTGTGAACAGTGTAGGTACAAGCGCCATTTGCAAAGACGTGCGTGGGTAGAGGAGATCGCATTGGAAAATTGTTCCACAAAATGTCAATCGTTCAGCCTTAATTCGTGATTTAAAAACTAAGGAGGAATTATCATTGTTACATCCTTGTGTTCTATTTTCTTTTATTGGTTTTGAAGAAGTTTGTGGGACTTTATTCTCACAAAAATCTGATATGAAAATGTTAGCCAGCGCTAAAAGAACCTGTACCGTTGTATTTTAACAAATTGACAAATGAAAATATGTTGCAAAAGCGATAAAAAATTACAAATACTATAGTTATAGCATAGATTATATATGACAAAATAAGGTTATGGATAGGTACAGTAAATTTATGTACCTACGTATAATCGTGTTATATTTAAAAGATAAATGATACTTCGTGCTTAACCACTCGAGCGCTTTTTGCCACAATATGGCACTATTTCCACAATAACGGATTGCTTTGTTGCCAAAATGTGGCAATTTTTTTATTTTTTTTTTAAATCAAATCGACTATATAATATGTTGTACATTCAAATTATAACAAAATAAATATTCTCTAGATTCTTAAAAATGTTTTTATATTAACGATTTAATATATTTTTTAATATAAATCCTATTAATATGTGATAAAAAACAAAAGATAGGTGAATTCATTGGCTATATAGAACTATAATCAGTTTGTATGTTTCCTTCTCAAATTCGGAGGTATGATTTTTTTAATGTGGGCGGAAAAATTTCATTTAGCATTCCGAGGAAAAACATTTAAATTGCTCTGTCGTTGCAGTGGTTGTTGAAGGACATGGGAACAATATCACATTTCCTGCGAGGCAGTTAATTAACCTAGTAAGTCTTCTCGGGGACCTAACCATAGATAAGCTAGTTCTGCCACTGAGAAGAATCAGAAGCCTGTGTTGGCGGCCTCGCGTGAAATTATCCGGGACATCGGAGTTACTCGATATCTGGATAAATTTTATATTCCTAAGAGCAATACAAATTAACTTGAAAATGTATTTATAAGAAGAAGCTGTAAAACGTTTAATAGGTTATGCCCAAATATCGATGTGTTTAACACGAACATTGCTAAATTCACAGCATTCGTAAACAAATCACACTCCATCGAATGGCAAATATTATGTGGAACCAAATACTTAATATTTCATTGATTTTTTTATTTATTAGTTCATCACATTTCATCTTTTACGTGGTGGTTTGTGTTTGAATAAAATCACTTCTTCAGAGAAATTATTGATATCCATTAAAATTTCAATGTAAGCCTTAGAAATATGTATATCATAAAAAACTTTTTGTAAATTAAAGATGCAATTTTTATCGGAATTGTTTGTATTAGGATTGTTGTGTATTTTATTATGGTCTTGAATTTCAATGTCGTTATTTTATTGGTCAATGACATAAATGAATGTATAAATACTGTTTATAACGCAAATAAATAAAATAAAATAAAAGACATGGAATTCTATTTTAGCCAGAATATCTATCTGGCATTGATAATTTCAGAAGCTTATAAGCCGTAATACAATATCAAAAACACGGAAATTACATCTTTTGGTCACCTGTATCATCTACTTTTTCACTCCTCCTTGTAGCTATTTCCAATAAATTATATTTCACTTATTAACATCCAACTTCTTTATTGTGGATGACTTATTATAGGAAATACTGATAACTGTGTAATAATATGACTTTATTATTTCCAAATTTGACATTAGCGAAGTTTTAGAGACAGAAAATAATATAATCATCGCTGGTGATGTGATACAAAGCAATAGTGATGTGACAGTAGCCGGAATAAAATCATTAAAAATACGATAGAAATAGTACCGATCTTGCCTACAGGAAAACGTTGCAATCAAATAAAGATTAAAATGCTAACCGTTGTGGAAACAAACAGAACATGGGTTTGCTGCTTTGATTCACCGGAACAAATCAGTGCTTCAGAAAATCCAAACACAGTCTTGTCCAGGCTGACGTCTAGCACCACCTACATCATATTATCCAATCAACATTATACTTCATCCTATACAGATCTATAATATTATATTGTTTCAATCCGTGCAATAGATCCGCTAGTCGTCTAATTATCGTTTTCTGGGATAAAATGCACTATTTGCAACACTTAACTGTAGGCCGCTGATGCTGACGAGAATGCGGAGAAAGACTTCGTACGTGGGAAATGCGAATACTTATGTAGGTACTAGGAAAATTATTGAGAAGAAAAAGATTAGCTTCTCGGTATCATATTATATTCCTAGAACTCAAGTATTTAATTTTTTTTATTTATTAATCTGTATAAAGTTTGATTATATTAAGAAATTATTAGAAATAATACCTACGTTGACATTAAAAAAATTATGTTTGTTTTAAACATCATTTGTATATTCATTCTATGCAAGCGAGGAATTGGCGAGTTTACTATAAATTTTTTTGTGAATGGTGACATTGAAATGGATTTTGAAGCTATGATAGATATAAAAATAAAACTACAATAGATTGAGAATTCTCAATTGTTAATCCTAGGAAAGTTTTGGTAAAAGACTCGATAGCTGACCTTCGGTATAACCAGAAAAAGTGTACGATTAAGATTTAAACTTTCAAAATTCATAATATTGTATCGTTTGATACGTAGAAAACAAATTGTGTCGATACATATCAAACTTGCCAAAGTCCACTGCCAACCATTTTTTGTTTTTTTTTTGTGTATTCGATTCAGCAAAAAAAATCAATCTTTTGTATTAGATCAATCTAACTGAAGTCCACGGCTTCCCAAAAAAATTAAGGGTGAAAGTTGAAAGATTTTTTCAATCCAACCCAAGTCTCACACCCGCTTCAAACCAGAGAGCCAAAGTCCATTACAGCCAACCACACGTCGTCTTCACTCTGTTATAGCCGCCATTTGTGTCAGACAAGCCATATCAAACTCACACAAGTCCTATTTCTTTAATTCAAACACATCTAAGTCCAGTGCCTTCTATTTCAATGTTGACTAAGTCCATAGGTACCTAACTAACTAACTAACCATCACGCCGTTTCCCCGCAGGGGTAGGCAGAGAGGACGGACCGCCAAACAACTCGGTCTTGGCACATGCTCCTTGCCTCATTCACATTCATACATCTTCTCATACATACTCTTCTATTATTCTGACTCTTGACATGGCCCGACTCAAGTATCTGATTTACTTGATCGTGCCACGTCTTCCTTGGGCGTCCTCGGCTTCTTATACCGTTCACATTCGCGTCATAAATTCTCTTTACACTCCTTTCTTCATTCATTCGCTCAACATGCCCAAACCATCTAAGCGTCCCTTTCTTAATCTTACTTACTACGCTCACATCAGCCTTGCATTACCTAACTTATCAAATGCGCCTTAGTCCATAAAAAAACATCGAAAATGCATATTTACTTCAAGAAACTTATTTTGATTTTTAGTTTTCTTGTTCCCAGCTACAATATTCATAACGTAAAGTAATATTCATTGGTTTTTACTAGCTAAAAGTTGAAACTAGAAAAAATCGTCATTATCCGAAAAATGTTTGAACGGGACATAGGCGAGTTTGATAAGTGTGGTCATTTAATGACAGATAGGTTATTACAGTTCAACAGTTTCATAACTTTTATCCTCATGGTGTTCGTTCAGTGTACTCACAAACTTTCCCCTCTGTCCAACGTTGCACGAATGCTGAAGAAACACAAACCGTAACCATACCATATCCTGCAACCACAATAAAAGCTTACCGCTGAAAATTCCGTTGTCACTTATCCCTCTTCTCCATAAACGACGCGTGTGACAGAAAAAGAGACTACAACGCAGCTCTCAGCGGCAGGACAATAACAGCATCCTGCAAAAAGCATGATGCTGGTAGCTCAAAACCGGTTTAGTTATTTTTTATTGAAAAGTCGAAGAGAAGAACTGAGAAATTCACCCGTACGAATAATATTGTGCATAATATTCGGTCGAGTTACAATGCTTTGTATTTTGTTTGCATAAATTCACAGCTGTGTCAATACGCAATTTATTTTTAAATGTATTATTAACATTGCGACATTCGACATTATAATGACATGTTATTAATTTTGTATTTTTTCTTATTTTCAGGTAAGAAATGAAATGGATTATTCGCAACACAAAATCTGCTCATTTGATGTTGATTAAATTGGTGAGTGATTTTGTTATTAAGCAAAAACAGTTTTATCTTAAATACCTGATGTGGGTGAGTAGACCTGGCCTTATAATAAAAGACAGACATTTTTTACCTTGTCATTTGACAGATTAAGTGACAAAATTAAGTGCTCTTATTATGTATCGATTGTCAAATATTCAATATTTTACATTGTTAATAAGTTTGTCAATCTCTACATTAGTTTTTTTTTTATTTATTTGATTTTTCGTTTTGGATTAAACTAAGTCCAAAGATGAATGTTTTAAAGTAAGAATTTGAAAAATCATTCATAGACGGAAATGCTATAATGGAAAGAGCTAAAAAAAATGGAAATTCCCAGACTCGATTTTATTTTCTTGGTGTGACGTAGACTCACCAGTTTCCCGCTTGTACTACTAGTTTCTGTACACCGTGTATATACCTATATAGACGATCTTGACAACATCAATACAATGGACTAATTGAAGCAAATGTCATGACACAAGAAGTTATTGGAAAACCACGGCAGCTCCATAAATATTGAGTGTTTTTATTTCGTGGTCACTTATTTCGTCCCAGTTCCCGTTATTCGCACACATATACATATTATAATGAACAAATTTTATGTGACAAAGATCAATCATTCCGATTTTTTGTAAAAATAGTGTTCAATAGCACTGGCGTAACGTAAACCCATGAACACGTGCCCCATCTGTATACTGTGACGTTTTAATTCCTAGTTCTCTTATCACTGTCCAATATATTGTTCGAACGTTCTATTTACAAATCATGTACTTTTTTACATTAATTCCATACACCTAACCCATATTGTGGGAGAGAGGAAATTTGCTGGCAAATTTTTCCACAGCCGAGCCAAATTGTGAAAAGCAAATCTACCTGCATATTTTAAATTTTCTTCTGACACCCTTTTTTAAACGAAAATTGACTGTCAATTAGGCAATTTCCTCTCTGTTAACTAAAATCCGGTAAAACTTAATAAGATTCCAATCTTGTCAGTTTCAGATATATGTAAAGTGAAAGTGGCGGCTCGTGACGTTTGGTGTGCTAGAGTGTTAATATTAACAAAAATGATATTATTGATATCGATGAAGCCGAAAAAATTTTTGTTTTTACTTTTTTTGTATGAAGACTTTCAGAAAATCCGTGCGGCGCACGGCAAAACAGGAAAATCCTGAAAATCTTCATACAAAAAACACACATTTTTTCGGCTACAACAACATCAATCATGCCATTTTTTTTTAAATATTAGCATTAACACATCCAACATTCACGAGCCGCAATTGTAAAATTATACTAATACTCGTAGGATGTCAATAAGGGACTAGATATTATTTTCTCGCAGAGAACCGATAGATTGTCCTGATTGATACCCCACTGCTAATATATAAATAAAGACTTTACACTTGATTAGTGATCAAAGAATAACAGCTTATTTCCTGTCAAATTTCCAATTTCCGACAAATTACATCCGACAATGAAAATCAGCTAAAACTATCGCATTCTTCAGGTTTGTGCTTTATCCATGCGTTTAGCATTCCATAACTTGAAACACAAAATAAATTAAATCCGAGAAATACATGATGTTTTGCACTACGTCGTGTATAACTCGGGATCAGGCCGCTAACAATAACACGCCTTAAATAAATAGCGATAAGGTTTAAATTCCCGTATAACACCAGCCGCCTCTTTTGATTGATTCAAGAAAAAACATCGCAAAAGGCGTGTTTTATTTTATTTTGCGAACCTCAGGCACTAATATTTAAATGTATTACAAGAATTTAATTTTCCACATTATACAATAAAACCATAACCAAAAAGGAGTTCGTAAGTTGGAGATTTTTAACTTTAAATCAGTTTTTATAGACCTGACACTTAATTTTATCTGGGTTTTTAAAAAGACTAAAAAAAATTGATTATTTCAAATGTGTTCTACTCGCAGTACTTAATTAAAGTATTTGAAATATTACTAATCGATCTAGTTTTCAAACCAAAATCAAATGATTTTGTATTACTTCCCTTTTTTAGGTATTACTGATCACTGTAACCAAAAATATTGGCAAAATACCTACGTTAAATGGAAGTGCGAAAAAAATATCCAATAAAACAGTGCTAAAAGTATGTCAGAGTCAAACTAAAAACTCGTTATTATATATATGGTAATTTTAGCAACCTCATAATACCTACTGTGGGTCATACGATACAGAAGGTGATCTCACATTGAATGTCATGACTTTCTATGCTGGGCATTGAGGTATTTAAACTCCGTGCAACGATTAGTCATTTCAAAGAGGTATTTTGATTTATGATATCACTGTGATGAATGGAGCAAAATAGTCAGTGTGACGAAGTACTGTTTTAGAATACCAGTAGATAGTTTTCGTCCAAAATCTCTGCGTGTTAGATCATTTTTTTAAAACTACCTAGGCATTTTTTTCTATTTTTGTAATTTTCACAAACAAAAGCTTTTAATTTAATGTTTTTATAGCCCAAACATGGTTATCGAACTAAGTCCATAATATGATACATTAAATAGGTTATAAAGAAGAGTGTCTGTGGCAGGAGGCGTGGCTTGGTTTTTTTATACAAATCTAAAGCTTTGTTCCAAAATTGATGAAAATTTGCTCACTTGTACTTTGAAAAAGAGGAAGATGACTGTCTACATGAGATTTCAACAAACCACCCCTATTCTCTTTTCACATTTCTTAAAGAATTTTGTTGGTTTTTGATGAAGTTTTGCATACTAGACATTCAAAATAAGAAAAAAATTACTGTGTACATCTGATTTCAGGGCAACGTCGAGGACTTAAGCTAGTTTTCATGTAAATTTAAATGTCTCAATAGCTTTTTTACGTTAACTTTTTGTTCTACACGGTTACGAAAAATTACAAAGAATGTTGTTTTATTACATTTTCATTAATACTTCTCTTCATATACTTATCTCATCGGATTATACGACATAAAATTAGAGCTATCTCTTCAACTATCTATTATAAGAAAAAAACACAGTACCAATTAAATGGGCTATGGCTACCTTTGCAAAACTTTCCATCACCGTAATAAAAAGTTACATGAAAATGAATTTCAACCATTCATTCCCAATATCTATTCGATATTATATAACCCACTTATAAAAATAATTGTCCAGCTCTGAACCGTACTTTCCAGGCTTTGTGTGGGAGGAGTGAATCATAAACTACACTGGCTAACGTCACCGTTATCCGGATACACTTTTTGTATCTATGGTTATAATTGTACATGTGACCTATAGATACTAGTCTACTAAATAATTATATCTATGGCCATAGATAATTTATCCTGAAAAAACATTACTCATACTCAACCGATGCACTTTGATGGAAAGCGTCACTGTCGCATAATTGTAATATAGACATTCATTTTATTTAGTAACTGTTATGTTTGGTTTATTCACATTCAAACACAGTTGGGAGTTTCTTCAATGGATACTTGGTTCGTTACAAACTGTTTATTTACAAAAAAACAGTCCTGTGCTGATCGCCTATAAGCGATCCTGTCGAGAAATCTATTATCCCGCCATCTGACGGAAACCAGTCGAAACTAAATAACTCCTGCCATCTATGGCTTACCTCTTTAACCTGCTTGTCCAATACACTACAGTAACTAATTAACTAACCATTACACCGTTTCTGCAGGGGTACGCAGAGAGGACGGACCGCCAAACAATTCAGAACTGGAACCCACTCCTTGCCTTATTCACATTCAAACATCATCTTAGGCTGTTCTGACTCTTGATTTGGCACGACTATTTCATGCCGTGCTTTCCTCGGGCGTCCCCGTCTTTTTCTACCATTCACATACGCATTGTATTAAATTCTCCTTACGCTCCTTTCTTCGTTCATTCGTTATTCGTGCCCAAATCATTTAAGCATCTCATACTTAAGCTCACGAATTACGCTCATTCTTTGCGTATCACTGCACTTCTCACACGATTTACCACAGATACGCCTCGGGGATCTCATTTACTACTTACGTCTACTTTCATCCTTCCTCTGCCAATTCCATACTTCTCTGCCAAACTTCAGGTTAGGTACCAGTACTCCATTGTGGACTGCTAGCTTTACATATTTTGATTTTTTTGTTGGCTATAGACGTGTTCAGTTCTATTAGGTATTTTACTCGTATTATATAAATCCACTAAGAATCGAAATTGTTGTAACTCCTTGTTTTTCTTACCAATTCTTTAAATAAAACTCCGACTTAAAGTCCTCAAAACACTTTGGACATTTATTAATGATGAATGAGCTCGGATGGCTTTAATTAGCAGATGGTATTAATAATTCTGGGTCTCGACCTTGAGGTTGCAATCGTATTTAGTATAGTCTCAATCCCATGTATAGACAGCTTTGTGCCATCTAATGTCTAGGAAAACTCCATTCTTGCTGTAACATAATATTTGTGTCGCTTGTGAGAAAAGGGGAGAGATTACAACCGAGTTGTATATCAACGGTGTGGCTATAAACAAAGTGATGAAATTTAGGAAGTTTTGTTGTGAAAATAACATATAATTACGCGTTTGTCACGGTGTCGACAGGTTTGTATAAATATCAAATGGTGAGGCTGAAATATCGTGAGTCATGACGAATTCAAAATGATTCAATGATTTGTAATGAAAACGGTCATCGGGTACGCAGACGTAATCATGATTCTGATTGATGTGACCAAATTAATGTGGGTTTACCTCAGTGAACCACCCAATGTGTTCCTGTGATTTTAAGCTCAATTTCTTGCAGTGCATGGTGTTTAGTGAAGTAAACAAATTTTAAAACCTGTTTTTAGTCTTTTACCAAAACTTGGCTTTCCTGTTTTCTGTAATATTTTACGAAAATAGATGTTTGGTAAAGTTTTAACAAATTATTCGATGATGAGCTCTCTTGAACTTTAATTGGCCGTTGGCCCACCGGTGGCCACCAATGAAAATTATTATTATTTTTTTTTTTTTAAATCATTATTTTTTTACGAGTTTCTATCACAAAATAATATTATTAGTAAGAACAGTTGTATAAACTACCAAAATCTGAAAGAATTGTTACTGTAAACTTATAAAATGCGACCCAAAAAAATTCTGAAGTGACGTTCGATTTTTTTTTTTTTAAACCTGGCCTGCCAACGGTTGAACATTGACGAAAATATCCAAATATTATATTATTACAGTAAAGAATGATTTTATACACTTTATTTTACCCTGTTAATGGCTAAATTATTTTTTTCTAGTTCGAAATGTCTCTCGTGCGTTGTGGAAGAAGTTATTTAAACTAGTGTTGGGTAGGACACGTTTACAGAATGTGTTTTTAAGGGATACTCAAATACTGAAATAAAGTGCATCATCGTGAGGTAATTGTTTGAGGTGTCAACTCAAATGAGGTAAGGTGTGAGACAAAAAAGGCGGAGGATATGGGGGTGGATAGGAATCTGGAGGATCGGTGCGTCCAAGAGTGACAGAAGCATGTAACCGAGCTTAGTCATTAAAAGTCACGAACCACTTGGGGTGATTTATGACAGAGGTGTTGGTTATCCAATTAATTGATCCCGGGGCAGCAGTAGTTCAAAAATTAACCTATTTAATAACCAACCTACGAGGAGAGGACACCAAAATAAGCAGAAGATAATACGAAAGTACGCTAAAACTTGTTATGTTTTTCACTTTATGTTACGACAATTATTAGATATACGGAACTATTCTACCTTCAATTAAACTTCTTCTTTGTGAATTATTAGGTAATCACCCTTCATTTTGAATTCTTGGAAATAACAAGCCACTATATAAAATGATGTTCGTTGTTTATGTCAATCGCACAAGTGTAGAGGAAGCGAATATCATAGCGTGCTGTCGTGTCAGTATAAAAATATGACACTCTTTCCTCCGTTGTTATAACTCATTGATATCACGGAATTGTTACAGCTAGTATAGTATCACGGAGTTGTTGCAACTTGGGTAACTGTCACGCATTTGTTATGTTATTGTTCATTCACTGTTTGAAGAGAAAAAAAACCGATCGTTTACTTCAACACGGCTGTTATTTTGAACAATTGGAGCGCTTTATTATTTTTACCGTGACGATCCGCGGAAACCGCACGGTGACGGTAATAACTCACAGCATTTCATTTCTTTAATACGAGTGAAGGAGATGCAAGAAATTAATCTTTTAGAAAATAATTTTCTTGCCTCTCCCTCACTCATATTAAAGAAATGAGATGGCGCGAGCCATTACCGTCGCCGTGTTGTTTCCGCGGATCGTACCGCCAATAATAAAGCGCTAATTCTTATACGAAAAAATGGATTGATTGGATAAATTCAATTGATTATAACGGATTTAAAACAATATTAGTTAGCCGGTAGTTAATAAAATATGCTACACGGAGAAAAATGTTATTTGAAAAAACGATCATTTAAATAGTAAAAACGGTTAAAAAGGGGACTGAAGTTGTTACGAACAAATTAACAGTGTTTCAATGTTTATCGGCGGTAAAATACGTACGAAATTACGTATACCAACAAATTATTCTTACATGTTCCCGCCAATAAACATTGAAACCCTGTTAATTTGTTTGTAAAAACTTCAGTCCCCTTTTTAACCGTTTTTACTATTTAAATGATCGTTTTTCTATTAAAATGATCGTTTTTTCTATTAAAATGATCATTTTTTCTATTAAAATGATCGTTTTTTCTATTAAAATGATCGTTTTTTCTATTAAAATGATCGTTTTTTCAAATAACATTTTTCTCCGTGTATCTTTATGTTTATTAGTGGAAGAAAATTATTTAGCTGTTCAAATCATGCATAAAAATTATATAGGTAATACCGAAGGTTCATATAAAATGAGTTTAACGAGGTTATTTAACACCTAGAGAGAGAGAAGAGAATAATAAGAGAATATATTTAAAATGAATACAAGTGTTATTACGTTGTTTTAGGTCGATATTAGTTCCTAGCTAGGCAGATTGCCTGTTCTAAGGAACCAAAGTAACCTATTTAACAAGTCAATTATTTTTTAATAATATCTAACATTTATATAATCCGCAGGTTATTATCCAACGAATTTTCTATTCGTTCAATTATATCGACAAAATCTCTACTAAAAATTACGTTTAATGACCGAAATTACGACTATCCAGTAAAGCAATTAGGCCTAATCCCAACAAACTTTGTAAACCAATAATTATGTAAATCAAAATGGCTGCCGTTTAAATCCGCAACAAGCGTAACATTTCTTATTCAAATTTTATTCTAAAACATTCTAAATCATCTGCTGGCTAGAAAAGAGAACAATCCGTTCCCATTGGGTCAAAGGTTGGCTCCTTCCTGATTGGTTGAAATTGGTTTACAGTTTACGCTCTGCAACAGTCCTTATCTTTTGTTTGCGAAGCGAACAATCCACGATTTGCTGCGTTCGTTTTGTGAAAGTGGTGATAGATCTTTATCTATGCTTATCATTCGATTTCCCGCCATTTCATTGTATTTGCTCGCCGTTTTTCCGATGAGCGATTTCATGGGTGATATTTACATTTCATTTTGAGGTTATAACGTAGATTCTAATATTATGTAGAATAAAATGAAGCGATTTGTTGGTCTTCAGCAGTTATTATTATTGATGATACTAAAGATATAGATAATAACCAACTATACTGAAAAAAATGTTGCTTTAAAAAAACTCTTAGTTGTATGAAAATGTATCCACTCCATGACGAAATATTTCCTTCAATTCTTGTAAAGCAGAAAATCCGTTTTCTGAAGTAGACAAAACCAAAAAAAAAAATATCTCTGGCGTCGTGAAATTTGCCCAGCGTTTACCGTTTGAATTTTCTAGAATACCTCAATTTTCGATCGTCATTTCGGTCATGAGTTAAGGAGCTTTGAAATACGCATATTACTTTTTAATATAAGCAAACATGTTATCAATCGTTAAAAATAAATTTTGCAAAAAAAAATTTGAAAATCGAGCAAAGGCGGGTGTAATTCACAATAAAACACTACCGAAAAGTACTTGAAGATATTCAAGGAAGCAAAACCATTCAAAGCGATTGAAAATTCAAATAATTTTACTTTGAAAATTGGTCTCACGCTGCAGTCAACTATTTACCGATGCTGAATAAATACAAGCAATCAAAAATCAAAACCCGCCTTGATAATGAGTAGAAATAATTCATTCATTAGTAAGGCTTTGAAGAGCGCAACAACCTCAAATTACTTTTAAATTGCACGAATGACCCTCGTTATTCATTTTTATAGTCATTTTTAAAGGTTATTTTTTTGGTTTGCATACATATCTACATAGATGAAATAAAGATTATCTGTACATAGATAAAGAAACGTGAATTTTTACATCACAATGAAATGTAAGATTGAATACAAGTTGAAACTTCTTGTTATTTTATAAGTTTCAGCAAAATTTAAAAATAATAATGTAGGTATGGCTTAATTTATATAGTACCTATCATTTGCGTGTAAAATCGCATCATAATTACCAAATGAAGCGAAGAAATATACTGAAATAAATTAATGGACTCTCACCACTAATGTAGTGTTAAATTTAGTAAAGGTATCATTCGGATCTCGGCAGTCGCGGCCCGGCAGCCGCGGCCCTGCAGCCGCAGCCGTGGTCGCGCCGTACCGCTTTGTAGGGATTTGTATGCAATAGTTTCCGATACAAGCTACCGTGCAGCGCGGCCGGGGGGCGTGGCCTGCGCGCGACCTTGGCAGCGACGCCGAGCCGCTCCGGTAGCAGTATGGTCGCGCTGCCCACTTGAAAATGACGAGTTTCTAGTAGAGTTAATTGCTCAAAATCAACCTCTTTACGATTCTCGACTCAAAACCTATAAGGATAAGGTTTATTAAGTACCTTGTATTTTTATTTTTACAGAATCAATACAAATAAACATTCAACCCACAAATCTAGCTTGCTGTGCGTGGTAGTTCATACCTACTCTAGTTCATTCTATTGATCCACTGTTCTTGCCATGAGACTTTTCCAGCTTCTGAGGTAAAGTAATCTTTAAGAATATCTCTGAGTTGAAATCCATCTTTTTTTTTCTTCTTTTTTAAAAAAGAAAGACAAACATTCACCGGTTACGAATAACCCAACAACATTTGAAAATCTCCTACTACCACCACACTAAGCAAAAGATGTTGCTTGCGTTGTGACGGAGGACTTAGCCAGCCGAGGAATCGAACACGGAACGCCTGGGTGGGACCCAAATGCGATGCCCACTCAACCACTGACCGGTCTATGTTCAGAAACCCACCCCTACGTGCCAGTGGAAACATATTGTCTGTTGATTTCGTTTTCGTTATAACTATAATATGGTATTCCATTTTTTTCTAAATAAGCATCCCGTAGTAAATTATGGAGGCAACATAGTGTAATGATATAATCATAGTGCACTGATTTATGCTTGACTACTGCGGTCGGCAGTCGCTGCCCGGGCCGTGGACGCTGCTATCCGAATGCTTCTGGCAGCGCCGCACAGCAGTAATAATGGGTCGCGGCAGCCGGTCGCTACTGCCAAGTCGCGACTGCCGAGATCCGAATGTTACCTTTACCGTACAAAAGGACAGCAACGTCGGTTCTACAGCACCCTGCGTAAAAAAAATCTTTATACAATACATTGTTAGTTACACGTCCGTGTTGTGGTGGTCGATTGAAATAGTGTTAATAATGAAAAGTGATTGATAATCCAATGAAATTGGATTGAGAAGATCATTATTAAGCAGATCAAAAAATGCCGACATTAAGCAATATTAAAAACAGTTTCCTCCAAGCTCCAATGTTTAACTCTGACTGTTTCCTCCTGAATACGGTTTTCCTTATTTCCAAAGGCGAATGCGGAGGAATCCTAAAAAAAACACAACACAAACAGACAAATTATGTTTATATTATGGCCGCCGCTACCTGCTTGCAAGGACTATGTGGTGATTGTAGTATCATTCAATATTGTAGGGCTTTTTAAGAAATATAAAATTTACCTAGCGCAAAATATGAGACGCAAAAGGCAAGGTCTGGCAGAGTTGTGAAACCTCCAGTAAGATTTAGTCATGGTGATTACGCTTAAGTTTTTTTGCCATTGTCATTTAGTATGATACTAAATTAACTAAATGAAAGGAGGAAAGGATAATATTTGTCTGTTATGTTGGTAGTCGTCAAAACGCCATCTTTCACATACTGACAAAGTTGACAGGTAATTCGACAGGTGTGTCGCGTCACTTTTCGCTTATGCTTGAACTTGTAGCAAATTTGAATATACCTCCATTAAGGAAATCGTCTTTCATTTTACAATCGAAATGTAGACAAGAACCAGTTATCCATTATCTTTTATTATTTTCTGTGTCTTGTCCATTTTCATATTTTAAAAATTAGATTATTATAGTTATCTTCTTCAAATAATTAATATTATTTAAGCCGTAGCTTAATAGTAGAGCTCCTGACCGGCAATCAGAGGGGTGCGGGTTCGAGTCCCGTCGGCGACATGTATCTTTTCTCGGAAGATTTTTTCAGTATGGATGAGTGTTTCAGGCTAATAATTATTGCTTATAATAATAATTAATATTTCATTTAATCCGGTTTTAAAATAAACTTCAAGCTAGAGTTAGAGAAAGTTATTTATTCTTGTTGTATGAACAACAACTTATACGTGTCTAAAGGACAGTGAGATTAACTCGTGACATTAGCGTGACCTTCGCAGGGTCAAATAATCCAAGGAAAGAGTCGTGTCGCGTACCCAGAAGTCAGTGACCTTGGCTGCTTCCACCACATTGTTGAATATTCGCAATCTCCTCTACAATAACTTGTGCCTTACAGTTTATTCCAAAGGTTCATTCTATGTAGGTGTATGCAGTGCGATAGGTATTGTTTTTATATTATATTCTAATATATAATTGCTGCTTGTCGATTTTACTAACACTTGTAATCGTGATATATGGATATCAATCGATGTAGCACTGCTCGATCAATGTCTGATTTTTTACAATTAATTTGAAAATACAATAATTGATTGTTTACGACATGTTTATAACATTTCTTTTTAAATACAGTCGTTCTTCAAACTTTCAGGCATTTCGTCATACATCTTTAGTCATCTTTACATTAAGACAGTTCTGTGATTTTGATTTCTTCATAATATGTGCCAATCTAATTATATTTACATTTCTGGTTTCGTAAATATGTACATCTCTATTAAGAACAATTTCATCCTTAAAATATTTTGCCATTTGGTTGTTCATGACTTAATTCACAAAAATTAAATGACAGTCTCTTTTTTATTGGAATCCAATTTAGCTCCTTTATCATTTGATTAATTTGTTCATTGGTCAAATATAACATTGTAGAGCAATAATCTAAATGTGGAGCAACTATAGTTTTATAAATGAGCTCTATAGTGTTTCCATTTGGTTTATTTCTTAGTCTTCTGAGAAAATTGACTTTTTTGATACCTTCTTTAGCACATATTCAAGATTTGCTGTGAAAGATAGTTTTGAATCGAGTATTAAACCCAGATATTTGATTTCATAAGTGTAAAACCCTTATGAATATACTACAATTAACCTCTTGTAGGCCGCAGACCCACCGGCGGGTCCGGATTTTTTATGCAATTTTGCCTCTTATGTATAAAGAAATTGTATGAAGAACAAGGTCAGAATCGCTTGGGCCATTCTCGATCTTGACATAACGAAATACTGGATAGCATTTAGCCACTCCGAACAATTCATATTAATTGCCAATGACGCGCCGGGCACCAAAGATGACGGACAAAATGGCTGCCGCTTGATAATATGAACGCTGTCATATTCAAAGTCTATATTTATTCATTATTTTTTTTAATATAAATCCATTGTGGAAGGCATAGATTTGAGTGATTATTAGAAAGTTCGTTTTATCTACATTATTTTGATGTAATTTTTGTAATATATCACAAAAGAAATGTTGTAAAAATTGAATTCGTAAGAAAGGTGATAACAGTCAATATTTTACGTCGTATTGAAAAAATATATTTTTTGTATGCTGGCTTTCAACAAGTTAAACCTCATTTGGTAACCAAAAATGACACATTTCAATTGTTATGGATGGTATATTCTGAAAAGTGTTTTTAAACTCATCCTAATTTATTAGCATCAAATAAAAACATTATGTAAGGAATAGATTGTTGCTTTGTGCTATATTGGTTCTTATACTAGTCCTAGGCAGACATATCGTATGCACTCCATCGACGATCGTCTTAAAAGCCGTTCATAAAATCTTCCTTCTAATACATCTTGTATGAAAACTAGATGTCTTCAATCATATTCCTATAAACATTTCGCGAGCATATGTTTCTTTCGAATTGAAAATAAACCCATTTTTTACTGAGCAATTAAAGATTATGTGCTTATAAATAATAAATAAAAAAAAACCTTGTAGTTACTAAGTCGCGTTTTTATTTCGATTCCACAAATACATATATTAATTTATGCATGCAAATAAAATATTATACATCTGAATCATCGATGTAGGTACTCATTGATACACAAAGGTCACGTCAATAATGGAGAATAGTCATTGTCACCCATAAATACTATAAGAAGCAAGTTACCACGTATGTTCGTACGAGAATACGTCTGACTGGTTTTACTTTATCGTGAAGTTATATTTTCTGGTTTTCTCTTCTTTTTCCGATGACAATATCAATTTAAACAACTCTCCAAAATTCAGTTTTCCCTCCGAAAAATGACATGTCATGGCAACTGCTTTGTTTTTATATTTAAACATAATTTAATTTCAGTTTTAAAATGGAACACTTTCAAAAACTGAAAAACAAAGAAAGTCGCCAGTTTGATAATTGCATACGAAGAAACCAAAACAATGCTATTGCGAATTATCGTCATTATGCCTGACTGCCGAAGGAACTTAGTTTTATCTTTAGGAATACATGAATAATTTAATAAATTTTCTAAGGTTAAGGTTAGAAGAACTGCCTATGGAAATAATATCGCGTGCGTTTCCCGTTTCGATTAAAACATTGAAAAAAAACTTGCTGCCCTTTGCGTTACAACTAGGAGGAAATGCGGTACCATGAATTATAGCATTAGTCTTGATATTGTGTTGCATTGAAGGCATAACGGATGTTTTGTGGTGTTAGAAAAATTCACACGAAATTATTAAGAGCGTGTAAAATAAAATGAAGACGTTAGATCGTGAACTAAAACCTAATAAAACTTGATTGTGATTGTATGTTTGGCTTAAGAAACTCTTCAAACTTCAGACTTTTAGGAATTTCTTTAGGAAATTAAAAAGACAGGTGCATTTGATAATTACAAACCATGAAATAATGTCATCGTTCATGATGCTTGCGAACCTCTAATATCCATGATTCTTACGATCCTTAACCATGATGCAACAACATCACCCATGATACTGTTGATATTCACGAAACTTATTTATCGGGCAACAACATACTCACGAAACTTTATCATCAAGCAACAAAATCACCCATTATAGTCATGAAATTGACAACGACATATCGCATAATACTCACGATCCTTTATCATCAAGCAATAAATAACCCATAATACTCACGAAACTTATTTATCGGGTAACAACATAACCCATGATACTCATGAAACTTTATCATCAAGCAATAATATCGACCATGATACTCACGAAGCTTATTTATCGGACAACAACATAACCCATGATACTCGTGAAACTTTATCATCAAGCAACAATATCACCCATGATACTCACGAAACTTATTTATCGGACAACAACATAACCCATGATACTCGTGAAACTTTATCATCAAGCAACAATATCACCCATGATACTCACGAAACTTATTTATCGGACAACAACATAACCCATGATACTCATGAAACTTTACCATCAAACAACAAAATCACCCATTAAACTCACAAATCCTATAATCATGAGACAGCAACATCGCCCATGGTACTGAAAATTGAAAACCACGGCAGGTAAAATAAATTTCTAGATTATTGATTGAATTAAATCCATATTGAATTGCATAATCATATGCACAGAAGCTTAGAAGGTAAGTTACAGAACACTTTATCGTCATCGATTTGATAACAACTCTTAAGCGCGATTGACCAGCAGCTGAGAATAAAAGTTTTAAAATGCTTGCAACTGTACAAGGAGGTTCCAATGAGAAAGATCGATTATTCCCAGTATCAAATTTTTGAAATAAAAAATTTAATATTGATTTATTTCATTCAAAACTTGCTTTAATATATACCTACATTCAAGTATGCAATAAAAATGTTCAAAACGCACGTTGATAAATTATTAAATATCGTGTTTTCTTGTAATTATTTTTTTTATCATAGGTATTGTTAATTTTTCAATAATGTTTAAACAAAATAAGTGTGTAAAAAAAAAGTGAAATATTTTAGTTTGTAAGACCTTAAATAAATAGAAAAACTGAGGTATTTTTGTCACAAAACATGTTCTCGGATTTATTTTTTAATGATTTTAATTAAACTAAAATTAAAATTTTTAAAACTGTGTTGACTAGATTATGTATTGATTTATTTGTTTGTATGATTATATGATTTGAAATTTGTTTTGTTTAATATAATCTATCGTTTGAAAATTGAACAAATCTGCCAACGACCAACGGCATAACCTTAGTATATTAAAAATACACTTAGTTTTTCCAAATTTTAAAACTGCTTGTACCAGATAAAATAACAATCTTTCAAAATCATTTTATGTTTTTTTGTAAAAAAGAGTCGATACGTCTGGAATTTGATTTAAAAATGACTAATTTCCGGTATTCTCCGGTAATACCTTCTTAAGGATGCTTGACTCCTTGCAGTCATTTAAGAAAAAAACGTTACTTGTAACTTCATCACTACGCACTCACAACGTTTCACTACTTATACAATTCAGACACAGATACATAAACTTATATTTACGTCAAATCATAACTCTAGTATGTAAAATAACTTGGTAAAACTGACACACTCACTCACCAGATATTTCATAGATATATCATTGGTTCCGAACCTTGTAATAATTTCTAAAATCCTTAAACTTATTGCCACTCATTTTATCTACCTACTATTTGTATCTAAAATAACAAATTACGGAAACTAAGCAAAGAAGTTTCTGGAATGAAAAAGAGTTTGTCTTGGAGATTGGTTGGGCATTTACACAGCTACACTTACATACATACATCTATACAAACCTATACACATACATGAACTGCTGTACTTGTAGCTAGTATTGTCACATTTCCTTCCTACCTTTCCCTATAAACCTGTCACTTGTTTCGATTATTCACAATTAGTCAATAATCGAACCTCTTACCGCAAACATCTCTGCATTTAATTTTCGCGTCCGCATCCGCTTTTTAGCTACTCCGCTTTTTAGCTACTCACCGCTTTAAGAAATATTACCGCAACATTGTGCAAAGTTAAAACCGGCCAAAAGAAAGTACTACAAGTCCCGCAGTTAGTAATTCTCTCCTTTCCTTATGTGCTTACTTCTACTTGTGCAGTGGTCAAAATATACACATTTCAAGGTCCTTCGAAATACAAAATAACACAAAACACGCATCATCCGAAAGCAACATAGCATTTCTTCATCGATGTAATAACTTGTTCGAAGCATTTCCTTTATATCTCACATTCTGAGAAACACCCTGCAAGGCTAGACACGTAATGTCACAGTAAAAGGCACATTATGAAACATTTAAATGGCCGTGAAAATGTCTGAATGTCAACGTACCAACAACAACCGACAACGAGTCTGATATCACTTGAAAATAATAAATAAAATGCCCACAGCAATCTGAACTTCAATTCGCAGTGGTTTTTCCAGTTATTCGGGATGTTATTTATGACACGGCAGTACCTACGTCCCGACCTGTTTTTATTATAATGGTAACATAAACTAACGTAAACTGTGTGCGTTCCATTCAACGCTACTGATGCATTAAATACTCTTTTTTTTTACAACTTCGATGACAAATCAATACGCACGATTGTGGTCGTTTAGCGGTATTATACACGATTTAGGCAGTCATAGAATTGAACTATTTGTTAAGCGGTCGATATTAGTCCATTCTAAATCATGTAACTTGGACATTGACAGCCCTCCATACCAGCTACCAAATTCTTATAAATTCTCGATGGGTCGAGAGAGGAATCTCGACGGAAGGCGATGGGTCGAGAGAGTCCGACTAGAGAGGTAAAAAGTTCTCAAATAACCAGTCTCTCCCGATCCGGACCGCTCCGCAGTAGATGGGCAAACGCATCCGCTGCCAAACCTCACCCGATGAACCCGGAAGTGACCAGGGCATCCCTGCTAAGTCACCAAAAGTAGCGAAAAACTCAGGGGGAACTGTGGCAGGGGTGTCAGTTATAGCGACTTATATACGTAGCGACTTTTTTTATACATATACGAATACCGCACAAGAGTCCCAATTGCTCCCGTCTAGAAGCAGTGATAGTATGGCATCCCCAATTGGGGTATGTTGTGAGGCTGAAGGTAGGGGGGACGGGAAGAATATGGGTAAGAGGAAGGTGGGGACCTACCCACCCATACCTGCCTCCCAAATTGAAACAAGTTGGATGTACGTGACCTTCTCACAGTTTCATGATTTATTCGAAGGGCGAAATAGCTATTACGATAAAAACGATATATTATACTTTACAGTTACGAAATGTTGTTTCACTCGTGTATTTTTCCCATAAAACTATGGGAAAATAATTGATACTTTTTTCACGAGTTAACGGATTATGTTTTATTAACAACAAACAGTGAACCTACATACGTTCTAACATTAAAAACATCCCACAAGAAAGAATTAAATATTTTTATAAGTGTAGGTCAACGATGAACAAATAAAAGAGGATGTGTTTAGGTAAAATAATCAAACGATTTTATTATTATTGTTTTACCTTAGGCTCTATCTTTTGAAGTCATATTAATCAATATAATATTATTCCGTCCACACGACGGGCCGCCCCTTTAAAGTGAGACTATGGCATCCCCAGTTGCTGGAAATAGTGGGTAGGGGAGGAGATGGAATAGAGGAACATTGGAAAGTGCCAGGCTATTCAGATCTGGTCGCCAAACACAGTTAAAACTATTTCAAGCAACGTTTTAAAGCTAAATGGTGATCTTTCACCAGGGCGATACTGAGAGCATTAGCACTCTGGAACGTGCCGCTATTCTTCGTCCAAAATAAGATCAACTTGCGAGAGTACAAAATTTGGTTCCTACTGCGCATACCCCATCCCCTTCTTCGGTCCCTTCACCAGTGCGCTGTTACTCCGCCCATAGCTCAGTATCTCCTGGGTCGTCGTCTCGTATGCCCGCATCTTAGGATTTTAACCCATTCAGTCCCCATAATAAAATGGATATTCAAACATAAATGTTTCAGCCGAGTCCAAATTCATTATCACTATCACAAATGCAAAGAACAAAAGAAGCATTAATAATTATGTCCTTTATTTAATTGCAATAAATAATATGAAAATAAATTTATATGCAAATTAAAAAAAAAAAATCGTTTCTATAAAACAATGATGTAGACACTGTACGTATAAAATTACTAAATGTTGGCGTTGATCAGTTTTATTTATTTATAGGTAGTATACAACCTTAACCAACAATGAAAAATATTTAATATTATTACATTATATGTTAAAAATACACATATCTAGGGAATCTGATATCTCGCATACTTGTACCATTCCCACAAATTTTGAAAAAACAATTGTTAAAATATACGTTGTTACGGTATACAAAAATCAGTGATTTGACTGAACATATTTTCGAAAAATTACTATACATCGATAAACGATTTAATAAATCTGATATCACATAAATTGCTATGTGTATATTGTAAAGCCATTTCAACAATTATTTTCATGAATAAATTATTAAAAAAATTTAATTGCAGGTAGGTTGAAAATAATAATCAAATGATTAAGTTAATTTATTTAAACAGCGGGGTTCAATGTGTTAACGTGCGTTGAAGCAGCGGAGGGGGGAATGGGTGGTGACATGCGCGTTCACGGGACGATCTGAAGATGAACGGAGAATAGTATACTATAAGTACATATATTATGTGAAATAACACTGTTGCATCTAAAACTGCTTACGAATTACGGGTTCAGATTCACTGTAGATTCTGAAAATGAAACCAGATTTGCTGGAATTGGATGATAATATGTGTAGGAAAAACAAGCTATGCAAGGAAAAGGGAAAACCAATCACTTATCACTATATTGCGAAGGAGCACACAGCACAAGTTTAGCTACGCGGACACGCCCACAAAACCCTTTTTTATCGATTTATGACTTCAGTAATGTGAAGTTGGGTGCGATGTATAAATTTATGCGTGTTTTCATTACAAATATAGATATATATTATTTTCTTAAATTATAAATTCTATTTCAAATCGACGAACAGCGCGATTTGAATATTTGAACATTAGAATTGATCCTGTTAACCATTTATTTTGTTAATTACTATTTCTTTAGTGATTATCAAGGTAACGCGTTTTACAATATAGATATTAGTGCATTTTTTCATGACTTATCTGCATCATTTGAAGTTATTTTAGTTGTAATCTTGGGTGTAGGCATCCGCCATTAACGTGCGATATCAACAATAAGCCATTGTTAATTCAGCGAACGTGCGAATTTTCAACCAAAACCCACGCATTTGGCCTAGTAAACCAGCCACCACCAAAGGAAATGCTATCACCAAACTTTTATACATATAACGCGCTTATAATTCAGATTATTTTTGTTTTATATAATATAGATAAGAAAAACGTTTACTATTATGCACGTGTAATATTAAAAACGTGCCTATTCTTATGGGCGTTTTACAAAATTATTTTTTTCATACTGACAATAGATACCCATATAAAAAATCTTTGCTTTACACGATCATTATTTTTATACAGACAGATGCCATTCGAGAATAAATCATATGTTTTTAGGTTAGTAAATTGTCAAAGAATGGCAACACCTTGAACATAACCATAGATCACATTCACATGACATTCACGGTTCCGAAAAATAATGTCGTATTGCTAAAAATTGAAATTAGTTTTGTTTGCAAATTTTATTCCTTTTGATGATTTATAAGCCTGTATTTTCGGAATTTTTACTGAAATGAAATGCGAAACAAGACACTATATTTCTTGATCTCAAAAACATTAAATATGCATACACGAAACTTAAACAGCTCTACTGCAAATCTACAAAATCGCTCATCCGACATTGTTCTTCACGGGACCATCTACATGAAAGCATCGCTGTCATTGCCTGTGCCGTTGCCGTCAACAAATCATGTGAAAAGTCTTCCCATATGGAAACTGAACGATAAAAACATTAAATAAACAGCTCTACTGCAAATCTACAAAATCGCACATCCGACATGTTCTTCACGGGACCATCTACGTGAAAGCATCGCTGTCATTGCCTTTGCCGTTGCCGTCAACAAATCATTTGAATAGACTTCCCATGTGGAAACTGAACGATAAAAAACAAAATGTAAAATGCCCATTACAATCGACAATTTCAACTGCACAGACTGCAGTCTTTATTTTGATTTACTTGTAGTTTTTTTTCTTTACTTTTGAAAATATTTAAATATCTAAGCATAAAATAATTAACTATCAGGCAGCACCTATTAAAAAACAATGCAAAGTAGATCCGGTTACAACACCAACCAATTACGCACCACTTAGTTTTATTTTAAAATTAAATTGAGTGTCCCAATGTTCCGAGTGAATTATATTCATACCGTTGCATTTAATAATATAAGGTTCCCCGTGCCGTATTCGAAGCGAATGGCCTAGTCATGGACACGCCAAGGCAATGGGATTTCCATATAGGATAAACGTTGGACAAATCGAACCTAGACGCATTCCTTATATTTTTGATACTGTACATACTATGAATGAATCGGTTAATAATGAATACCTACAGGTCTTTAGTCGAATGTGTGATAAAACGATAAAAGAGTGATACATTCGAATAACTAGTAGAAAACTTATTACTTACCTAAATACTGATATAAGGGGGTTTCTCACCATCCTCCCAATAGCTTATCTACACTAATAACGAATATTTTCGATTTACGATTTACCTTTTATTTATTTATTTATTAAGTTGGGAGTTTATAATTCAGTACTCGAACCTACGAATAGTGGCTATATATTGGATAAGTTGGCCGAGTTTCCTAACCACTGCGAGTATTTTATTTTTATTTTTAACTAGCTTCTGCTCCCAATAGCTTATCTACACTAATAACGAATATTATCTTACTAATATTATAAACGCGAAAGTTTGTATGGATGTATGTGTGTTTGTTACTCTTTCACGCAAAATTTACCGAATGGATTTTAATGAAACTTTACAATAACATAGCTCATACATCAGAATAACATATAGGCTATAATTTATAAAGCTAGCTGTTGATTTTAAATATTTTGAAAATAATAATTATTGTTTAATTTTGAAAATGTCAAAATTTGATAATGACATTTATCAAAACAATGATTGTTAAATCAAAATTCTATTTTAGAAAATATTAAAATTAGTGAATTTATTTGAAGTACTCGCCTAATACTTTGAATCAAATCAAGAATTATAGATATTTTAAATAAATAGGTTAAGAATTTTGGTATAAACGTAGATGGGACCTAGGAAAAGAAAATAGATTACTCGAAGTACTAATTTTACGCAGACGAAGTCGCGGGCAGAATCTTGTTTTCAATATTTTCAGCCGAGTGCATTGCAAAAATTGAATTGAGAAAAGTCATGCTGTGTTTTACCAAATTTTAATTTTCCAGCAAATGAATGCTATTCATGATACAATCTAAATAATTCTTTGCATTAAAAGAAAAACAATACAAATAACTTCTGAGTGTCAGTTTTAATGAAATCACGATATTATCAGAAAGAAAACATTACAATTTTGTGAAGTTTTTGAAACAATACTACTTGTGTAATACCAATCAAATATGGCTTTGGGTTCAACAAAATTCGAAAAAATGTAAATCTTTTGAATATAATATTAATGATGTCTTAACGGAGAAATTAAAAGCCTGTTATTATTTTTTTTATTTTTTACAACAATATCTTATCCACTGGAGCGACAGAGCAATTAAAAACCTTTTTCTCGGATTGCTAAAAGAAATTTTCCGCCAACTGATTATAGTACTATAAAGCCAATGAATTCACCTATCTTTTTTCTATTTTCACATATTCGTAGGATTTATAAAAAAAAATTATAAAATCTTTAACTTTAAACCATTTTAAAGAATCTAGAGAATATTTGCCATATTTTGGCAACAAACCAATCCGTGGTTTTGGAAATAGCGCCATATTGTGGCAGAAAGCGTTCGAGGGGTTATATTTAAAAACATTGTTAGATAATGTGGGCCTCACTAGGTGCCTCATTGGCCCCTATTTTACGATGCAAAATTCAATAAGATATGAAATAATAACTAGTTGCCTTGGAACGATGGATGGCAGTTGGCTAATTCTTGTCGTAATTCTGTTATGATTTTTTAATAGTACAAAAAAAATTTTGTGTTCTGAGTAATTGCTCCAACTGTTTTGTCGGCGTTTCCTCATTTATAATAAGCGGAAACCTTGAAAACGGTATAATAAACCATTAAATAATGAAATTTTCTCATAATCGCTGATGCTCCACTTTCGTTAATTATTTATATTCATGTAATTCACCTTCTTGAGTGAATTAGACGCTATACTACTAACCAAGGAATATAACAACAGCTAGGCTTTGAGTGCTTATTTTGATGAAAATAATGATAAAGATCTTAATTACTTAAAGGCAACGGAGGATGAAAGTTGGTGGAAAAGGTCAGAAATCTAGAAAATTCACTCTAACGTCACTACGGAGTACTACTCGTACGTGGTGTTTTTTTTAATTATAAACAGACATATTTCATGACCTTACCACCGACAAAATTATTATGCTGTGACTCTTCAGTGAACAAAGTAGGATATGAAATAATAATAATTGCATTCCTATTGGTAGGTAGCACCTTTACGAATACGCGGAGAAAAATGTTATTCTAAAATACGTCAATTTTATTCGTAAAAACGGTTAAAAACGGGACTGAAGTTCTTACGAACAAATTAACAGGTTTTCACTGTTTAATGGCGGGAACATGTAAGAATAATGTGTTGGTATACTTACCAAATTACGTATACCAACCAATTATTCTTACATGTTCCCGCCAATAAACATTGAAACAGTATTAATTTGTTCGTAAAAACTTCAGTCCCGTTTTTACGAATAAACTGATCGTATTTTAGAATAACATTTTTCTCCGTGTAAAATGTGTTTTTATGTGTTATTCTTTAAACCCCGAAAGCTTTACAAGACTGTGTGCCCTGTATGACTACTATTTGTTATTTGACCAAGCTCAGTGTTCACAGTCGGATCAAATATCGTCACGAATCTCTGTTCTCCTGGTACCTATTTTTAGTTTGCTCCGCAATTTGTCTTCTTTTGTAACTGTTCCAAGCGATGCATTTTGTGGAGAACTGGAAAATGTTTAAACTCAACGTAGTGAAATTGTATTAAAATATAAGATAAATATCCTCAGATGGCGGTATTCATTACCTTTCATATTTGATTCATAGAATTGAAAACGTTTTCTTACATTTGTCATATTATGTCAATATAATATTGTGTATCAGAGTATATGTGGCGCTGCGTGGCTTTGTTTTGTATGCAAATCTACAGTTTTATTCCGATATTGATTCGCAATATGCACAATTCATTTTTAAACCAAGAGGAAGGTGACTGTCTATACAATATGTAGAAAAACTACCCCTTCCCCTTTTTCCCACCCCTTAAAGCAGAATTATAATACTTCTTGATGAAATTTAGCACACCTTAAAAATAAGAGGAAATGTGTTAATCTGAATTTTCAAAAATCTCCGTTTAGCTAATATATAATTTCATTATTAAAAAGTAGAGCAAACGTATGTTATGTATTCATTTTACTTCTTTATGGGGGGCGTTCATGAATTACATGAGCAAAAAATAGGGGGGGGGTCCAGTAAAATCTCACCAAATCTTTTTTTTTCCGAGGGGAGGGATCAATAAAAATCTTACGTCAACTTTAAAAGAGTATATATTAATAAAGAGATAATAAAAAATAAAATAAAATGTCTCACTTCTTTTAAAGTGTCCAATTTTTCCCGCTGAAAAATCGGCTATTATGAAAAAATTTATTTCGAGACTAAGAAAAAATCTCACGTGGAGTCCCACTAAATCTCACTTAATCTCACTAAGGGGGGGGGGGGGTCTAATTTTTTTTTTAAAACTACTCACGTAATTAATGTATGCCCCCTTACTTCAATTAACAAAATATTTCGGGATACAGTGTGATAGTGTCTATTTTTATTCACATTGATTATAAAACAAGTGTTTTCATCTTATGAGTATTAATCAAAGTTAGCAACACCATAATTAAAGTGTTTCTATTAGATATAATGCCTTATAAAGTATCGTTAAGCAAGTTCCACTCCTGACTAACTCAGTTCACAGTTCCTACCGTAATGACTTTAGTTTGCTCTAGTTTTGCTGAGAGTCATGGCTGTGCTACGACCTCACGTTGCAACTGTCACGACATTTCAAGTTGAACTCTGCTGCAGGATGCAATACATTCATTGGCAAACTATTACACCATTTTATCGGAGAAAAGTGAGACTTTTCCCGAGGCGAGGACAATCATATAGGGGCTAACTGTTCACTGTTATCGCCCAGTCATTTCAAGCTACAAAAACAAAAACTTTGTATTGAATTAGTATTGTTTCGCGTTTTTCTCAATCGTTGCTGATAATAATTTTTGACTAAGACCCTTGTTTAATTTCTAGGAATTAGCCTATGTACTTGAATTTTTTTTAATTATTTCTGTGCTATTTATATTATCTTTGTACCTTTGGTAGAGATATTATTGGAACATCGTAAAAAATTATAGGAAGCATCATTTCAAGCAAATTCAGTATCGTTTAGCGGAGTCTCCTAACTTACTACATACTCTATAGGCAAGATCCTTTATCCCCAATTGCCCTTCTTGACAATATCAAGGAGGATACTGTGTTTCTACTTATGTCGGCACAATATATCTTAATCCAAAACATGCGAACACCTCAGTACAGGTCTCCCAGTGAGGTGTTCACAAACTTTTTACATACCTTTTTACATCCTGTTATTGAATATGAACTCTTTTTGTACTACTTTGTAAACATTGTAATTTTTTTTTTTTTTTTTTATTTACAAAAGAAAATCATAAGTCTAATAATTACATAATTCTTTGGCTAATTACAATAAAAATAGTTTTTTTAACAAATCTACTCAATTTAATAAAGAAAAACATTTCTCGTGTTTGAATTGGGGAGTAGTGCCATTACAAAGGTAAGAGAAGAGTATGTAGGTATTATATATAATTAACAAAGGTGTTAGGTACATGGATTTGATTCTAGCAGTTAAGTAGAGGAGTTTAATTATTTGTTAAATGTATGTACAAGTATAGAAATAAATTAAATTAATTAAATTAGAACCATCCAACAAGGATCATATAATGGTGTAACTATTCTACCATGTAAACTTCAATGCAACCACCACTACGAAATATCCTTACTCCTACAATACTGAAAACAGTTTACTGTCATTAACGTCTTAAACATACGGCAACTCCATCTAAAATTTGTGCAGTTACCATCTATTTTTCCATCAGTGATTTTTACTATTGTAATTCCGGCTATTAAAAATAGGTATATGTGCAACGTGTAAAAAGGGGAAAACTATTGTTGCAACACACTGTGCAGGCGCTAATCGCTTGCTTATCGCAACTTCACTTCGATTTAATTAACTTATTGGTACAACTCTTGGATTTCGGCTGCTGTAATTGAGCAATCATGCATGTTGGACTTGATGGGAGTTATTAATTGTTACAAAATGCAGTTTCCTATTAAACGAAATAAAATTCTCTCAAATATAACCCAGTTGTAGATGTTAATGATTGCTATAAGCAAGCGTGTGTAGTGTGTACATTAGAAACTTATACATCGTAAACAATCTCAATGAAAATCAATCTTTTACAATGAGACTATTAGTCCAGTCATTAGGTGCTGAAAAGAGGTGTTTTAAATACAAATTCTGGCGTAGTTCTGATTTTTCATCGTGTGTATGTTTATTTTTTTCTATGTGTTTTAGGGTGTTGATTACGAGTTCGAGTTAAGTCAACAGAAAGAGGTTAAAATTTGGTTTTAAAAAAAAAAAAAAAAAACACAGAAAAAGTATTTTCCAGTTTTTTTATAATAATTCCAAAACTTAGGCGAAGTTATATTTATTGTTCACTATAATAATTTGCACAAAATTTCCTATAATTTCACTGCTTTTATGTTTTTTGTCACCTGTACCTTTTAGGCGCAATTGCTAGTTAAAGTTTGAAGAATGTTTGGCCTACCCATTTAGTCCTGACACTATAGCACAAACAAATGGAAATTCTAATTAATATCCAATTGTTTTTCTAGCGACCTTTCTTCCCTTAGTTTGTACCCCTTCTCTTAATTGCGGCAACTTGCGACAACTTGCGGCAACTTTAGGCAACTTAAGGCAACTTAAGGCAACTTAAGGCAACTTAAGGCAACTTAAGGCAACTTAAGGCAACTTAAGGCAACTTAAGGCAACTTAAGGCAACTTAAGGTAACTTAAGGCAACTTAAGGCAACTTAGGGCAACTTAGGGCAACTTAAGGCAACTTAAAACAACTTAAGGCAATTTAAGGCAACTTAAGGTAACTTAAGGCAACTTAAGGCAACTTAAGGCAACTTAAGGCAACTTAAGGCAACTTAAGGCAACTTAAGGCAACTTAAGGCAACTTAAGGCAACTTAAGGCAACTTAAGGCCACTTAAGGCAACTTGCCACTGGCTTGCCATTAAAGTAAAATCATGTATGGTTTCATAGTGCTTTCACACAAACGAAGTATTGAAAAAAAAAACTTTGTGGCAACTTATGGAAATTTGCAGTTGATTGCGGCAAGTTGCTTAAATACGCTTCTGTATTCATATACAACTAAAAAGTTGTCAAATTACTGATGCGTTAGATCGCGGTGCATCACAATCTCAATACGCAAATTCTACTAACAAAACTCTCCTTTGCAAATATGAGCTATTGAATTGTGAGCTATGAATAAAATATCGTTCAAACAAAATGCATGTTTAACAAGTCTTAATGTATGTATGGTACGAGTTTATTTAATTAATTTTCTTTGAATAAAAGTTGTTCACTCCAGAATGCGATTCTTCCCATTTAATCATAAGAATTCTCGTAATATGTTCTAAATATTATTTGCACATCAGCTCGGAACCGTTAGCTACGACTTTGAGAGACGTTAAATATTTAATGGCCAATATTATATGAAAATATGTCCTCACAATTTTAGGTTTAAAAAGTCTTCGGCCCTAATTGTACATTTTATGATCATAGAAGTTGCAATATTTTATTAGTAAGTTCAAGTGTTTTGCCCTAAGTAAATGTACATTTTTTATGTTGCTTGCAAGAAATGCATTGTCGGCTTTTACAAGCCTACTGGAACCCTTCTAAAAATAAATTAGTCAAGGGTGCACATTACACTGGTCATAAAACAGTTTTGTAAATACTTTGTGTTATTAGAAAGACGCAATTTTAATGTCAGTTAAATTTAAGATCCATATTCTGCTGATGTATAATGATAATAAGAAGTGTTTGTCATTCTGCTGCCTTGTGTTCTCGTACCAAGATAGTTAGAACAAAAGTAAAGAGTCCACAGTGGTTTGCTGATTCAGCTTGTTGGGTATAACGTCACCATCCGCCTGTTTTCTTGGGTGTTATGTCTACAAATGTCATTTTATACATAAATTACGTACGTTTACTTGTACAATTAGCCTCACTGTTGCGTTATTCTTCTGATAATGAAGAAAATCTTAACGCTCTAAAACTGGTATATGGTGGAATTATAATATCCAATGTAGTTTAAAGGGGGTTCTTACTTGTTTGTTTTCTTTTAAAATAATACAACGTTGTAATGATATTGGAAGTAGAATAACTGTTCTTATATAAAGTTATGCCATTGGCTCAATGAAGTCACGTAGCAGAGTTCATGGGGGGATTGTATAGGTCTTTACGGCGGATGCGTCTGCCCACCCACTGTGTTGGCGGGTCGGATTTGGTGAGACTGGAGGAGGGAAACCTTTCCAGCAGGCTATATTAAATTTGCTTTTTTATTTTCTTTTAATAATCTCAACTTTATGCTTTTTTTAAACCATATACATTTTTGGTTTTAGATTTTCACATTCAAAAATGTATTTCTGTTAATTGTTTTTGGGGTGTTATGCAGTGTTGGGCTACCTCCTTCTTTAGCCAAAGTTTCGGACAACGTTACAGTGTCCATCATCAGGGCAGATGTGTCAAGATCAACACAGCAGATCAACACATCTGCCATGATGATGGATACTGTTACGTTATCCGAAACGTTGGCTAAAGAAGGAGGTAGCGCAACACGACATAACACCCCAAAAACAAAAATAAAAACATGTATATTTTTTAATATAATATGAGTTTTATGCGGAAACTTCACTGGTTCATGCAGCCATTTAATTATCTATCAATAATTATTTTAATTCAATATGTATAACTTTTTTTTTCCTTTGTTTGTTTTTGGGGTGTTATGCCGTGTTGCGCTACCTACTTATCTGCCCTGATGATGGACGCTGCAACGCTGTCCGAAACGTCGGCTAAATAAGGAGGTAGCGCAACACGGCATAACACCCCATAAACAAACAACGAAAATGCTTTTGGCCGTGAAAATCTAAAAACGTAACCAATATGTATAACTGTTTGTTTCCCTAATTTAGCACTGTATGGTCATTTGATGGCGGTTACATTTGAATTTCTGTAAAACAACTGGCCCTCACAGTTTTATTTTCGTTTTTTTTTTGCGTCAAGTACCTCAAACAACAAACTTTCAAATAACATTGTCAATGGTGATCTTAAAAAAACAAATCTGAACATATTATTAGAATTTCAGTAAAGTGACATTGTTTATTATACGATAATTTGCTAATAAATAAATGCCGAGTTACCTTTTCAATCTTAATAAAGGTATTTATTTCTATTCACAAGTGTTTTATCTACGTATAATGAATTCATATCCGTGTGAATGTGAAAGTAGATGAATAATTCTCGGCTTTATTTATCAAGGTTCTGAATGATCACAATGTCGTTCTCATATTTCCTGGATTTTCTGCTTTAGTTTTAGAAATGTTTATCATTTATAATTTTTATTGAGCTGAATTCTTTTGAAATTGTGAAGGAGGTAATCACTCAACCTTTATTATATCTGCGAATGTCACTGAAAGAATTCTAGACGCGCGAATGATTTATGACATAAATAAATACCTAAGTAAAAGAAGTTTGCGGATGCGTAACTAACTACAACACGATTTTAAAATACCATGAACTTGAAACATGTACGGCTTTTATACGGACATAAATCTTAGCAGATTCATTAATTAGTACATGTCAACTGAATGCTAATTAACCATCAGGAAATTTCACTGCAGGGGTAGGCAGAGTGGCATACAACTCACAAACTACTTGATTAATTGAATCTATATGTCGTATCATGCAATCTCTTCTTATGTAGATATCTATAACTGAATGAAATTTTTTATTTCATACAATAACTTTCAGAATTAGAATTCATATTATTATTATTTTACTTATTTAAAAAAATTGCAATTTCCCATATATGTGCACAATATAACACAAAATTTCAAAATATAGACATTTTTAGCAATACACTTCACAAATATCGATTAGAAGTGACACGTACGATCGAAAATTAATACAAGAGTGTGGAATGTATCCGGAGCATCTCCTAACCGCATCCTATATTCCTCTTCCTCCCCTCCTCACCTAAAATTAATTTTAATATGTAATAAAACTCTATCTCCAATCAACTTTAACATACGTGACTTTTTTGGCTTGACTTTATTTAACAATGTATATATTTATCTTTATATTTTACGTATATGCTAATTGTCTCTTATCAATAAATAAATAAATAAAAATCTTTTTACAGTCATCCATATTTATTACCATTCTTGGGATGTTATATTGTAAACTAGCTTCTGCCCGCAACTTCGTCTGCGTAGGATTGGTACCTACTTCGAGTAATCAATTTTCTTTTCCTAGGTTCCATTTACGTTTATACCAAAATTATTATCCCATTTATTTAAAACATCTGTAATTCTTGATTTGATTCAAAGTATTCGGCGAGTACTTCAAACAAATTCATTAATTTTAATATTTTCTCAAATAGAATTTTCATTTAACAATTATTGTTTTGCAAAATGTCATTCTCAAATTTTGACATTTTCTATTAAACAATAATTATTATTTTCAATATATTAATATTAAATAGCTAGCTTTATAAATTATAGCCTGTATGTTATTTTGAAGTACGAGCTTTATTATTGTAAAGTGTCATTAAAATCCATTCAGTAAATTTTGCGTGAAAGAGTAACAAACACACATACATCCATACAAACTTTCGCGTTTATAATATTAGTAAGATGGAAAAACTTTCCGTGAAATAATAAATACCTGACAAACTAGAAGATGATTTTAATATCGTTCAGATCCGACTATGTTTTCTCACGCCTGTAATCTTCCTTTTAAGTCACGTATATCCTCGTTTATATTACCCCCTCCTCATCCCGAAAGCGTTTTGTCTTTCTGCTCTATCTCCTGGGAACGAGGTCAGCTACAAGACTTAGTCGGGATTAATGCGAACTTGAGAGGGTATTACCGGAGAATACCGGAAAATAGTCCTTTTTAAATCAAATTCTAGACGTATTGACTCTTTTTTACAAAAAAACATAAATTGATTTTGAAAGATTGTTATTTTATCTGGTACACGCAGTATTAAAATTTTGAAAAACTAAGTATATTTTAAATATATTTCGATTATACCGTTGGTCGTTGGCAGATTTGTTCTATTTTCAAACGATAGATTCTATTAAAGAACACAAATTTCAAATCATAAAATCATACAACAAAATAGATCAATACATAATCTAATAAACACAGTTTTAAGAATTTATTTTTTAATTAAATTAAAATCATTAAAAAATAAATCCGAGAACGTGCTTTGGGACAAAAATACCTCAGTTTTTCTATTTATTTAAAATCGACATTATTGAAAAATCATAAATACGTTTTGAGCATTTTTATTGCTTACTTATATGTAGGTATATATTAAAGCAAGTTTTGAATGAAATAAATCAATTTTAATTTTTTTCATTTAAAAAATTTGGTACGGGAATAATCGATCTTTCTCATTGGAACTTCCCTGTACAGTTTCAAGCATTTTTAAACTTTTATTCTCAGCCGCTAGTCAATCGCTCTTAACCATAAAACCACACTCTTAATAATTTATAAATTTTGTTTTTAGTAAAGTCCTTCACAGAGAAAATAACAAATGGGATTTGAATGAATATGTCATTAACAAAACAAAATTGCTAATTTAACATATCATACTTGAATAAATCTTTGTTTTGTATTCGATGAGAAAATTTAATAAAATCGTTGTAAATTTGAAATCCTATCTCCATAAATTTGTGTTGTCAAGTCGAGTAAAAAACCAAATTATCCACGATTATACAAACAATCGAAAAGAAAAGCTTTTTCCTGAGATTTAGATAGTAATCATTGTTCAGCGGAAGATCGGATAAGATAACGGAATAAGAAAGAAGTTCACCTCATGGCGTGGGAGAGAAATCATTGCCTTGACGAATGAATTGAATGAAATTATTGAATTTATGATTAATTCTTAAAAATTACGACTCCAGTAATTAATTTATTGAGTAACTAAGGTTTTCGTACACTAAATCCCTGTTCAGACACAGCTATAAACCGCGAGCAGATATCTGTTGAACCGCGAGCCCTTATCTTTTGTACCGTTCACATGACGCTATCAAATATTTCTTCCTGTGTTAGGAGAGGGGTCAGATAACTGCCGCGAGATACCATTTCTTTGTAGATTTTGTACTAGATCTGTTTGACAGCTAACTTTCGCGCGTTTCAATAAAAATGACCCCCTCTCCTATTCTCGGCCGGAGAGGGGGGCGCTTATCTGTTCGAATGTCGTCTCAGGAGCGGTTACAACGTAAGATGTGCATTGTCTATGGTTGATCTGCGCATAAAACGCTTAGATGTGAACGGTCTGTAGGGATTGTATGGAGAGTGATATTTGGCGTGCTATGATCTTTTATAGTTTATAGCTGTGTCTGAATAGGGCTTAAAAACAAATTATTTTCAAATTGCGACTTTGCAATAATCTTAACGTTGTCTTACACTGTATACTTACTAAGTAGCGTAAATATGGCCTTATATTTGACTTGTTTTCGATTTAAAATTATCATTTTTGTTATATTGGACGTAAAAATTATTAACGCCTGATTAAGGGGAAACTGGGCGGCGTTTAGTCCATACAAACGTATTCCCCAATTTCCTCTCTGGATTTTAATACGAGTGCGAATATTTGTTTAGTATAGATAAATATCTAGCGTGATGGTACGTTCTGCTTTTTATTATAAGTTATTTCTTGTATGAGTTAAATATCGTTAAAATTACGTGGTATAAATGCCAGAAACAATCATTCAGTATATAAACTAGACAATTTATTATTTAACCAGTCAAGCAGTTTTTGCCAAAATATGACACTATTTCCAAAACCACGGATTGCTTTGTTGCCAAAATATGGCATTTTTTAAAAATTAAAGCGAATATATAATATATTGCACATTCAAAATATAACAGACAGTTTTTAAAAAATAACTATTTATTAATTTTTTTTAATAAATCCTACGAATATGTGATAATAGACAAAAGATAGGTGAATTCATTGGCTATATAGAACTACAATCACTTTGTATGTCTTCAAATTCGGAGGTATGATTTTTTTAATGTGGGTGGGTTTTTCTTTAGCAATCCGAGAAAAAAGTTTAAAATTGCTCTGTCGCTCCAGCGGTTATAAAAGGTAAACATATAGACCTAGGATATTTATTTCCAATTGGTAAAAATATCTTTAAAGTCGGTCCAGTTTTGGAGGAGAAAAATTGAGAACAACAAAAGTTTGGTTTTGACGTTTTTTTTATTTAGGTATCAGCTAGATGTGCAATTGTCCAGTTTAACTCAATCGCTTAGTATTCGAGAGGGGAATAGAGATAGCGACTGCAACAGTTTGGTAAATACCTATTATTCAAATTTCTTGGTGACCGTGTATCGTCTTAAGGTATTTATTTTTTAATGTTCTTCCTTTTCCTTTTTACCTACCGTTGCTATTTATTTGTGAATAGGTACTGTACTTTGGAAATGACGTATGTTTTAGGTAATGCATTTTGAATTTTTACACGGAGAAAAATTTTATTCGAAAAAACGGTCATTTTAATAGTAAAAACGTTTAATAACGGGACTGAAGTTCTGACGAACAAATTAACAGTGTTTCAATGTTTATTGGCGGAAAATGTAAGAATAATTTGTTGGTATACGTACGAAATTACGTATACCAACAAATTATTCTTACATGTTCCCGCCAATTAACATTGAAACCCTGTTAATTTGTTCTTAAGAGTAGGTTATAGGGCAAACAGGTGATTTGCTGCAAAACGGCCCTCTAAAACAGCTGAATTACTACCTTTCGTATGTCATTGTCAGACTTGATATTTTTTGGTAACAAATAATGGACTATTATTTTTTAAACTGCTGAATTTTTTTTGTAATTGATGTAAGCATTCGACCATAAAAAATAAAATCATTGATACACCATACAACCCACTTTTCAAACTTCGATTTATGACTATCCCTATAAATAATGATTTTACACAATATCTTTAATTTAAAATATGTACGTAATACACATATCTGTCGAAGTACAGGTTCATATTGTCGTTATGATATCTGTTGATATTAAAAATTAAATAAATACTTCATTTTGGATCACATTATCTCATACTTGAGGGTTTTTGTTCATTACGGGCTGGAACCTCCCGAGGTCGAGAGTGAGGTTACGGGCTCCGTCTTTGACAGCACATATACTTCGAAAATGCCGTCAAAACGTTTTATAAATGGGTCCAAAAGAAGGATACCAACTCACTTAAAGCATTGGAATAATTTATAAAAGCTACAAAAACAATGAGTATAACAAATTATGTTATTTCATATAAATATTTCACTCGCATCTTTTCAAATGTCACAATACGCAATACGCATGCGTCTGTTCAGAACAGTCTGTTACTCAGTTCATGTTTCTTGAAAGCGCCCAAGCGAGAGTTCATTAAGTGTACGCGGTGTCTGGTAGTAAATCATTTATTTCTTCAATCTTTGCAAATTCACTTATATAATAATAATATTGTTAAATGAAACAAATTATTTTGTGTAAACCACTATAATCACATGTTGCGATAATTATATGGTATTTTTACGAGTTTACTTCGAATGTTTGAATTGGAAGGACGGCTGAGACGGAAATCGGTCGCCAAATTTCGATTTAGGCTATGAAATATAACATGAATACCAATATTCTTCTAATATATCAATTTGAAAGGCTGGCTGCGAAGATTTCGACCGCAAAATTTCGATTTATGCGGAAAAATATCGTATTTTTGCGAATTTATTTCGAATATCTGAATATGAAGGGCCGGAAATCGGCAGCGAAGATTTTATTTACGCGGAAAAATTACGTATTGGGAAGTATTTTTTCAAATATACGGCCGACCGTTGCAGTAAGCGGCTGCGAAAATTCGATTTTCACGGAAATAACGCCATCCGCTCAATGAGGCAACTGAAAACAGTCAACTGGCAACCGTCTTTGTATGACAATATGAAGGCCCGCACACTACACAATCACTCAAAAACTCGTTGTCAATGGTAACGCAAGCGGTGACTCATGACTTGCACTGCTGATTGCCTTGGCCGGCCATTGCTAGTTGCCAGCCGTCAGCTGATTGTTCTTCGTCTATGGTTAAACAAGCTTTTTGACCAATCAAGACATGGAAACCAGCCGGTTTTAGTTTGGTTTCAGTTGCCTCGTCAGCGGAGCGCCTAAGTCGTATTATTACGAATTTACTCCGAAGAACGTACCCGAATTTGAATTTTCGGACGAAGAACTCGATTTTCGGCGACTTTATGATTTTTTTTTCATAAAATTTTGATTTACGTGGGAATTTGTTAAATCGAAATTTGATTTTCGATGTCCCATGGATTTCGAATTAACTAGCTTCTACTGTAGTAATCATAATGATGAGTTCTAGAAAATATAGTTTAAAAGACAATAAAAGGCTGAATATTTAGAAGTGAAATAAAAAAAAAAACATTAAATCGACTTTGAATGTGAAGCACGAGTTTCCAAACGACGTTTATAAAATCAAACCAATGGCAATTTCCACTGGCAGTGCAATAACACATGTCGAATGTAGAGAAGGGACAAACGTGAGAAGGGACGGTTACTGCCACCTAGCGATGTAAAAATAAAGACATTTTGACAGAAAATGGATTGTTCCAAGGCTATAACATGCGCTTAAGAACTTCAGTCCCGTTTTCATTATTAAAATGATCGTTTTTTCGAATAACATTTTTCTCCGTGTACGTTTGAAGCTGTACGTTGTATGCTGCCTTGTGTAACTGATTAGTGAATTAAAAAAAGGAAAAAAATACATGAATAGCATGTAAATGTATTAAGAGCTACGCAAAACACACGCAGAAACGCGCATACAAACTTTCCCCGAGGCGACATAGAGAAAAACGATAAAATTTACCGACGTAAGTAAAATATAAATGCGTAACAGAAATGTGACAGCTCTTTTTATAAAACGTGAATTACTGCGTGGTTATCATTATTTATAGAACATTCCGTTTGATATGTTTTTATCAAATGAGTATTTATGCCATTCCTAATCTAACATCTTCTATCTTATAACGTAAATTAATCTTATCATTGAAGAAGAAGATAACAATAATAATCTAATTTTTTAAAATATGAAAATAAACAAGACACAGAAAAATAATAAAAGATAACGGTCGCAACTGGGACTCGAACCCAGAACCTTACGTCTTACCGGGACATACACCTCTACCAATTGGGCTACTGCGATCTTATATGAGACTGTCGTAATTGTCAACTTTATATTTCAAATTTCAGAATTAACAATATTATCTTCGACGAATGTTTTTTTACATATTATTGGTAGCTACCTTTATTATTGGAAACAAGTATTCAAAGAATGTATTTGTTACCTAGATAGTGTCTCGGATAAATATATCCGATTTTTTATTTTTATGGAACAACGTAAGGTTCTGGGTTCGAGTCCCAGTTGCGACCGTTATCTTTTATTAATTTTCTGTGTCTTGTTTATTTTCATATTTTAAAAAATTAGATTATTATTGTTATCTTCTTCTTCAATGATATATTACATCGATGGGAATAACCTTCAAAAGTTAAAGAGAGTTTTTCTAATAAAAATATAAATTAATCTTTATTACTTACAAATTGTAATAGATACATAATTATTTTAGGTAATTTAGGCACTCTGTAGATAACTGACCACCACAACACGGGCATGTGCCTAGCATGGTAGTCGTAAAATTCTCAAAACATGTAACTAGCAGTTTAATGAATAAAGAAATATTTTTAAAAAAAATATTAAATACTTAACTTATTTTACTAGTGTGGAATATGTTTTCAGAGTTGAATGGTTGTATGATTTTAAACAATGGTTAAGAAATTCAAAAATAAAAAAAAATATTTTGTCAGAAGTGGGATTCGAACCCACGCCCACAGAAGTGGACTGCGACCTGAACGCAGCGCCTTAGACCGCTCGGCCATCCTGACTTGTTTCAAGTTTCCCTATTTGTACAAGTATCTGTTGGATTGAAAAATCCAGATATTGTTATCAAACAAAATCTTACTAATATTATAAACGCGATAGTTTGTATGGATGTATGTATGTTTGTTACTCTTTCACGCAAAATTTACTGAATGGATTTTAATAAAACTTTACAATAAATTATATCATACATCAGAATAACATATATTCATAAAGCTAGCTATTTATTTTCAATATATTGAAAATAATAATTATTGTTTAATAGAAAATGTCACAATTTTAGAATGATATTTTGCACAACAATGATCGTTAAATCAAAATTCTATTTTAGAAAATATTTAAATTAGTGTATTTATTTGAAGTACTCGCCTTATACTTTGTTTCGAATCAAGAATTATAGATATTTTAAATAAATATGTTAATAATTTTGGTATAAATGTAGATGAGACCTAGGAAAAGAAAATAGATAACTCGAAGTACTAATCCTATGCAGACGAAGTTGCGGGCAGAAGCTAGTTAGAGATAATTTAACGTTTCATTGTAAATCTTTAATAATTATTACTCAGTTAATGTAAAGCAATTTTTACGAATACTTTTAATAAAAAAATTATATTTTATAAAATGATAATTAACTCATTGAAATATTAAAGAATTACCAATTTAAATAAAAATTAATTATCTATAACAATAATTTATGTTATATAACTTATTTAATTACATGTCTAAAATAAAAATTAATTAATTAAAATATAATCAAATAAAACAAATAAAATAAAACAAATTAAAATATTTAAGAATAAATTAAAATTATAATTGAAATAATTAAGTAATTTTTATTTTTATTAAATAATTCACAATTATTTAAATTAAAAATTAATTTTATTTAAACTAACAACATTAATAGTAAATTTAAATTAAGTAACTAATCTAACTAATAAAAAAATAGTTTTGTTTTATGATGATTTTTATTTAAAAAAAAAAAAAAATTGTAATAATAAATTTTATATAAAAACACATTTATTTGTTTATTCATTTGTTTGATGATAAATTAAAATTAATTTAATTAGCTCAAATTGTTAATGATTAATTCTAATTAAATTAAAAGTTAATAATTGATTTTAAATAAAATTAATTAATGTCAATTTGCGGCTAAGCTACCACAAACAAAGGTTTTTGAATTATTTTATTTGTGCATTTGAATTTTTTTAGAATATGAAATACTGTGGAGAAACGTATGATGACTCTTAATATGAATAATAGAACTATGTGTATTTATTTTTTAAATTTTATATTTAAATTTTTCAAAAAAAAAATCTGTAAATTATAACGAACAAGTTTTACATACAGAGTAAAGTTACGTTTATAGTAATTATTCTACTTTCTAATGACTACCTGCGTACATAGAGTAATTTTTTTATTGATAAATAAATCATTCAGTCGAACGAATTTTAATGGTGAGCCCCTACGTCATGAAATTTTGACATATTTTACAATCCGATAGTTCAAAACATTTTTTTAGCTTGCAGCGTCACAATTATCGCGAGATATGGTGCTTTGAAATAAAAAAAATAAACTGTAAAATAAAATAAAGCGAAGGAAGCTAGTAAAAAATCTAGAATGTTTAATTTATTCAGCTGAGAACTGAGTGAAAGCCCACCCAATTTAAACTCAATTATAAAATAATTAAAAATTAAAAGCAATCTTATACGTTTTGTTCGGGTTAACAATAAAGCTCGCTTGATTCATATAATTATTTCAACTAATACGCGTGCTTGATACCAAATTAGTCTCGTCTAAGTTCTTTATTTCACAGCTTGCTACTGAAGCGTTGTTCGTTATGTTTACCTGCTTTTACTTCCGCACAATGTTGCAAAATACTTAAACACATAATAAATTATTCTAATATTAAATGTATGTCAATTTAACTGGTGCTGCGATGTTTAGATACTCAAATTTGATTTAAAATCTACATAGTTTGGTGCTACTACTGTGAAACTTCAGTGTGACTAACGCAAAGCAATCAAGTAAAATTTATTTTCTCACGCCGGGATTTGAACCCGCGATCTCTGGATTGCTAGTCAATTAATTTATAATATTGTGAGTTTTCGCTCCTTTGAATTCCCGTTAATGAATCCCATAAAAACTTGACTATAATATAACATGCGAGTGGAAGAATAAGTCGGGGATGCCAGAGAAAGGTATAGCACAATCGACAGCTAGGTTGGATCATATCAAGAGAAGTTACAACTGGGTCTGAATAAGATCATTTGTTTTTATAACAAATGTCTAATAAACCTGAAAAGAAAAATAAAATAAAAGAAAAATCTACCTAATGAACCCATCTTATGTACGACGATATTCCAGTCACGTTTTTTTTGTCCCGCTGACTTTGCCGCCACCGGATTGCCCGATATTATTTTTTCAAGGGAACTTGAACTATGCCTATGAACAACAAAGTGTACCTATCTCAAGTATTATTTAGTAAAAAAATGGTAATCTTGAATTTTCAGAGCTCTTAAACCGATTTGTTTAAAATCACTATGGGAAGGTTGGAGGGGAGAAACTCGAATTTTATGTCAAAAAACACAATTTTGGCTGTGTGTTATTTATTACACTCATTTTTTTATTATTATAAGCAATAATTATTACCCTGAAACACTCATCCATATTGAAAAAAAACCTTCCGAGAAAAGATACATGCCACCGACGGGACTCGAACCCGCGCCCCCCTGATTGCCGGTCAGGAGTTCTATCCTGTATAGATATATAAATGATTCAATATATACTAGTGTTTCATTCAACAATTACCGATTATTATTTTTTTTTTTTGCTATGCATAAAAAGTCTTGTCTTAAACATTAGTTTATCAATTTAAAAAAACAATAATAACACTCATTTCTTATACTTATTTCTTGAGTTCTGATATTGCAGTACATTTCTTACTTAATTCTTTCTTACTTTTTTTCTTAGTAGAAATTAGTTTTCATTCGTCCAGTGATACATACATATATTACGTAGGCATTCAAAAATATTTTTTATTTGCATAGAAAAATGAATCGGTACCTACGAAATAAGGTAATTTTAGCACACACACATATAAGGTCCAAACTATATGTTTAAGGGAACTATACTAATTTAGACGAAAACCGCCAATTACCGCATTATTAGTAAGTTAGTACGCATGCTTATTCTATTTGTACGAAGGCCCTCAGAAGGACAAGCCCTGCCTAAAGCGGTCACGAGTCACGATTATATTTCAACATCTACATCTAAAACTACAACGAAAAATAAATAAATAATTTACCTTAAAGCACCTACTTAGAAAGCAGTTTTTTTAACTGGAGTAACTACCTAATAATGTATGTAACAATCTAATTCATGATTGAAGTGCTAGTGTGCTTGCGTGCAACCAAAACTTTTTTAGTAAAATTAATTTTTTACACACTTAGTTCAAATAATATGTAATCGTTTCATTAATATTTTGTTTATTTATTACGTTTGCTCTTGCGGTTGTTACTTGCGCCAAGAAATGAAATAACACTTATTAAGAATACACTTAGGCAAATTTACGTTTACCGAGTCAAATTCGTGTTATTAAGTAGCAGTGTCTAAGCGACATGTTAAATTATATACCATTGGAAGAAAATGAAATCTGTCGCATTATGATAGATGAAAGTGGTCGTGTATGGAGTTATAAAAATCTACTTTAAAACTATACCTGTAATATAATGCAAATCGTGTTCATACTTCTAAATTGATAAGTTTTTTATCATAATTTTTTTAGTAGCGTTGAAACTTTTCCGATTAGATTGGTTGTCAATGAGTTTTTTCAATTACTTCCCGATACGGCGTCACCCATGTTATACTGAAAATAACACCAACTACAGAATGAAGTGGAAACCAAATCATTTGAAAATATTCGCCAGAACTAAATAGGGAGATTGGATAGTAACCACACGGAGAAAAATGTTATTCGAAAAAACGATCATTTTAATAGTAAAAACGGTTAAAAACGGGACTGAAGTTCTTACGAACAAATTAACAGTGTTTCAATGTTTATTGGCGGGAAAATGTAAGAATAATTTGTTGTTATAATATAATATAAATTAACCGTTTTTACTATTAAAATGATCGTTTTTTCAAATAACATTTTTCTCCGTGCAGGATAAGGATAAATATCAGAAGAGAAAATTTCTTTTTAACCTGATCTCTTTCATTTTTTCCTTCCTTATCAATCACAGTCATATTTCCTCATTGGTTTCATAACAATTAAGACAGTAACTAATCAGACTTTTGAAAAAAAGATATAAAGTCATTATAAGGGGTGAAAAAGGTAGAATTATAACCTAACCTAACCTAACCTAACATAATCTAACCTAACCTAAACTAATCTAAACTAATCTAACCTAACCTAATCTAATCTAGCCTTACCTAGATAATCAAGCTATTTTTTCATCACTTTTCTTGATTTTATATATATACATTATATCCATTATTATGGATGTGATGTAAACTTGTACGATGTGTAAAACTTCTTGCATTTATCGACAACTGCATGGCTGTTGTGCAAGTTTTGACCCAGTGCTATTACAGAACGCTGAATATGTAACATTATGACAGTACGCAATCCCAGACTAATTTTGTAACTCAATTCTTCGGTCACGAACTCTAAACCTTTCCGGAAAATATGCACTTACCTCAACAAGAAATTCACACGCATTATGTGGAAATATAAGTTACGAAAGGTTAACCTGTAAATTGAACGCATATTTAATTTCGCACAGACACACTTTCAATTATAATATCGAAGCGAGAAATTAATGGGATTTCTTTCCGCTTCCCGAAATATGGAGCAATCAAAAAAATGTTTGAAAAATATTCTTCAAACTTAACCAATTGACTAAATGACATTATACGGGATGTTAAGGCACGTACTTGACTTTTTAACCAGTGATTCCTGCCTTTTTTTTAATTTTTTTTTTTCTTTAAAATTAAACAAAAAAATCTTCTACGTGACGTCACTGGTCACTCTGCCGAGTCTCTCTCTCTCTCTCTCCAATCCGCCCCACCACTTACCCCGCCCCCAACTGTAAAACACCTACAATTTTTTTTTGTGTTTTTATAAAAATAATACATAAAATATGTCACCGGAGACCGAAAATTTATTTGCATTATTTACTTGAAATAATTTCAGGAAACACTGGTTACAGTAAGTCAAGTACGTACCTGAACACCCTGTATATTGAACAATAGTTGTTATTAATTATTAATAATTTGATAATATATTAAAAATTAAAAATGACTGTCGTATCAATCTTTATCAAGAAACTTTTTATTATTTAAAACTAGCTTCTGCCAGCGACTTCGTCTGCCCAGGGTAATACTTCGAGTAGCCTATGTTCTTTTCCTAGCTAAGTCCCTTATGCGTTTATACCAAAATTCTTAACCTATTTCTTTAAAATATCTACAATTCTTGATTCGATTCAAATTATTAGGCGAGTGCTTGAAAAAAGTTCACTAATTTAGATATTTTCTAAAATAGAATTTTGATTTAACAATCATTGTTTTTCAAAATGTCATTCTCGTATTTTGACATCTTACTAATATTATAAACGCGAAAGTTTGTATGGATGTATGTATGTTTGTTACTTTTTCAAGCAAAATTTACTGAATGGATTTTAATGAAACTTTACAATAATATAGCTCATACATCAGAATAACATATAGGCTATAATTTATAAAGCTGGCTATGTATTTTAAATATATTGAAAATAATAATTATTGTTCAATAGAAAATGTCAAAATTTAACAATGACATTTTGCAAAACAATGATTGTTTAATCAAAATTCTATTTTAGACAATATTTAAATTAGTAAATTTATTTGAAGTACTCGCCTAATACTTTGAATCGAATCAAGAATTATACATATTTTAAATAAATAGGTTAAGAATTTTGGTATAAACGTAGATGGGACCTAGGAAAAGAAAATAGATTACTCGAAGTACTAATCCTACGCAGACAGTCGCGGGCAGAAGCTTGTTTTCTAATAAAACAATAAAATTATTATTTGTAATATATGGAAAATAGCTAGCTTCATAAATTATAACCTATATGTTATTCTGATGTATGAGCTATATTAATATAAAGTTTCATCAAAATCCATTCAGCAGTTTTTGCGTGAAAGAGTAACAAACATACATACATCCATACAAACTTTCGCGTTTATAATATTAGTAAGATTTAAAAACTTACGTAGCATAGTGGTTGGCACCTTGACCGGAAGTCGAAATTGAATAAATTTGACCTATTTTCCACAAACCTATAGTAGGAATTTATTTTTAAAACATCTTTGGTTTTGGATCAACCCCTTAGATCTTGTGTTCCTCACTACTAAATCCAAAATAATGATAATACAATGAAAATTTGGCCATCTTCTGTCCCTCCCTTCTCCAAAAAGAGCTACCTCACATAGTCTTCAAGTATAACATGATAAAAAATTTGGTACAAACGAATCCAATAAATTTTATGAAACATTTGTAAAAACGTTTTGAAACAAATGCAATTTTTTTAAGCATTAAGCTGATTGAAGTCGTCAAATGTTTAAAGTAACTCTTATTTCTTAAAATATTGAGTTGGAAGTTTCGTGGTCTATTACCTACACGGAGAAAAATGTTATTCTAAAATACGATCATTTTATTCGTAAAAAGGATTAAAACCGGGACTGAAGTTCTTACGAACAAATTAACAGGGTTTCAATGTTTATTGGCTGGAACATGTAAGAATAATTTGTTGGTATACGTAATTTCGTACGTATACCAACAAATTATTCTTACATTTTACATGTAAGAATCATTTGTTAGTATACGTAATTTCCCGTTTTTAACCGTTTTTACGAATAAAATGATCGTATTTTAGAATAACATTTTTCTCCGTGTACCTATTTATTAATTCAAATTCAGCCGCCCGAGGTTGTATAATTATTATCTGAAATCGAGCATCACGCAACGTGTTTCGATAATTCATTGTTGTTTTAAAATGCTCCATTAAAGTCATGCACTGCATTGTCTCTATAAAGCAATTATAACTTGTATACTCACTTCCGTGTAAGTGGAGAGTTTTAATTAGCGGCGCGTAAATTTAAAGTTACATGAAAACTTAATAGGCAGTTCTCTTTCCACAAGTGTTTTTCTAGTTTCTTGAGAAATAGACTGAATTTTAGTCGGAACTTCAAATTATCTTACATAAATATAATTGCTAATTACTAATTACTAATTACTAACACGTTGATTACATATTACAGAAATGAAATCCAGCTCGTGAAACTAGAACCAAGTCATAATCTCTTACGCATCCCTTTCGCTAACATAACTTTTTGGTCAAAGAAATTTAAGACACTTTGCAACATAGATGTACTAACTATTAGATAAAACATAAATTATTCTAAATATAAATTAGACACCAAGTCCTGGATCATCAGCCAAGACAGATAAAACAACAATGATTTTGTTAAATTAGTTTTGTGGAAAATGTAAAAACTGTTCACAATACTTTCTAGGTATTTCTTATGGTACGACGTTCATTATCTTTTTATTTGAAACTAGCTGATACCCGGCATGCGTTGAATGCCAATTGAATAAATAAATTGTTTCTCCCTTCGTGTCATTTCCCATTCGTTCCCGTTCCCCTTCCGACTCCTCTTCCCCTCCCGCGTCCCCTTTCCCTCACCCCTCCTTTTCTTACAATCTTAACTTAACAATCCCCGCAGGGGTAGACACTTATCTAGTCTATTTTAATACCCAACCTATCACAAGACTTTATGAAAACTAATTCATAAATTATTAAAATCACCTCGAGATAAAGTGTTTGTCTTTGAAATCGTTACAATTATCTATCGCAACACTTGATCACTTTCTGCAGTCACTAATTGCTGTGGAAATAATTACAAAAGTGGACAGCGTTTACGAGTAATTGAACTCAGGACAGGCTGTTCAACTTGTCCTCAAGATAGTCAGATAATATCCAGTGTGCATGTTAAATGCTGATGATTAAATTAATAAATGCCATCTAATCATCATGCCTAACTAACCAGCATCAATCAACCCTCTAATCCCGGTGCTGATCCAAATCAATTTCACTTTTAAGAATGACTAATCTTTTTATTTAGCCTTAATTTACCTATTGCTGGATTTGAACATTATTTCCGTCTTATTTCCGTAACTATACGGAGAAAAATGTTGTTCGAAAAAACGATCATTTTAATAGTACACAAAGGACAAAACAAGAACCGTAAAACTAAAGTATTATATAAAACAGGAAAACACTAAAATATTATATAAAAAGTAGACATTAAACATAAAAGTACAATAAGGAGGAAACCGAAACCAAACAATTACTTGAGAACCTGGCTTATTAGTATATTGAAAAGAGGATTCATGAATAATATGATTTTTTTAAATAATTTTGTTTTTAAAGCCCGCAAAGCTAGTAAGAGCTGAGGGAAGTTTATTCCAAATGAGTGGGCCAGTTACACGAAAAGAGCGATCATAGTAAACGAGCGAGAAAGTTAAATTAAATGATTAGTAACATTTAGATCTGCCGACCTCAGAGTAAGCTGTCTTGATTTTCTGTTACACTCTGTATTATCAATCATACAATGTTAACATACAGTCAATGTGACCCTTGTGACTGCCTTACAGAGCAATGTTTTACAAATTTTGGCTCAATTTCACATAGGTAGAGCCTTAAGTCTGGCCACGAAATTTGAAAACGCTGAGCTGAGTTTTAAAACCTGTATTCGTGCAACGATATTGCGTACCTCCAAATTTTACACCAAAGGGTACGCGTACCACAGGTTGAAAACCGCTGTACTAGACAGTAGCATACATTTTTTAAATAATATCCTATTGTCTGTCTAAAATCTGACTACAATTTTTGTGCTTTATTGTTTATTTTTGCCACTGAAATTGAATCGGTCGAAGAGGGTTAAGGGGAAATCCGATAATGTGATGCTTTACTGCTGCAAATATATGTTTATAGTACGTTCACTGGTATTTTAAAATAATTACTTGTGTAAAATAATTGTGTCAAAGAATCTTTATTTTGCATTTTAATAGAAATCTGCTGCATCGGCGGCTTGCTATCAAATAATAACGACCGAGAGATTACAATCAATGGCGCAAGGTGAGATCTCGATAAATTTTTGTCTACAGTTCAGTCTAAATTTTGTCTGCGATCCATTCTCGAGTAGTTACTGACTTTATAATTTATTTATTTATTACACGCCCTTGTGGACTTTTACAATGTAGGTAAATAGATGAGTATCACAGTTATTTAAAAAAAATCTAAATTAAAACAATAAAGAAAGCATAATACAGTGAAAATAAAAGTAAAACAAAAGCATATACCTACAACAAAGTATAACAATAAATGCATATGATAAAATTAGATACATAGGTAAAAAATATAAGAAGTTTCACAAAAAAAAGATATTCAATATAGACAAAAATTGTAGAGATTATAGACGTCTATTTACTTCTAAATATATGAAAGAATTGAAATAAACAATGTTTATCCTTATTGTTTTTAATGTGAAATATAATGAACGTAAGCGAAGGTGAAAGAAGCGTAAAAACATACGTTCGACAGAGAAAGGCGTTGACGTGGAGGCCTGTAACTTTTTTAACATCAAACTCGTCTATTGCGAGGATTTCTGTATCACTTTCAAGCCGGTCTTAAAGTTTGGCATGTATATACCTCACGATAGACATATTATCAATAACTGGAATTCGGGGACCTAAGTACCTGGAACGTTCGATCGAGGTATGATTTATCGATAATGTCGGTAACTTTTCATCGTTGACGAGCACGACTGCAGATCACCAACGAACAAACAATAGTTCGAATAAATGAAGAATATTTAGTCGTTGTGAACTATTGTTTGTTGGTTAGCTGTCTGCACTCATGCTCGGGAACGTTGTCAAGTTACCGACATTATCGATAAAACCTATATCGATCGACAGTGCTAGATACCCTGGTTTATTAGCTGGAGAATAGTCAGGTACTCGAAATAAGCTGAACATAAACAACACTCCTGGGGATTGGTGAATTTAGATTTACGGTTGTTTCGGGGGATTTTCCTACCTAAAAGCACGTTTCCTAAGGGATGTACCAACTTAGATATTGTTTGCTTTTTGTACGTGTAAACCATTCCATTGTGTAAATCATTATAAACTTGGGAACTTTATATTTAATAAAAAATGGTTTCACTTTACACATTAAGAAAAATGCAGATATTTATGATTGAATACTTAATACAATCAAAAATACTAATTTTGTAAAATTATTCACGTTCAATTCGATCAACTCAAATTTTCTTTGAATTTTTCGAAATTGAAAAGTGTAAATTCAGACAAGCGACAAAGTAGGTATCTACCTATAATACAATAAGTGTTTTAACAGAATAATATTTATTTTAATACATTTTCATAATTGGTGTAATAATATCCGTAATTTTTCACAGGTACTTTCTGAAAATTAAAGCTGATAAATAATATCCTTAGGCAAAAGTTTCATTTTCACCGAACATATTTCGTTTTGAAAATGGAGTAAACCAATGGGATTTTAAATTCTAACACGATTCATACGACTGCAAGCTGAATACCAATTTCTAATATTTTAATGAATGAAGATAATATTAGCGAAAGACAATCGAAAATCCGAAACAGAAAAATCAGAAAAAGATACGGATACATCTGGGACTCGAACCCAGGACCTCTGGCAATCCGGGCCAACGCGCTATCCACTGCGCCAACGTATCCCTATCCGATTCGGTCATTTTTAACTGTATCATATCTGTAACAGACTGTAACTGTGATGACCGTGGCCGGTTTCACATTGAGTTCTGGACTCCAGTATATGGATCCAGATTCCTTTGGGGTGGTACTCCAATAATAGATCGTAGGTAGACGATAACGTTTATTAAGAGATTATGTACAGGGTTCCTTCTTAGGAAGTCTGAAGGCAAAGAGGACGAATGGACAACAAACAAACCTTTTATGCCTTACTCATGCTGTCTCACTCATGCACGCATGTCTCTTTCATACCGCAAGACATACGTTCATCACAGTAACTGTATGTATCGTATCTTTTTCTGATTTTTCTGTTTCGGATTTTCGATTGACTTTCGCTAATATTATCTTCATTAATTAAAATATTATTATAATTTGAGGTTTAACTATCTAAGTTAAAAAGTTGAAAATAAAAATAAAAATATCTCAATTTCTGTTTAATGGGGTAGGCATCGTATGGTATTTAATTACATTTGCAGTAGTTATCTGAGTCTACAGGACCTTAAAAATGTTTTAATATGGTACCTGAATAAGGTAAAATAAACCACTATCCATATTTAGCAAATTAAGTTTGGCCATCATGTCGTTAAAGTTGCATAGAAAAACCTACCAACTAACCAACCACTTGTGAGTTTTTGCTCGCATTTAGCGAGTTAAACCGTTCACTTGGTTCTCAGGCGCCATTCTCTCTGAGCCAATTTTTTCACACACCTGTCACTACTTTTTAATTCCTAAACGGTAGACACAACAAAAAATTGTGAGAAGCTGCATATATTATTATTATAAAACATCACGTATGCGTAGACGAATTCGTTAGAAATGATTACCAACTAAATAAGTAATAAATTAACAAGCACTGAAAATGAAGTAGCAATTGACATATTACTCGATTTCTTTGCATATTAATTCATCGTATTTTACGAGTGCATACTCTTTTAATTTATCTGCTGACCTTTCATGTAACTTTTGCGATGTTTCATTTGATCAAACCATCGTCCCTGGGGAGTCCCCTATTTTTTCTTCCATCTATTTAACGTCATCTGACATTCATTTTTCTGTACATTCGCTCCACGCGTCCGTATCATCTGAGCGTTTTACCAAGGGTCTTACTTTAAAAACTAGTAAAATGCTTGTTATGTAATGAAGTTATTCATATGGTAACCCCGCAGTATTTATTTAAGTCAGGTACTGAATATTTCATATTTGTCCTTTAAAAAAAAAGATGGCAACCCTTAGAAGGGATGGCAACACTACGGAGCATTTTTTGATTGGTTAAGATTATAGAGGGTGGGGGGCCGGAGGCGGTCAAACCAAGGGTTGGAAACTCAAGCCAGCTTCTTCTTGTTTTCCCCTTCAACGCGGATGGTTACGTCTGTGCCTTTAAAATCGCAGCATTTTTTGGAACACGTATTTTGAACCTAGAATCGAACTTCGTTAAATTAATCAGGAATAAACTCATTGATACGTCTCACCGGCAAGATGGGCTGATACCAGATGACTGAAGTAAAGTACTATAATATTCGTTATTTGTTTTATTCTGGCTTTGACTTAATAATTTCAAATCCGCTTTCGTTTCCGCAGAGAGATTAAAGCTTTTCCCTAGAAGCGTAGATTCTTTTTGCTAAATATAATTTAAGAAATATTTACATGGCAAAAGAGATCGTTTTATTTACTAAACCTTATTATCTCGAATCTCCCAATTTATCGAACTAAAAACACGAGTATTCCTGAGAACTGGGCTGGTCTGTAAGTACATCTGTAAATATTTTTGTGATTATAATATGTCTGTATTGAAAATGCAAACATGTTCTACCTAAACGGTTCGATACCGTTCTGCTAGGTAACATGCTTAAAATATACTCGGTGCTACAGAGTGATAAAATATTAATAACCCATAACTATCTTTAATAACTAAGTTATAAAAACATAATGAACACCGAAAGTTACTAATGAAATTGAAAGTGCCCACATCGATTACGACTAACGAGATGAATAAAGAAAGAAGAAAAGTTTAAAAGGTTTAGAAAAAGCTAAGATGAGTGAGAGTAGAAATGAAATATAAAAGTGAAACCATCCCGAAGGCTAAACGCCGGTCATCATCGTGTCGGATGAGTTGCGATTTTGCCGCGGCATGTGACTGACACACTTCTTCGGATTATTGATTGGAGGTGCATGATACATCGTGAAGATAATTGGCAACAGTGATTCCATCATCACAACAGTAAGCGATGGCTTAATTAAGTTAAAGAAAGAAATATTAATCGCAATAAAACAAAGATTCATTATTTATTACAAAACAGTTTCAAATATAGGCACTGCATGGTTTAGTTCTAGAAAGAAAGATGAGTCCCCGGCGTTTCCTGGGCTATTTATTATACATCGGAGTTTTTCGAAATCAGATGTGGACAGTAATTTTCCTTTCAATTTAAATTTTGATTGTTCAAAGTAAAGTATGCAAAGTTTCGTGAAGCTTGGATTTTTTTTAGAATTTATTAAAAAACAAACCCACACCGAAATACTCCTCTTTATATTTATAATTTAAAAATAACATTTTTGTCAATCTGTCCTTCATATAAAAAATCATGAAATTTCTAATTTCGGTTGTCTGTGAGTTCTGTTTAACGCTTAAGTATCATTTTCATAGAACTGAATGGGTGAAGAATTCGGTTAAAGTACCTATAATATAATATTTTTACAAAAAAAAAATATTTTAATTGTCATTATTTTCAAAGTTGGAACTGATTTTTCAAGAATTTGGACTCTCCCGTGATTTTTCACGAATTTGCCCTGGTTAATAATATGTTTATGGTGGGGCTGTACTTCAAATTTGACTAGCTCTTCATTTTCTCACAAATGAAGAGATAGTCAACTTTCAAAAAGAACAAAAAACTATATTTTGTGAAGCAATCAATCAATCAAGCATATTATCGAGTTTTTTGTTTTTGTTTTGAATGGTGGCTATCATTTAATTTGTATTAGAAATAACGGGGAATGGATTGTCATAATTAATGAACATACATGGGAGACGTTGGAAATAGTTCTTATGTAAAAATGAACCGTAACACCGGAACCGTTAAAAATAATTACATAAATAGATTCGAAAATACGAAATGCAAAAACTATATTCGTCAAATTTGAATTACATTCTATCTTCGATTATATAGATAGGTTTGTTTGTTTGTTTTTCATGCTATCCATCTTTGATGACTTTTCTTTTGAATTTCCATGGAATATAGTGGTAGTGAAACAAACGGTCAGGGGAGCTAATATTTAATAATAAATTTAAAAATACTAATAGCATTTAAGTTAATAAATCATTATTTTAAATAAAATATCAAAGTTATAGCGGATATACATGATTTAGATTCTTAGGAAAAAAATATCTTCGCAATAATTCATCTGTTTGCGGAATCATGCCAATATAATGTGTTCTATTCGTTTGAATTATTATTTATTCATAAATGTTGTATAAAATATTGCTAGGTATTTTACGTCTATCCTAAAACAATTTTAATGATTTTTTTATATTAAGATGGTATTATCAGAGAATACCGAAAATTATTCCTTTTTAAATCAAATTATAGACGTATTGACTCTTTTTTACAAAAAAAAACATAAATAGATTTTGAAAAAATGTTATTTTATCTGGTACATGCAGTTTAAAATTTTGAAAAACTAAGTGTATTTTTAATATACTAAGGTTATACCGTTGGTGGTTGGCAGATTTGTTCAATTTTTAAACGATAGATTCTATTAAACAACACAAATTCCACATCATATAATCATACAACATAATAAATCAATACATAATATAGTCAACACAGTTTTAAGAATTTTAATTTTAGATAAATTAAAATCATAAAAAAATAAATACGAGAACGTGTTTTGTGACAAAAATACTTCAGTTTTTCAATTTATTTAAGGTCTTACAAACTATACCTATATATCTGCCATAGGTCACCCCAAGTGGTTCGCTACGTTTGGTGACTTAGCAGGGGTGCCCGGGTTCATGGGGTTCATTGTCTAGGTCTATTGACGGATGATCTAGACACACTGAATCCCAGATTCCTACCCAACCCTCATACCTTTTTCCTTCCCAGAACTTCCTTTCCTTCCTTTCCTTAAAAATCCCCAAAGGTGACATAGGCCCTGAGGGAAATTATTTTCCTTAGGGCCTCCTGTGTGGACCTGACGTTAAAAAAAAATGTTAAAAACTAAACTTACAAACTATATAATATTTCAAATTTTTTTTACAGAATTATTTTGTTTAGACATTATTGAAAAATGATAAATACTTATGATAAAAAAATACTTACAGGAAGTATACGATATTCAATAATTTATCATCGTGCGTTTTGAGCATTTTATTACTTACTTGAATGTAGGTTCATATTAAAGCAAGTTTTTAATGAAATAAATCGATATTAAATTTTTAATTTTAAAAAAATGTTACGGGGAATAATCGATCTTTCTCATTGGAACCTCCCTGTACAGTTGCAAGCATTATTAAACTTTTATTCTCAGCCGCTGGTCAATGGATCTTAACAAAAAACGAGTGTCAACATCTTAAGCATCGTTTATTTGTACAAAGCATTATCTTGAAGACCATTGTAAGCGACTGCCAGTGCCAAAATGAAGGCAAATATCAAAAAATGCGAAAATATCTATAAAATATTTTTATTAATGGAGTTACAAAAAAATAATTAAAATAAACTAGACCATGTAAACTGCCACCTAATTAATGGTGTGGGTATATTTTCAATCAGAAATCGATAAGCGATATGGTTCATTTTCTCTTGTGGCATGGCGTCATGTAATAGGGGTAACGTCACAAATTCTGTTTTACTTTATTATAATCGCCTCGGTCAGATTGGAAATTCGTTTCACTTGATAAATAATAATGGTCTACGCCATAAGCAAATCGATTAGATCGCCACAGCTGTTATATATTCTGTACGTAGGTGTTATACTTATGCAAGTAAAATCTTAACTTACACTAACGATGTTTCAAATATTCATGTTTTTTATGCGATACCACACAAGAATTCTGACTGTCCCTAGCTAGTGGGACCATTGCAGCCCGATTTTGAGGATGATGTAATTGGTTCATTTCGAATTTTACAATTTATTCATTAAAAATAATATACATTTTTTTTACATAGAGGTAGATTTAGTTACATATTGGTAGATTATTTTACAGATTTAGTTACATATTGGTAGATTATTTTACAGATTTAGTTACATATTGGTAGATTATTTTACAGATTTAGTTACATATTGGTAGATTATTTTACAGATTTAGTTACATATTGGTAGATTCTTTTACAGATTTAGTTACATATTGGTAGATTATTTTACAGATTTAGTTACATATTGGTAGATTATTTTACAGATTTAGTTACATATTGGTAGATTCTTTTACAGATTTAGTTACATATTGATAGATTCTTTTACAGATTTAGTTACATATTGGTAGATTCTTTTACAGATTTAGTTACATATTGATAGATTCTTTTACAGATTTAGTTACATATTGGTAGATTCTTTCAGCATTGTCCTGTTAAAAGACCATCATTGGGAATCGAAATGTTGCTTAAAATGGCCTTATCCGTGCCTTGGTGTTTATCTTTATCCGTATTTGATGATCAGATCTGAATAATCACCTTCCTCTTCACATCTCCTTTCCTTCCCCACTACTTTCAGCCTCTCTACATACCCCGAATGAGTATTCTTTAGTCTCACTAGCTCCAGGCGGATAGGAGCAGTAGTAAACTCGTGCGGTACTCACATAAAAAATATATATAAGTAGGAAAGATTTCATGCATTAAAGGATTACCCGTTAGAACTCCTGTTAGAACCCCTCTTTCTTTCTCATAAATCACACATGCAATGGAGAGGGAAGTGACAACGGAACTCTCAGTGGCAGGACCACTTATAGGTTAGCACTATATATTTGATCAAGGTATTTTTTACTTAAATTCTCGTCAAAATACGGAAATTATAAATAATAAGTAATAAGTAATGCAAATGTAGAAAATATTTTAGATTTTCACGGCCAAAAATATTATACTGATTTATTTTTGGGTTATTACGCCGTGTTGCACTACCTCCCTTTTTGAAGTAAAACTTCTTTACGCACGCTTGACTTGGGGGTAAGCTGGCGAATGCGTTACGAAAAGTGTGGTCGAACGTTACGAAGTGCGAGGCGAACGGGCTGGGGGCGGGCAAGAAAGGCTTCCTCTCATAGCCAGTGCATTATATATATATATCAGTCAGTCATTTTGAAAAACGCGGGGGAGAGCGGAACTTGATGCGCATGGCTTGATCGGGCGAGGCGAATGATAATAAATTTAAATAAATATTTGTGGAAAATTAATATATGCATTTACACGTATATATTTCATACATATACAAATACTAGCTGAACCGCCCACGCGTTGCTGTAGCTAACGAAACACAACGCCATCTACTGGATAGTTACCTAATCTAGATAACCAAGTGTTGTATCAATAAATTATCTTACACTGCCATCTGTCAGAAACTTATAGAACCTACGAATAATTGTACATAAAAAAACATTTAATTCGCAATAATAAATACTAAGGTCAATAATCGAGATAAAAACTATCCTATCTTTTAAGTTCGACCAAATTACGCACGGTAAGCCAAATTTCAACAAAATCGGTTAAGTAGTTTCGAAGTTTACCTCGGACGAACGTTGTGACACGAGATTTTTATATATAAAGATGTATATACATACATATAGATGGAGCTAAAAACTTTTTACTTCAGTCGTGTGGTCTAAAGCACACTCGTATTTTTTTAGCCAATGTTTCGGACACTAACGCTGTACGAAACGTTGGCTAAAGATGGAGGAAGTGCAACACCAACAAAAAATGAATCTCTTTATTACATGTACAAGTATTTCGATAATTATTAGCACCAAACAATAACCTTCGAATCCGCTGTCACAACATTGTCGATATCCTAGAGCTCGCCATTACATTATTCTAACGAAGAAACGTCTATCATATATACCTGCATTAATGTATTTTATTGTGAATTCAGGAAGTAATTAACGTGCAAAAATACATCATGGTGTCATCATGAAATTAATGTAGCCAATTTACATTGGGAAAATCCTAGACTCGTATGTAGAAAGTTAATAAAAAAAATATTTTAATCATCTTAATTATCAGTCAACAATGGACCTATTACTTTGTAAATTATGTACCTAGTTTTTATAATAATATATGTTTGAAGTAAGAGACAGAAAAGTTCATGCTTACTGGCTGCGTTCCGGGGCATTAATCTGCCTAAAAAAAGATATGCTTTGTGCGCGTTAGATTCTGTATTTAATTATTGCAAGCGTCAGCAAAGGTTATTACCTACGGTACCTACGTATAAAGAAAAACGTAGCTACTCACTTTATTCTATAATTTAAAACTACAGTTAAATCTATGATTTTATCTGTGGAAGAGGCGAAGTGCTACCGCTCACGGACAACTGAAAAAAATATAGTTTTCTACTCAACTCGCTATCCTGTGTATGTTAATGTAATGGCCCGCACACTGCACAACTTCTCAAAAACCCGCTGTCAATGGCAACGCAAGCAGTGACTCGCAACTTAGGCGCTACGCTGACGAGGCAACTGAAACCAAACTAAAACCCGCTGGTTTCTATGTCTTGATTGGTCAAAAAGCTTTTTTTCGTCTATTGTTAAACAACCTGAGATAATTACTGAAATCAATTATGTTGTTAATAATGATCAAATTCATAAATTTAATCAATGTTTTCATTTTTAAAGCTCAATAAAAATTAAGTATATTTTAATATTTAAAAAAATATTTTGTAGTCCTGAATACGCCCAAAGTTCTGATATTTAATTAGCTCTTGTAACCTGTAACCCAAATATCAGCAGTAGCAAATGCTCTGAACTGCACAGTTAGAAATATATTATTTATGTTACATGGTTTTTTTTCGCCAAAAGAAAAATAATCACATTTAAAAATTAGACTTCCATGCTTTTATGTTGTTCCCCTAGCGGCGAACCAGACAACTAAAATAAAATAAAAGAGCGCCAGTTTTCTTTCAAAACAATATGGCGGCATATCTAGAATCAGCTGTTGGATAGATTTCTTATTGCGGTAAATTGTTGTTGGGTATTCAGATCATCCGACCGTTTTCTCGCTTTTCTCGCAATTCCACTTTTGTTCTATAAAATGGAAGTGGTTTACAGCGTGTGCTACTTGGGTTTTTAATGGATGATTTTTAGTTTTCTACACAACGCCGTAAAAAGTTATTGTTTGACAACCCAATGATTAAAGAGGCTTTTTACTGCAGTACGTGAATGGAAACTTTCCCACAGTCATTAAAAGTGCACTTATTTAACAAATAATAAACACTAAAAAATGGCAAACCAGCGTTCTTTGTGTCAAACTCAACCGATTGTATATTACTACTAAACATCCTCAGATTAGACATCGTGTAGTGAGGCTGGCGATGCCCGGGTTACCAAAATATTGATATCTTTATTGCCTTTATAAACATTTAGGTTAGGGTAATCAATTTAGGTTAGGTTAGGTCAATTTTCATTATTATGACGATTTGATTTTAAATATTTCATGAAAAATGTAACAATTTAAAATATGTACTTTGCAATTTTAAAATTGAATAAATTGCTGATAGCGTAGGAGTACATAAAATAGTTTAGTTTTTTAGATTTTAAGGCCAAAAGCATTTTTGTTGTTCTTTCGTCGGATCTGCCGGATCTGCCCTGATGATGGACACTGCGACGCTGTCCGAAACGTCGGCTAAAGAAGGAGGTAACAACACGGCATAACACCCCAAAAACAAACAACGAAAAAGTACATAAAATAGTTTCAGCACCGCCCTAGTGAAAAATCATGGTTCGGCATTAACTACTTGCAACTGTGCAAGTATCTGGATATTAATATCCAGGTTCTGACAAGAATCCAAAAATTGTAGTACACGTATACCATTTTAAAAAGTGAGTAAGTCGGCACCCGTTGTGGGTATCGAACTAGATAGTTCGACTGCAAGCCAAGCGTCCAACCCATCTGGTTATATATCTTATTTTTTTCCATTTCTCATCCCACATACCAGACATCTTAATTTTGCTAGTTCTGTCTCACTGGTTCTGAAGAACAATTTTAACTATTATGATACTAGCGCTAAACCCGTGACAGATCACGGGAATTTATTTAAACAAACGGTTCCAATTTTGAAAATGACACTTAAATTCAAGACGAATCAGAGATCTAGAGTTCCTTGAACCGGAGTTACAGACATACAATCGAAATTAGTATTTAAATTTGATCATCAGATATAATAAATTAAAGATTATGTAGAGCTCAACTCGTATGTGGTTAAGAACAACAGTAAAGAGCTCCACATGTTCAGCTGCGTTAAGTTGGTGGCGATTAATAATGACAGGCAGAATTCACCCAAGCAAAGAGAATCATTTTACTACAGAACAGTGGAAACGCAAGCACCAAGACGATTAGGGTTTAAAATCCAAGAATTTAATTAATGTAATCCTTTTCTTTTGTTTTAACTCTAAATTATAAAAAAGGTATTTCTTTATTATGGGAGAGTTATTCGTCTGAAGCAGGTAGCTTTTTAATATTATATTTTTCAAGTACCTGTTGAGTTTCTTGAATAAATGTTATTTAAATATTTGGCAGCTTTAAACAGCTGACAACTGGTGTACCATACTAATGCAAGAAGAAGATTTTTTGGGCTATTGAGGTAGAGCAACATTTCGAAGTTATTTTCCGTAAGCCGCTGAGCACAGCTTTAGCATGACCTCACTGTACAACCACTCAACGACCAAACCAAAAAATAGCACAACCAAAAAATCGCACACTAAAAATTCAAGACAAATAGTCACACAACCAAAACATACCACCAAAATCACGACCAAAAATCAAACGAAAAAGCCACACAACCAAAAAGTCACAATACTATAAAGTCGCACAAACCAAAGAGTCACATAATAAAAAAGTCACAATGGCGAAAAGCTACACAATCAAAAAACATCAATCAAAAAGTCACAATGCCGAAAAGTTACACAACCAAAAAGTCACACAACCAAAAAAGCGCATTCCAAAAAGTCGCAATTCCAAATAGCTGCACAACCAAAACCACACAACCAAAAAGTCACTCTATTAAAAAGTCACACAACCAAAAAGTCACAATGGCAAAAAGCTATTCAACAAAAAAACAACACCACTTAAAGCAGCACAACACCAAAAATACCATACATTCACACAACCCCATAGGAATAAAAAAAATATATAATTGCAAAACTATCTTCTCATTCCATCGCAGAGTTGCACTGAATACCAAGCTATCAATGAGCATCAGAGTGTAATGTTAATAGTACCGCCATTAGTATACGTTAATAGTCTCATGAAATCCATTACAGCTACCTGGTAAACAATAAGCTGCAATTGGAAGTGGGTCATAACCCTGCGAAATAAGTTCATAGAAATTTTCATGGCTGTTGTGTGAACCTGTGTGGTTATTACGTTTTTTTCTGCTCTATGCATTGAAGCAACAATAGAATTCTTGCAATTATTGTTAATTGTTTCCTATATATAAATTAACTTAATAACCTAACTAAATTTATGGATTAGAATTGAAATAGTTTTACGGTAATGTAATACTTAAGCACCTAAATGCGTACACGGAGAAAAATGTTATTCTAAAATACGAACAATTTATTCATAAAAACGGTTAAAAACGGTACTGAAGTTCTTACAATCAAATTAACAGGGTTTCAATGTTTATTGGCGGGAACATGTAAGAATAATTTGTTGGCATACGTAATTTCGTACGTATACCAACAAATTATTCTTACATTTTCCCGCTAATTAACGTTGAAACACCGTTAATTTGTTCGTAAGAACTTCAGTTCCGTTTTTAACCATTTTTACGAATAAAATGATCGTATTTTAGAATAACATTTTTCTCCGTGTGCAAGCAAATTCATAAAGACCACACATTTTAAAGTATTTTTCTGCACACCGATAAAAAGTGCTTCATATTGGTTCGAAATAATCTGTAACACATGTTACATTTTCCTCACAGTTGAATGTCATAGTACTTACACTGCTACACAATAATCTCTTCTTCTGTACATCATTTCTTTATTTTATTACCAGAGAATACCAGAAATTAGTCTTATTAAATCAAATTCTAGACGTATCGACTCTTTTTTTTACAAAAAAACATAAATTGATTTTGAAATATTGTTATTTTATCTGGTAAACGCAGTTTTTAAATTTTGAAAAACTAAGTTTACTTTTAATATACTAAGGTTATACCGTTGGTCGTTGGCAGATTTGTTCAATTTTCAAACGACATATTGTATTATACAACACAAATTTCAAACTTCAAATCATATAATCATAGAACAAAATAAATCAATACATAATCTAGTAACCACAGTATTCATAATTTAAATTTTAGTTAAATTAAAATCATTAAAAAAAAATCCGAAAACGTGTTATGTGACAAAAATACCTTTAGTTTTTCTATTTTTTTAAGGTCTTACTTACAAACTAAAATATTTCAATGTTTTTTACACAATTATTTTGTTTAGACATTATTGAAAAATCATAAATACTTCTGATCAAAAAATACTTACAAGAAGTTCACGATATTTAATAATTTATCATCGTGCGTTTTCAGCATTTTTATTGCTTACTTAAATGTAGGTATATATTAAATCAAGTTTTGAATGAAATAAATCGATATTAAATTTTTAATTTTAAAAATTTGATACGGGGAATAATCGATCATTCCCATCGGAACCTCCCTGTACAGTTGCGAAAGTCAAACCAAAAAAAAAACTTTTAAATTGGGTACTTTTTTATATTTTTTTATAGAGAAGACCTCACAAGAGTCCCAACTGCTCCCGTCTGGAGCCAGTGAGACTATGGCATCCCCAATTGGGGTATGTTGTGAGGCTGAAGGTAAATGGGGAAGGGAAGGAGATGGGGAAGAGGAAGTTGGGGAAGTGCCTGGCTATTCAGATCTAGTCACTAAACACGGCTAAAGCCATTATTAAGCAACGTTTCAATTCTGAATGGTAGTCTTACACCAGGGCGATACTGATAGTATCTTCCACTCTGGAACGTGCCGCAAATATAGTATATATTATTTTTATTAATTAATTGTGAAATAACACAACTTAATCAAATAAAATTTATTTGCGCACGCCGGGTTCGAACCCGCGATCTTCCGATTGGGAGTCAAGGGTCTTACCACTCGACCACGGACGGCCTAAGAGATGACGCAAGTAGGTCGAAAATTTAAAATGGTTGTATAACCTTTTTTTATGAATTCACTGATCGGTATAGAGCGCCTAATAATTTTCCTCGTTATTTGAACATTTTCACACCCTTTTCACGTATTTTCTTTAATTAATTAGTTACGCCGGTGTTTTGGTTCAACTCTACTTGAAACATGTATATAACAATCTTGTTTTTATGCCCATTAATAATAATTGCCATAATTTTTAATTCTCTATGATGTAGCAAATACACCAAATCAAATCAATCCGCCAAAACCTGTTTATTAATTTAAAGCGTTTTATTATGTGCATACGTTATACTTGGATAAATTTCATGGTACGAATCAACCATTCACTTTACTAGCGTAGTCGGCCTTTTAACAAAAAAAATAAACAATGAAAATGCAACGTGCATTATGCATAAAATATTAGCATTTCCACGCGTGTTTTATAAAATCGCTTGCAATTTTTCAGAATTTATTTTATTTGGTCGTAGTAGATTCTCTCAGTATCCCTGGTGAAAAACCACCGTGGCGTTATATGACTTTAGTGGTTTTTAACGACCATATATAGCCAGTTACTTATATGGTAGATGTTTTATTGATGTAAGAAAAAGGTAGATATTTTTTTATAAATTTTTATATGTTACAGTTTTTTGACATATTTCAACTACCATACTAGGCGAATGCCCGTGTTGTGGTAGTCATACATGGAATAATACATATAAGAACTAAAAAATACTATTTTATAGAAACAGATAATAAAACAAAGGGAAGAAGAAAAAATAAACATATTTAAGGATAAATAAATAAAAAATATTTTGAAGTAAGAAATAAAAATTAAATGAATGTATTTAACTTAGAACAACTGCGATAAAATATAAATAATATGTGACGAACTTTGTTGCGCAGAAGTAAGCTCTGTATTATGGGTTCAGAGGTCGCAGGTTCAATATTCGGAATCATTAAAAAGAGTTCGCGACATCTCACGAGTGATGTTCCAAAAAAGTCATTCTGGATCACGGAAAATTTTTTTTTTAACAAAAACTCCTGTCACACCTCAGTCCATCAGCAAAAAATTGCCTCAGGACCTATTTATTATAATGACTTCTCTGAACAGAAAAAATGACAATTTCAACGTTTTTATTTTTAGTAGGACAATCTTGACTAGACCTTATAAAAATTAATACATGTGGATACTGTACAAAACTATATTTTAGAAATTATGTAGGCATTTACTTATATTTTGATGAGATTTATACACAAAGTACATTTGTTACTTAATTAATGCTATTTACTTGCTACCGGTTTCGACACTTCCTGTAAGTCAGCTTTGTTGACCATGTTTCCTTGTTATTTTGACTCTTCCCACCGAGTTAAGACACCACTCACAGTACCCTCATCTAATAATATCTAATCATTTCTGTACTTGTATAATTTATAAGTTTTAAGAACGCTAGTGAATGACACGGATGTGTCGAAACCGGTAGCTAATAAATAAAATTATGTACCATTGTCAATAAAACTCTTCACAACAACAAAAAACCAAATGTCTTTATGTCACATAGTTAATGCTCAAGAAATACAAAAAAAATGTACTACGGTAGATGAAACTGTATTTATACATGGGCAGGGGCAAAATATGTCTCAATTTGTAACGTGTTCCCAACTGTTGCAATTAATATATATGTATCGTTTTACAACGAGAAGTACAAATAATTACTGTACCGTGATGAAATTCACTGTTCTACAGATAACACCTAAAAGTATCTTGTGCGAATTTATTACCAAACAGTAGGTACTAAGTAATGGAGTACGTAAGGTACTTGTACTGCTATACATTCAGGTAATTTATAGCACCATTCAGATATATGCCGACACTACGCATCAATTACATACAACATTTATTTTATCAAACTGCCTTAGAAATAAAATCTTTCTTTACACACCGTTAGACTCCAAATCTTTTTCGAAATACGTTGCTGTCGTCGTCCAACAAAGTCTAGACATGGCTGATGGATGTTAAAAATATCACTGAAACTAAAATGATTGATTCTAAAAATTGGTAACGAAAACATTTATCAAAAAGAAATGGCTTTATTTCGCAGTCAAAGATCGCATGAAGCAAGTATGTTGCAAGTAACCCGGCGTGCGCAAGTAAATTTTATTTGATTAAGTTGTGTTATTTCACAATTAATTAATGAAAATAATATATACTATATTTGCGGACAAGTTTGTTTCCCAAGAATAATAGCTTACAGGGCGCAAAATCAGATGGGGAATTTCATAATTATATTGTTGAAGAAGAAGATAACAATAATAATCTAATTTTTAAAAATATGAAAATGAACAAGACCCAGAAAAATAATAAGAGATAACGGTCGCAACTGGGACTCGAACCCAGAACCTACGTCTTACCGGGACATACACCTCTACCAATTGGGCTACTGCGATCTGTTTTGAGACTGTCGTAATTGTCAATTTCATATTTCAAATTTCAGAATTAACAATATTATCTTCGACTAATGTTTTTTCCATATTATTGGCAGCTACATTTATTATTGGAAACAAGTATTCAAAGAATGTATTTGTTACCTAGATAGTGTCTCGGATAAATATATATTGTTAATTCTGAAATTTGAAATATGAAATCGACAATTACGACAGTCTCATAATAGATCGCAGTAGCCCAATTGGTAGAGGTGTATGTCCCGGTAAGAGTAAGGTTCTGGGTTCGAGTCCCAGTTGCGACCGTTATCTTTTATTATTTTCCTGTGTCTTGTTCATTTTCATATTTAAAAAAATTAGATTATTATTGTTATCTTCTTCTTCAATAATATAATTACATTGATTGGAATAACCTTCAAAAGTTAAAAAGAGAGTTTTTATTATAAAAATATGAATTTCATAATTTTTGGATGTTGACACTAGCCCTAAAAATGAAGGTAATTTTTTTAATGAGTTTGTTAGCTGTTTTTTTCTTTGAATAACAGTCAACCATCTTCATTTGTCGTGTACCTATATTAAAGAAGATCTAATCAAATTGCGAATTTCGAATTTATTGTTTCTATTTCAGTTACTTTACCCTGGATGCGGCGACAAAAGCTCAATAAATTTAAATCATAATTAAATGAATCTCATTTATGTTTATCGCTAGTACCGCATGTGTTTTCACTTGAGTTGAATATTAGCGTAATGCAGAGATGTTTATGACAGTACGAGTGCAAGATAATTATTAAGTTGTAATGTGTCTAAAGTAAGTAGTCAGTAGGAGTGGCAGCTTGTCTGCGGTTTAGTGAAATATTATCGTCAGATTAACCGCACTATCAGATCTTTACTAGCTTAATTGAATATCTTTCACACTCTAGATGCGGCCTTATTTTAATACTAGAGTTTCTAGAAAACATGTTTTTTTTCTGTTTTATCTAAGTTTTCACATTAGAGTAGGTGCCGACGTTTAAAATATATTTGCACGATTTTTTTTAAACGCACAAATTACTAGATACTAATTGACAAAGGATGATAAAAAAACTGATCGAGATTCAAACGATAAGACCTAAATGATACGTGAAAAAAATTAGTCAAAAATCTAGTTAGTCGAAAGTGACAGAAAAGAATGAAAGTAAATTAAACGTTGTATTATTGTTTTTGGGGTGTTATGCCGTGTTGTGCTACCTCCTTCTTTAGCCGACGTTTCGGACAGCGTTGCAGTGTCCATCAAAAATGCTTTTGGCCGTGAAAATCTAAAAACGTATCTCGTTGTATTATTAGGTTTATTCGCTGTGTCGTGAGCATTTCAACAAGTAACGATCTAACATCTAACGGTCAGCATTTCAGTAAATGCTATTTTTAAATGCGATTCCAGGAGGAGGGTTCTCGTTCATTATCGCACTCGCTCTATTTTATATCAAAGCTCTTTTTGCTATTGCTCAAATGCTATTTTTTTTCTATTGAAAGCATAGTTATAATAAATAAATCAACAATCAAGTCCCGCTAAGCCAATTGAATTGGCTTGTCAGCAGGTGCTTATAATTTAGTAGCATATACATATACATAATTTACATCTGATATCTACAGATAACATTTTTTCATACTTTTTTCATACACAATATAAATATTTTTTTTCCGATAGCCAATTTTTCACCATATATTTAACCTTATTCATAGAATTACATTGTTTTATAGAGTCAGGTAATAAATTAAATATCTTCGGTATGTTGTATTCAAACGTTCTCTGTCCGTACTTATTATTAAATTACGGAACTATTAACCCGTCGTTGCGCGTGAATCTAGTGCTGTATTTATGTTCTAATTTCTCTTTATGCTGCGGGGTAAATATTTTTTTTATTTTTTTTTATTTAATATTTAAAGGTTTTTATTACAATAAAATACACAATTTTTACATTTTATACAGTGGTAAAATAGTCGATAAGAATAGCTTTTCCTCACCATAAAGAAAGAGACAAGGCTCTTGTGTTTGGTGAGGGAATTTTAGTTCAATTATATTTCAATTATACAATATCATGTGTGAAAGTAAATACATTATACAATATGGTAAAAAACAAGGCATAATTAAGAAATTGCAAGATTTATCAATAAAGGATATGAAAGAAATAATAATAATAGTGAGATATAGACTCTTATAGTTGTTTTAGGTATTTTTTTAATTTTTGCTGAAATTCCTGAATATTTTCGATAACTTTCAGATATAATGGTAGTTTGTTAAAATATGTTATACCTACATAGAGATAAGTATTTTGTGTGTGCTTTGTACTAAATTTAGGGATTTTGATAGTATTCTGATATCTTGCTGATGAATGGAATGGTAAGTTATTTAACTGTACTTCTTTGTAAATTTGTAGAATTGAATATTTTTTATATATTTTGTCTATTGTAGGTACATTGAATATTGAAAAGAGAATTTCAGTAGAAAATTTGGATGGTTTTTTCAAAATTACTTTAATTATCAATCATTGAACACTTTTGAGTGGATTTAAAATATTATTATAAGTTCCTCCCCAACCAATAATACCATATTGTAATATAGATTGAACAATTGCATAGTACACTCTTTTTAAGTTTTCTAATCTAAGAATATTTCTTAGTCTTATAAATATATAAATACATTTTCGAATTCTTTTGACAAGTTCACAAATTTGTTTTTTCCATTTAAAATGTTGATCTATATATATACCAAGATATTTAATTTCAGAAGTTGGACTAAGTATTGAACATGCTTGATTGCAATTTGTTCTGTTACATTTAAGTTGATGAATTATAATTTTTAGTTCTGGTTTTAATCTAAATTTATTGATAGAGAATGGGATAAATTTGGTTTTTTCAGTATTTAATGAGAGGAGGTTTTTGTCGAACCAATTTTTCAGTATATTAATATCAGTATTTGCTAAGTTATTAACAGTATTTCAATCACAGCCTTCAATTATTATGACAGTGTCATCAGCATATGATATTATTTTTCCATTTAATCTTTGAATGAATATGTCATTTACATAAATGATAAACAGTAATGGTCCTAGGACTGTACCTTGAGGTATGCCGAAGTGAGTTGTTTTTTGTTGACTAAATACATTGTTGATTTTTATATATGCTGAATTATTATTTTGTGCCATAGTATAAGCCTTAACAGGTAAAATTTTGACACTCTGAAACAACAACGGTGTATTATGTCTCTGTTTGAAAATATTAGGGACAACTAATAATTTTACAATTGCATTTTGTACCACTTGGACTTGTTTCTGATTGGTTATAGTAGTATTTCCCCATATTGTTTTTTTTTATTTTTTTTATTATTATTGAGTTAGTTTATACTACATGAATATAAACTAATAAGCACAATGTAACATTTCATTTGATAAATTTAAATATTTTTACAGTAATCATAACATTTCTTTTTAAATACATTCATTCTTTCTTCATTCTTCATAGTTTCAGGCATTTCATCATACATCTTTAGTCCTCTGTACATTATGCAGTTCTGTGATTTTGATTTCTTCATTTGTGGCAATCGAATTCTGTTTATATTTCTTGTTTCATAGTTATGAACGTCTCTATTAAAAACAATTTCATCCTTAAAGTATTTTGGCATTTGGTTTTTCATAATTTTATGCACAAAAATTAATACATTAAATAATAGTCTCTTTTTTATTGGAATCCAATTTAGTTCCTCTCTCATTTGATTAATCCTTGCGTATTTGCCTTTCCCCAGTATACATCTCATGGCTTTGTTTTGTATAACTTCTAGTTTGTTCAAATTACTTTCATTGGCCAAATATAACATCGTAGAGCAGTAGTCCAAATGTGGAGCAACGATAGTTTTATAAATGAGCTCCGTAGTGTTTCTATTTAATTTACGTCTTAGTCTTCTAAGAAAATTTACCTTTTTTGATACCTTTTTTAACACATATTCAAAGTTTGCTGTGAAAGTCAGTTTTGAGTCGAGTATTACACCCAGGTATTTGATTTCATTTACTTTTCCAATTTTTTCACCATTAATTGTCAAATTTAACCCTGTGTTACACGTTTTATTGCCTATTTCCAAATATTTTGTTTTGTTTACGTTCAGTTTCAACTTGTTTACTTTCAGCCATTTTGCTATATTTTGTAGGTCTTCGTTTATTTTGTTAATTGCTTCTATGTAATCTTCACACGAAATATAGATTAAGGTATCATCTGCAAATAGTCTAATTTTGCAATGTTTAATAGTTTTGATAATATCATTTATGTAAATTATAAATAGAATTGGACCTAATACTGACCCTTGCGGAACACCAAGGTTGTTTTCTATCGGTTCTGATTCTGAGCTTTCAACTTTCGTTACCTGTTTTCTATTCTGGAGATATTCTTTGAATAGATTCAGAGCTACTTCAGAAAGACCAATGTCTTATATAATTATATTGTTAATCCATATCTTATAATAGATTCTGCCAGTGACATATAAATTATTTTAAGTGTTTCAATTGATATGTAAAAATTTAATGTGTACATTCTGCCAGCAATTGATCTGAGTATTTTACTGTTTTTTTTTAAATATGTTTGTCCCATTTAAAAAAGCAATCTACTGTAACACCAAGATACACATATTCCGTAACTAATTCTAAGCTAATTGTATTTAAAGTGTGATCAAATAAGCAAGTCTCGGTACACGCGAAATTAAATTAATCGGCACCAAATATTATATTAGTATTTGTTAACGTTTTAAATTGAATAAATAATTATAGTTGCTATTCATCTATTCCATGATATTGTAATTATTTGAGTGTGTTATATGAATCATCATTCATGATGTGTCAGCACTTGGTGCAAAATAATTATTAATTATAATAAATTATCTATCCTACATTTCTTTGTAAACTTTCTAATTTGTGGGGAAAACCTCTTTTTGCTTACAATATTTCCTTCCTGGTTCGTTTATTCAGTATTTATAATGCAAGATCATCTTCGAAATCGGTAAAATTTTTGATTGGATATTTTTGCATGTAAACACAATTCATTGTGCGTTGTGTAATCATTGGTCTTAAGATGATAGACTTCGCTTTTCGGCCCATACAAAAAGGACGCCCGGAAAAAAACACTTTTCTACATTGAAAATTGCACAAAATGAATATATTTTTTTTATACTGCCTTTTAGAGGCTGAAAATTATGTCGGTATGTTTTCGAATTTTCGATGCGTTTCGTATTAACGTAAACATTCACTGTCAAACATGTACAATTTATCAAAAAATATTATTTAAGGAAAAAGTGCTGCTAAATCAACTCTCATAAAGAATTGTAAAATTATAAAAAGCTACCGACGTAGCTTCTTCTTTCTAAAAAATATATTTTTTTTTAAATTTCAATTTCGTGAAAGTTTTGGTGTAGAAAAGTGTATTCTCCATAAACCCCTTTTCGAGCGATTTCTGTAGGTAAATTTGAGCGTTGTCTCATTCGCACATTTCGCATTTGCATGTATTGTAAGTGTGCGTGAGCTTATTGTGAGCGGGACAGAATGACAGACGCGGGTGTTCCGCGTGTGTTTCAAAGTCTAGCCTCTTAATACATGTTGGCTACATGATATTTTTTAAATCGAGTATTACTACAGAGATAAGTCATCACAGTGGACAGTGTTTATCATCGTTGCTTTTGATTATATCTAATACATTTACAGAAATGCGGATCTTAAACAAAACATATCATTTATATAGATGATTTCATACCAGAAGACTTTGGTGAGTCGGATAATAAAAAAAAACTGTTTAATTTATTGGATGATAATATCATAAATTAGCATAATTTATTACTCATTTGTAATAGTGTTTTATTTTTTTTAATGGTCTTTTCCGTAAATCTATTTTTGTGTCATTTATAAACTTATACTAATAATAATAATAATAAAATAAAATAATCTGATAGTATGCTGCCTGTTGTATGCTGATGATGCGGTGGTGATTGCTAACAGTATAGAAGATCTGCAGTCTCTCGTGTCTAGGATGAACGAAGTATGTATGAAGAATGAATTAATGATGAATGTAAGTAAGTCTAAAGTCATGGTGTTTGAAAGAGAGAGTCAGAAAACGGTGTGCAATATAGTTGTGAATGATGAATACTTGGAGCAGGTGGATGAGTTTGTATATATTTGGGAAGTATGTTTACGAGAGATGGGAAGGCTCATAGGGATATCGAAAGAAGGGTGAATGCAGGTAACTCCATTAATGGAGGATTGAACGCCGTTGGAACCAACAAAAAGTTGTCCACAGAAGCGAAGCTAGCAGTCCACAATGGATACTGGTACCTACCCTGATGTATGGCAGTGAAGCGTGGAAATGGCAGAGAAAGGATGAAAGTAGACTGAATGCTGTAGAAATGAGATCCCTGAGGCGTATGCGTGGTAAAACCATGTATGATCGTGTGAGGAATGTGGAGATCCGAAAAGAATGCAAGGCTGATGTGAGCGTAGTAAGTAAGATTAAGAAAGGGACGCTTAGATGGTTTGGGCATGTTGAGCGAATGAATGAAGAAAGGAGTGTAAAGAGAATTTATGACGCGAATGTGAACGGTAGAAGAAGCCGAGGACGCCCAAGGAAGACGTACGAAGTAAATCAGATACTTGAGTCGGGCCATGTCAAGAGTCAGAATAATAGAAGAGTATGTATGAGAAGATTTATGAATGTGAATGAGGCAAGGAGTGTGTGCCAAGACCGAGTTGTTTGGCGGTCCTCTCTGCCTACCCCTGCGGGGAAACGGCGTGATGGTTAGTTAGTTTTATAAACTTATACCGAATGACGAATATTTTATTATGAAATTGGTGATGTATTAATGGTGATTGTAATTATTAAATTTGTGTCGTATTTTAACCCTTCAGGTTAATTAATTCGCTTTTGGGAACAAATCAAATAGGTCTCATAGAAATCGTTGTGTCTCCCTTACTATCATGTTGAAAAATATGATCTAAACGGTATTAGAAAAAGAAAGCGTCACAAATTTAAAACCTAACTACAAAATAATTAAAATGTACACCTTTATTAAACTAAAGTTTCTCACAACAATTTGAAAAAAAAAACGTAACTTTGGGAATTTTTTTATTTATTAATTTTAAATTAAATGACAAAAAAGTTGAGTGATGATAATATTTATGTAATGCCTAATAAATTATGTGTGTTTTTATTTTTTTCGTTATTAATAATTTTAGTTAATTTGTAAGGTGAGCTATTTTATTATTTAATTGTTTTCCTAAAAATTTTAAGATTTCATAAATTATATATGTTTATTTCTGATAATAAATTTGAAAGCTTATTTCATCACCTTTCAATAACAAATTTTACTTTTTAGATACATTCAGAAATATTCCATTTATTTGGATTTTATTGCTAAGCGGAAATACTCCGACCTTCTGACAAAATATGCCCGCGGCCTGAGGGGTTAAGGATATTTTGCCATATGTCGGTATACGCTTAATTTAAAAGCTAGGTCGTAACTCGACGATTTAATAATGTCTGTCCTAATATCCTGAAAATAAGGTAAATACTTTATTTTCGTATAATTAATCCCAACGACAACATACATAATACACGTATAAACACGAATAAAAATACTCGTTTATGTGCATGCTGTATTTTTTGTACAATTGACATGCTTTTTTGACACATTTTAATGTCGTATGTTTTTTTTAAATGCAGATTATGATTGCGAGAAGTAAGATCAAATTTGAAGCAAGTTTTTACTTTAAACAACTTTCGAAATGTTATAAAAATAAAGAGGAATGACCCAGAGACGATGTGCCGATATTTTTCAATTTAATTCTTATAAGAAAGACTTTCAGATATTTTCAAAAAATCAGAAAACTAAGTAACTTTTTTTACATTAGGCCCTGAGAAAAAGATACCTCAGGACCTATGTCATCTTTGGGATGCTGTGTTTGGGGAAGTTCTGGGAAGGAAAAGGGTAAGAAGAGTGGGTAGGAATCTGGGGTCAATATGTCCACGAGTGAAGTACGTATAAATCCATCCCTCCCACTGCGTTGCAAGGCGATGGGTCGAGAGCGTCTGGCTGAAGAGGTCAATCAATATGTCTCCCTCTACCGGTATCTCGCGATCAGTAATGCAGTAAACATTTAAACGCGTCCCCCGTCAAGACCTAGACAAACCTCGCCCCTTGAACCCGGGCACCCTGATAACTGGGACAACTTATGGCAGGGATGTTGGTTATCCAATAAATGGTTCCCGGGGCGGCGTTAACCATACCGTCTCCTAAATTGAATTTACATTTTCATACAATTTGTTATTATTTTTTTTTATTTCCTTACATTACGTCTTCCTCCTCCATTTTGCGTTATAAAATATCGAAATGATGGAATTTTTTCTCTGCTTTCATTACGCGATCTGACAACACCAGCGATAATTCAACATGGCCGTCTCGGTCTGTTTCGCGCCGATTCCTGCGTCAGATTTTCGCGCCAAAGATATAATCCGTTCGCTGACTTTTCCAAACAACTTCGTAGGTAGGTACCTACGCCATATTAATTTAGAAACTCGTTCCTTTTTTTGCTGACTTCGTTGTTTAGTTTCTTCGAAAAGTTATATAAGAAAGATAATCTGGAAATATATTTTCTTCATTTCGATAATTTACTGATTGCCTAACTTCTGATATTCTTTTAGAATAACTGTAGTTTCCAGGAAGAAACGATTATAATCAGTAGCAAGGTTATGAAAACATTCATGTTTACTTTTTTTACCGTGCAAGAGTTCTAACTGTGTCAGGGCAATTATGGCATCCCCCATTTGAGGAAAAATTTAATCACAATATTCCACTGTGATCCTAAAGGGAGAAGAGCAAAATGAAGAATATACGTACCTGCATATTCAAATTTGGTATCAAACCATAAGCCTCTGTGGTCGAGAGGTAAGGCTCTGGACTAGCGATCCAGAGATCATAAGTTCAATTTCAATAAAAAAAAAATCTTGATTACTTTGTGTTATTTTGCGGCACGCTCCAGAGTGGAAGATACTATCAGTATCGCCCTAGTGAAAGATTATAATTCAAAATTGAAACATTGCTTGAAAAACTGTGTTTGGTGACTAGATCTAAATAGCCAGGTACTTCCCAACCATTCTCTTCTCTCATCTCTTTACCCTCTCCGCTACCTTCAGCCTCACAACATACCCCAATTGGGGATGACAGAGTCTCTTTGGCTTCAGACGGTTGGGAGCAGTATGGACTCTTGTGTGGTATTCACTTTTTTTTAAGGCCGCGCTACCCCGCTCAAAAATAAGAAGATGGAGAGATACGACAATACGAACGTGGAAGCGAGCGCACTAAAAAACCATAAAATTCATGCGAAAATTGTGAAAATATTAAATAAAAGACGACTTATTTGAAAAAGAGCAAAAATCTCGTGGGGGCTGTGTCAAGTAGCATTTAAAGAAACATTGTGAATTTTTTCATACATAAAACTTGTAAAATAACAGAAACAAACGTGTAAATAATAATTTTCGGAGCATACTTTGCGATTTATTTCTATCGAGGGAATTTCAAATAATTACTGTTTCGGCATGGGGAATATATAGATACTATCTTAAAGAATAACATATATTTTTTTAAGAACTTAAAAACTTCAAACGTTTAAGGAAAACATGTAAGATATCGGTAGAAATTGGCAGAGCGGCCCCTTAAATAGCTAATGCAAATTCCAAGTAATGTTTAAAATGTGAATCGTAGTCTCTCCAGTGCGATACTGGGAGTATACTCTACTGTGTTCATTGCCGCATTCTTTCCATCGAGATAAATATTAACATCGAAATTGTGAAATATTATTTGACCCCAATCATTGTGACTAAAGTAAGGCATTATAACATGATTTTAAAAAAACTTCCTATTTGTGTTAACAATGTTTTTTCGCCTTTTCTCATTCAGATCATGTTGACATTCTCTGAGTAATAATCACTTTAGTAACAAGATTCATTACAAAATGTTCCAGTTTCCGCGGATTTTCCGTTCCCAATAAACATATGTACTTAAATATTTTCTTTGTTTCATCAGAACTCATAACAAGTAAAATAAAAATTTAGATCATTCCCACACTGGTTTCCTACATTTCTTTTCAATTTTCTATGGTTAATTAAGCCCTTCATGTGAAGCGGATAAAGAATTATTAATTAAAAGATAAAAGATTGGCCATTGATCAACATTGTAGGACGTTGTAGGTAGTAGGTAGATTCTGTAAGTATATCTTTTTTTTTTTTTAATGACAATACAAATTAAAATGAAAATACAATATAAAGTAAATTAAGAATATAAAGTTAAGTATTTTGTCCTCAGTCCTCCTCACTAGGTATTCCTGTTCCGAGGTGGACTGCAGGTTGTTGTATGGTGTTGATCATGATTTCCCATCATTGTTGTTGGTTTTTGTTGGTTTCCACGAAATATAAATAAATAAAGCAAAAGGTGTTTATGTTTATTATTTTGCGTTGTTTTAAAAAGTGTTTATGTTTATTATCTGTAGGTTGCGTTGGGGTTACTTAATAATTTTAATTAGTTCCTCATCTTCATGTTTCGTTAGCCATAATTTGATGTCCTTTTTAAACTTTTGTATATTCATGGTATTTTTTATTTCAATCGGAAGGGCATTATATAATTTTGTAGCATGGAAATAATGGTTTTTCTGGCCGAAAGCTGTATTTAATTTTGGAATGTTTAGTAGATTTGAAGATTTTGTCCTTGTAGTATAGGTGTGTTGGTCAGCAAGGTATGCATAATTTTCTTTAAATTTGAGTAGTGCATTTTTTGAGTACAGTTTTATAATGCTGAACACATTAAATTTTTTGAAAACTTCTTTTGATGGAGTTCTTATGGGGACTTTCAGGATTATTTTTATTATTGCTTTTTGTGTTTTAACAAGCTGCTTCATGTGAATGTTTGAGGCAGATCCCCATCCAATATTCCCATATTCTATGCGTGATTGGCAAAGAGCATAGTAGACTTTATATAGATCATTTTTATTTAATATATTGCGTATGTTTCTAAAATAGTACATGAGCTTTGTGAGTTTCTTTGTAATGCTATTTATGTGAGAGTCCCATCACCATTGTAGGTAGATTTTATAAAAATCGGGATGAATCATTATAATATAGGCACAGGGTGTTAAGTCTTTGAGTCAATCAACTGATGACCATATATAAATCTCTAATGCACCCGGTAGCCACCTCTTAATAATCCTACAAATCCTTCCTTCGCAATCATTTTTTTTTTACATTAGCTCCGCACAGGAGGCCCTCAGGAAAATAATTTACCTCAGGGCCTATGTCATCTTTGGGGATGCTGTGTGAAGAGTTTTTCTAATGAAAGGAAGGAGAGAAGGAGAGGAAGTTCTGGGAAGGAAAAAGATATGAGGGTTGGGTAGGAATCTGGGGTTCAGTGTGTCCAGATCAGATAAACCTCACCCTATGCTAAATCACCAAACGTAGCGAAGTACTTGGGGTGACCTATGACAGAGGTGTTGGTTATCTAATAAATGATTCCCGGGGCGGCGGTACCCATTCCCGCCACCCAAATTAAGAATTCATTTGTTTTAAATTGCAAGCATCAGAAAATGTAGAGAAAATTCAGGGATTGTTATATCGGTATTTCAATGTAATGTGCAAATTGATACCTTCGACACCTATGCACAGCTGAATGAAACGTGTGCTCATTATGTGTACTCGTTATTTGTCGAATGAGAGTAAATCGGTTTTTCTCCGTGCCCTTAATCTCAACAAATCAATAAGTTGTTTCCTCCCTTCAACAAAAACCTCTTCAAAGCTGTTTCACTTCTTTCTTTCCTTGAAAACATCTATCACACAGCATCCCTAAACATAATCAAAAGTATAGTTCATAAAAATAATATGAGATTTCGTATTATTTGGTAAGGCTTTCTTGCAGGCCAGTTTTATTTGATTTGAATCAAGGCCTACAATTTTCGTAATACACTTATTTTGAGAGCATCTATCTGTCTGCTGATGTTTTATTTTTGTCTTTTTCTTCTGGTTTCATTCCACGAATCAAAAACTTCCACTGAACACTCGCCCTGTTTCTGCACGCTTATTTTCAACTGTTACAATAGATTAACTATGCGTGCCTTCTTCAATACACACTTAAGTCTCCAAGAAAGTAATTTTATAAATAAATTTGTGTATATCATTTAATTGCCGACGTTTACTGGTTTCATTCGACCAAAATCCAAAGTTGTCGTTGGTTTAGTTTATATCATTTTATTTTCAATTGTTCCACTTGTATAACTAAGCATATCCTCTTCCGAAGACACATACGTCTCAAAGCGAGTAATTTATAAATAAATACGTATATCATTCGATTGCTGGCTATCATTCAATTGACGACGTTTACTGATGGTTTCATTCCACGAAAATCCAAAGTTGTCATTGGATTTGTTTAGTTTAGTTTATATCATTTTATTTTCAATTGTTCCACTGGTATAACTAAGACACATAAGTCTCAAAGCTAGTAATTTATAGAGCAATAGGTCTATCATTCGATTGCTGGCTATTGTTAAATTGCCGACGTTTACTGGTTGAATTCTACCAGATTCAAAAGTTGTCATTTGATTTGTTTAGTTGGTACCATTTTATTTTCAATTATTCCACTAAGCATATCCTCTTACGTATACACATAAGTCTCCAAGAGAGCAATTTTTAGATCAATTGGTCTAAAATTCGGTTGCTGGCCACATTGTGCAAAGCGAGTGTGATTGCAAGCGAATCAAAACGAATCACAGTATTATTGCAACGCGTATCATATTAATTATTTTGCAACTGGCAGTCGGCGATAAGTAGGTGAATATGGAATATTAAGTACAAATCTCGTGTAAGGTGTCTATTAGTTTGTAATTATTTTCACCGGCAGATAAATAATAATTGTTAATAGAGCCGGAACATCTGACCGGGAAGCTTACTATTTGCGCTTGTTGGTTTACTGAAGTAAAAACTAAGAAAAATAATGTTTTCTCACAAAAATAACACTATAATGAAAAATGTATTGTTTTCTGATATACCTAGCGCCATTTGTTTCAACGCTAGCTACAGTAAAAGTTAAACTGGCTTGCTCTTCGTAAGTTTTGTCGTAAGTTTACGACTTCGAGTTATCGAAAATTAAAAAAATATTGAACAAATACGAGGATGTCTCGCCTTATCTTACCGACGCGACGTAACGAACTTAGTTGTAAAGCCTTTTTTTAAGATAACTTCCACCATTCAGGTGCCGAGTTAAATACGTAATTATATGAAATTCCCTCGAAAGATAAAAAAAAAAATCGCCAAATATACTTCGAAAATTCAAAAAAAATATATGTTAAACTATAGGTTAAAAAAAATTACAGTGTTTCTTTAAATGGTACTCAGATGTCAAAAATTTTTCTCTGTTTTAAATAAGTCGTGTTTTATTAAACATTTTGACAAGAATCGTTTACGCCGTCTAATTATTATTTTATTTTTTTAGCTCGGTGGTTAGATCAGATCCGTGACAAGGCTTAGGTCGTAGGTTCAATTCCTAGATGCGACCGTATCTTTTTTCTGATTTATCTGTTTCAAATTTTCGTTTGAGAGTCGCTTACATTGTCTTAATTATAACCGTTTTTTTAATATCAGTGCGCTCTCTCTATCATTGGCATTTACATAAATATCTCCCTTTCAAACCAACTTCAGTAAACTTCTTCTTCTTTTTAAACGCTTCTAAAGAAGATGAGTTTCAAAGCTTCGTAGCGCATTATGAGATTAGCGTAAATCTTATGATGCCATCAGTCCTAGACAGACCCTTCGAAGATTCTGCTGGTTCAGAACTACAGATTTCTGCTTACCGACAAGATCTGGTTTTCTTTTTATTGTATCGATTTGTCGACTCTTACCCGTTCCCTCTCTTTTCAGTCAATTTTCATTTTCTTCACTGACACACTTATCACCTTGTTCATCTAATTCAATATCCCTTTCTCTGCCATGTTTCTGTTCCACACATATTTACCGCACACCGCCGTAACTGACCAATCGTATTGAATTACTTCAACCAGTTACACGCAAAACAAGTACTGTATTTTCCGTCATGAGCCGGTGGTTTGGAAAGTGAGCTAGTGTGTATATAATATATAATATAACCTCTAATGATATCTTCTTCTTGCTTTGCACATATATTGGAATAACTTATGGCTTTTGGTCGTGATAAAACTGATGATTTATCGAGATATAAACGAATAAAAAATTTATAATATTTTAACGCAGAAAACAAACACCAAAGTGGCCTACCATTCCAAGAGATTGAGTGAAGTAATTGTGTTTTACGGATGGCTCCTAGACTGTGTTATCCATTGAAGTTTAAATTAACACTTTGGTACAAAATATTGAGGTCATCTATTTCATATTAAGTTTTGTGATTTTTTTATCGCAAAAAATGTATCTTAAGTATTCTTATGTATTTTAAGCTATCTCTCTCTCTCTGGTTTCAATCCTGGGACTGGTTTGCAGCAATTTCCTCTATTTTTCTCATCCATTCTTCCCTGTCTTGTGCAGCTCTTTTGAAGTCTGCATATGATGAGCAGCGCATGTCCACCAGCAGGTCCTCCAGGTACTTTCGGCGTGGGCGTCCCCTAGAATTTGTCCCCTATCTATTAAACATAAAATATATCTCTTCTTGTGTAATTCTTTAGCAATTAAAATTATTCTTCTTCTTCCTTGCTCATTGTCTCGACAACGCATTGCCTTGGTAGGCTGTTGGGGTCGGCTCTTCTCGGGTTATACCTTCTTCAGTTTTGGGTATCGCTTTCATCTAGGCCGTTTCTATGTAGAATTTTGAAGCATTGAATCATCCAGGATTATAGTCATGAATTAAAATGATTATTAAAAATATTTTCTTGAATAAAAGTGTAACAGCACGTACCCAAAGGATTTTAACCGGCGTATACTGGGCATATCTGGAGTAAAAACGTAGATGTCACTTTACTGTCCGATGATATATTTTTTTCAATTAAGAACTATAAAAAACTTTCCATTACACATCGAAATTGAGAAGTCGGATATAGCCAAGAGGGTCAAGCACGCAGTGTCGGTCCAGCAACACGGTATCACACGAAACAGCTCGCATACCACATGATCCCTTCGCGACGTGCAGGAGTGTGATCAGTGGCAACGTATGAATTTTTGTTGTTGTTTTCAATTAAAAAATATGTTATCGGATATCAATAATTACAAAAATGATAAATGATAATAAAGGAAAAGCTTGAAATTATCCAAAGTATATTTTTTGGTATTCATACTAAAAACCGATTCATAGTCAAGTTTTACTGAAAATAATGAAAACTTTGTAATGGTGAGCGCTGGCGTCATGGAAATTGCATTCATTTTTCTCTCCAAAAATTCCGTTTTCAACTAATTTATTTTCAGCATATGACGTCGTTTCTGTCGTGAATTTTGAAAAATCCATTTTCCTGTAAATAAATCATAATATTTTAACGATAATATTGGTTCCATGTTTTCAATAGTTTAATTCGATTAAGGTTTATATAAAAATAAACAAAGTATTAAAACTCTATTATTTACTATACTAATTATTATCTCCCTCTATGCTTTCTATTATTTGACTTTGTAACCTATTTATAAACATATTAGATCGGTACGAGTTCTTGACACGTTTCGTGTTCATATCTCATATTGTCTTGGAAAGTAACTGTACCTACATAATGTATGCACGTTACAGTTAGATCTAGATTTCTGCCATCACAATAGAATTTTTTCTGATTTAATCAAACTGCGTAACTCAAAGGTAATGTAATCAAAAGATAAGGAAATAATAAGGAAAGGATTTAAAAATTCCTTCGTAGTGCCTACTGCTCACTGCCTACATAATTTAGGTACGGACTAGAAAACATTTTTCACCGTTGGCAATATCTTAAAAAATAAAGGAACACATCGTCGGATCTGCCGAATCTGTCCTGATGATGAACACTGCAACGCTGTCCGAAACGTCGGCTAAAGAATGAGGTAGCGCAACACGGCATAACACCCCAAAAACAAACAACGAAAATAAAGAACTTGTTTACGTGAATATCGCACAAGAATCTAAACTCCTCCCAATCGCTCGGAGTTTGTGAGACTATCGCATCCCCCAATTTTGGTACGTTGTGCGGCTGGAGGTAACGGGGAGGAGAAGGAGATTGGGGTAAGAGGAAGGTGGGGATGTACCTAGCTATTCAAATATGGTCACCAAATACGGCTAAATCGATTTCATGCAACTTTTCAACTATGAACGGTGGTCTTACACCAGGGCCCCTAGCACACTCGACCTATAAGGATTGTATCGATAACTTTCGGTAACTTCTTATCGTTCCCTATACTAAGTGTCCTTAATACATTCGACATCAACTACTGTTATAACGTTAGCGATCTGCAGTGGTTCTAGGGAACGATGAGAAGTTACCGAAAGTTATCCCATCAATCCTTATAGAACAGATCGCTGTACAAACAACAGTTGATGTAGAATATTAAGGATACTTAGACATTGTGAACTGTCACTTATTCGATGGCGATCTGGAGTCATGCTAGGGAACGATGAGAAGTTACCGAAAGTTATCCTATCAACCGTTATCGATCGAGTGTGCTAGGGGACCAGGATAGAGTACATCTTTCACTCTGGAACGTGCCGCAAATAAACTATGTATTGTTTTAAATTAATCAATTGTGAAATAATACAAATTAATCAAATAAAATTTATTTGCATACGTCGAGATTAGAACCCGCAATCTCCGGTTTTTACCCCTCGACCACGGAGGCCGTCAGACCTAATAATATCTATATTGTCATGAAACTGATAAAACGTATTTATCAACTTTTGTAATTTGTGTGGCTGTAATTCAAAGTTATTCCATTTTTGCACTTACTCCATTTTTTTACTTTTTCAAGAAGGACAAAAACTAGTATGTATGGACGTTTTCTTTGTTTGTGTTGTGTTGTTGCCATAACTTAATTTGTATCGAAAATATTCCCTGTACTTAATATTTTTAAAGTTGACGTATAAGTGTATTTTTAATATTCTCAAAAAATTACGATAATGCAGGTGACGTTTGTTGCCAAATAAATTTTCTATATTGTTTTAAAATGTGCCATTTTCGGTTTATCGCCAAAACGACATGTACGTTTTTATTTGTGAATTCGGCGGCGTTGACGTCACGCCGGGCAACGTTTGCGACAGTCATCTACCAGCCAGTGGCGTTTTCCATGTCATAATGACGTTGTAGCCAGTTGGAACCGTTTTGGAATGTGCGGTTTTTTTTTCAAATCAATAATCATGACATGTTCGGACATAAATAAATAGTACACTTATGTTTAACGGTATTCATAGTTTGTGAAAATACCCCGTTAGTGAAGCAACCTATTTATAATTGTATAAAACAAAAAATTGTCATAAGTACGTACCCTTTTATTGATTATTTAAAAATCTCTTTTGTTGGTGCGAAGACCTAACTTAGCCCCAAGTACTAATTAATACTTATTCTTAGCCAACATTTTGTAAATAATTAGTTTATTTTTTTACACAATCTTTGTCAGGCGGCTTTTCATCGCGGAGGTAAACGGAGTGATCCCAATTGATAATGATAACGGTAGCCGTTACATCCGAACAATTGCGGTGTAGATTACCCCACTGTGGCAATAATTACAGTCATGGAGACTGTCACAAAAGATACGGCAGACAATGCGTAGCATCTTCAGCGATGTCAAAATAACACAATAACTGAAAGGCGTTTTGATGAGGCCGATACGCCATTAGCTCCAACGCCGAGCAGCAGGAGTGGATGGTCCTATCGATGTTGAATCAGAAATAAAGATTAACTTTACGGAAACAAACCTGTTTCGGACACCATCGTGACATTTTTACTGCGCATTTAATCATAAATCATTGTCGTCATTGCCATTTTCGTGTTGAAGTCGGGCGTCCGGCAATCTAACGCCGTTCTTCCATGGAGCTACGTTCAAGCGACGCGATCGCCGCTCGTCTGTATTTTCTATACTATTATTAGTGTTTCACATCGCCGCTAGGCGCTGCACTAGCAAAATAGTATGACAGGTAGCGGTAGCGTCGCTTGCAAGTAGCTACGTGAACGATGGGCGTTACTTCTTCCTAGGAATATAATCTGAGAAACGCTCCAGTCGTATTGACACACGGAGAAAAATTTTATTCGAAAAAACGATAATTTTAATAGTAAAAACGGTTAAAAACGGTACTGAAGTTCTTACGAACAAATTAACAGGGTTTCAATGTTTATTGGCGGGAAAATGTAAGAAAAATTTGTTGGTATACTTACGAAATTACGTAATCGTATACAAACAAATTATTCTTAAACGTCTAGAATTCGATTTAAAAAGGACTAATTTCCGGTATTCTCTGGTAATACCCTCTTAATAGACATTTATCCTCCCTTAAATTCCACGAGCTGTCCGTACCCGGCCGTGAGGCTTGTCACGAGTGTTGCCATCATTGCGAGATAACTGAAATAATTATTTACAACAAGTCAGTAAATAATAATTTTCAATGAAACCTTTTCAAAAAAGTCTTAATCCGTCTCTGTGCGTTGAGATACGAGATCAGATGAGACAACCATCAGGCAAATCGTATTTTCCATCATTAATACAAAGTATTTCAATGGTATACGGTAGTTGAACTCAAATGGCTTTTGCATGTGACTGACTTTGTGCCGTGGCTTGTGAAGAACAAAGAAACAAACTTAAATGTACTGTAACTTGTACAAAAAAGAGTTCTTTCTCCTTTTTTCGGTATAAAGTAACACAATATTGAGCTATTCACGTTGTTTTGAGACAAAGAATGTGTGATTCCTAACGAGAGAAGAATGCTTTGTTTTGTAAAAAAAGATATCCAAAATTGTTTTGTGATTGAAAATTGATTGGTTTGAGGAATATTTACTGGAAGAATGAGTAGGTTTAGTCCGAAAAATGGTTTATTACAAGGACAATTGATACAACCTTTTTCTCAGTAGGGTTATTGAAAATGAATGAACGTTCACCACAATACCCTAACCACAAAATATAGTTACCTACTTAAATTACTGCAGTGCTAAATCAGACTGGAATAATACTTCTTGAATTTTGTGCTCTAAAGATTGCAATCCCTTTGTTAAGACTGGAAAATCTATCAAACGGACCGCCCGTTTCTACACAGAGTCGAGGGTGTTTTTCAGGTACTTTAGGGCTCTAGACCGGAGGTGGCTGCCAAATTCAACCGTGGGGCGCACTTGCGATGTGTACAGGGTTAGTTGTGTACTATTAAAGTATCTGCGGGCCCTGTACAGTACGCCTAGTTTCTGAGAGGCTAACTTAACCTGGCTTCGATGGAGCCCCCGTATCTGAGTTGGTCACTTAGAGTTACACCGAGCATATCAATAGAGGGTCTGTTCAGAAGATTGCTACCGTTGAAGGAGACTAGATTGTCATTTCGATCCCTTTTAGAGGTAATCAGACATGATTGGATGATGAAACATTAAATTCGACGAGATTATTCTTACCCCAAGAGAAAACGCTCTCGAGGTAAGTGTCCATTCTTTGCCTCAAAGCCGTCCGAGCCGTTGGTATTTGTGCACCCTTCGGGGGCTTCTCAAAAGAAAAGCTATCATGGACCGTACTGTCATCCGCGTAACAAGGAATTGGTGCACATGTCAAAAGGTCATTGATGTGCAACAAAAACAAAGTCGGAGACAGAACCGATCCCTGTGGGATGCCAGCGTTTATTGAATGCGAGGAAGAGGTGAAACCGTACTGAAGGGCAATAATTAACGAGTTAATAATGTATTAAAGTACGAGTATATCCTACTCATATTCGTTTCGTTCGTAATCTAAAGTGAGCTGGTTCAAATCGTCTTTTCATTTAAATACCACCATAGGAAGATGATTGAAATGTCTTCCATCTACGTTTAATTGACTTATTTCATATCATTGTAGTTCTGGAATGCAATTCTTGATACACCCTTAGCAAATTATTACCAACAGCATTGTTTATTAAACAAGGTAAAATAGGAGAAGGTTGCAGAAGTTTGGATTCGTGAATGGTCGTTTGTAAGTGTTTTCTGCAAATGTATAGTAGTTTTGTAGCATGATTCAATTTGGCCTTAGAAGCTTCCCCTCGCATCTCGCGATTTATTATAAATAATTGTTTTATTACGTTTGCCGTGTACCTATTCGTTATGTATTAATTTCTATTACGCTTCAGGCCATTCTCTTTGTGGTCAGAAATCCAGGGGTCGGTCAACCGTATATACGGATAAAGGATACAACACAGCATTCTTAGCAATAACAGCAACAAAAAACAACACAAAAAATGGCCACGAGTATGTACGTTTCAATTTCGCCGAATAGACTTGATTAGATAGTAACACAAAATGTTTTAGTTTACTAACAACCGATAAACAGTAAGGAAATATAACATCACTTGAGGATAACAGATGAACGAGAAGTGTTGAGAGACCAACAAAAGTCCCTGAGACACGAAGAAAAACTTGTAAGAGTCCTCGAGATACCTAGATGAGTTCTCAAAACGCAAAGGAGAGTTCAAGAGAGACCGAAAAAAGTCCTTGCGAGACACAGAAGAGTCATCGAAATAATTATAAGTGTCCTCGAGATACATATATATCAGAGTCCACGATAGACCTAGAAGAGTCTTCTAAGAGTCTTACAGAAACCTGTGGGAGTATTTTAAAAGAGAGATATGGAAATCTATAGAAATCCTTTAGAGATTTTAGAAGGAATGGGAGTCTTTTAGAAGAGAGATATATACTTATAGGAATCCTTTAGAGATCTTGAAACTGGTCGCAGAGACCCCGGTAGACCAAAGACTCTGACGACATCAGGTAAACAGGCGGAAAAAGGTATACGATTGTATATTGTTACGCGAGCGGACCGAGATATCGCCATCGTCGTTTTTTACACGCAAAAATGGCCATCGTCGTTTTTATTGGCATCCAAATCGAAGTCGTCCGCATCCGGGTAATGAACTCTAAACACAATTTGATCATCAAAATGTTTTAAAGGGTATTATTCAATTACCAAATTATTTCTCCAATGCTCATTACAAAGCCCATAAATGTATACTATAAATATAGCAAGATGATATAGATCATCTAGATTCTAGATGAAAGTCTTCTGTGATATTCAATAAGACTCATTTATTATCACTATAAACTTTTTAAAACACCTTATTCAAGCTGACTAGTATTATTATAATTACAACCAACTGAATATTGTAGCGAGAAGAACACTCTTGACTCGAGCCGATTAAAATTTCTATATAATTTACACGAATTTCAAAATAACACCCGAAATAAATAGATTTGGTCATTAGGCAAATGCTACATGAGAGAAAATTCGATTTTCATCACCGCTTGAAGGATGAATTTTTTTCAACCATTTGTGGCCACAACAATATGACCTCAGGCAATTAGCCGATTGCCCATTGTTAATTTATTCACACAGAGCTTAGTTTTTGCCTAATTCGTTTTATATTTTTCTATTGTCAAGTTTATTATTTTGCGTATATTTGTAAATCAATTGTTTAAATAAAGCGTGCACTTGACGTTTTTGTTTTGGTTTTATCTGTCGAGCAAAGGATTGTTTTAAAATGTTTCGTGTTCTAAATAAGACAATGCAATTTATAAATCATTTTCATTTGATTGTGAAGATTCGTATCTACCTAAATCTGCTACTGTATTAGTCAACGACATGATGAGGCGTTTATAAAATTTTGTTAATCGCTCAATTTTTTTTTGTTTATATTCATATTGTTGTTTTTTTACTGTGCATTTTTACAACTAAAAACGTCGGAAATCAGATTGAAGAACCTTGTTTTTTAGAGTTTAATTCAGTGTAAAAACTATTATATTGAAATTTATTTATTATGTTGTGTTACATTGATTACTGTGGCTCCATAGATAACTAGTAAAATCAACGAAAAACGATAACTACGTGGAGTAGGGTAATAGCTTCTTTGGGAGGCGGGTATTAATATTGATTGTTTTGCAAATACGTCATGTTAATGAATTTTGCGCTTGTGATGTACTGAATCGAAGTATATTAATACGGTAATGCCCGTACGGTTCTAATTAAGGAACCCGACTCCGAGTAAATCTCCGACGCCACACTGTATGGAAACCGTTCTGACCCGTCCTTGAACGTGCATTTTTCCACGGAGCTGCTGTTCGTATATGACTCTTATTAGTAAATACTCTCTCTAATTTAACTGGACCATTATAATCTAAAACTTTGACTTCTCTTTCAGGCCTTGGAGCAAGAGAAGCACCTGCTGAAGAGGAGGCTGCAGGCCACCACGGAGGAGAGTGAGGTCAGATTGCTGGAGTTACAATCTGACATCAGAGAGCTGTCAGAGAAGCTGGGCAATAGGGAAAACAATGTCAAACAGGTAAGCCGTCAAATGTCTCTTTTTACCTTCCATCACAATCATTTTTGGTTCTATGACAATATGACAACATGGCGATAGAACAGTGATATAACCGAAAACCGAAGAATAGTAAAGGAAAATAACTTACCTAATCCAGACTCACCTAAGATAACCTATTATTTTATCGTGTTCTATGCTTGTCACTGATCTCTTCTATCCGGTTAGCATAATTATTTTCACCTTTTTTAGTTTGGAGTTTTATTTTGTAATATATTAATAATTCCGCTACCTGTTTCAATACATCCATATCATTAACTGGTTTTGAAACTAACTATCTTAGTACAGAAATAATTATTGCTGGCGATGATTGTGATGACGAGTTTGAAGAGGGAGAGTCTGAAGCATCAAAAAAAGAAACGTGGTTAGAAATGATGATTTACAGGACGCTGTTATTTTGGTTATTATTAATTAATTAATTTATATTAAATTTTTTGGTTAATTTCCAAAGTTTTTAACGCGGACAATTTAATATATGAATTACGTAATGTTGATACAATATACTTTTTTCTTTGATTCGTTTGTTTCCAAGAACTCAGAAAATCAAAACCAACCATTTATTTTGACTTCTCCAAGATTCGGAATAACAGAAAATTATGTGATTGCGGCTCTGTATGAACGTGATTAATGCAAATAGTGTAAAAGGACAAACCTAATCTAACCTCTCAAACCCAACAGAAATCCGAGAAATGAACATGTATCTATATAATATAATAAATAAGACTAAACTAACTTAAACTAACCTCTCTAACCCAACTGAAGTCCGAGAAATGAACATGTATCTATATAATATAATAAATAAATCTGAAGTAACCTAAACTAACCTCTCTAACCCAACTGAAGTCCGATAAATACCATGATAGTCAGTAGGGTACAGAAGAAAATAAATTTCCGCGTTGATTAACTTTTACGGTCGAGTGTACAAACTATAGAATTTACCTTTTCAGTGGCAAGAACCAATAAAATTGATTAAGCGATATCATTAAATTTCATTGTAATAGTCAAATGTAAAGCACATTAAGATCGTTAATCTCACTGTAGACACCTACTATAATAATATATAATCATAATGGGGCCGTCAGACTCGCAGCTCACATCAAAAAGATACTTATAACACAATAGCGCTCGCCATATAATCCCATACAGACCCGCCAGACGTAAAAATATCATGTGTTATAAGCGCGGTTTAAATCTTTTCTAATCGGCGTTATTTTTCGTATTCGCTACCGTCGCGATATCAGAAGAGTTATGCGACCCCCTTCGCCGTAAACAGAAGAAGGGGTCATTTTGAATTCACGGAGCATGTACCGGAGCCGTCAAGTTGACGTATTCTGTACAAAGAAATGATATTCTCTCGACCGCTTCCGAATTCAACTGACCCCTTCTCCTGCCGGAGGAAGAAATATTTTATAACGTAGTGTGTCAGTAGAAAAGATACTTTATAACACAGTATCTTTTTATGTGAGCTTCGAGTCTGTACCGTGCTTAAATCTTAATGGAACAGTTATCGGCCTTCGTTAATTTTATTTAGCAATCAAAATCCATTGAACGTGGAACGTCCTTGCATTCAATTTGAATTTAAATGATATTCTTCAAAAAATATTGTCTTGATTTTTAATTGTTCGTTTTAGACTCTTCCCAGAAAACAAGGCTTTTAATATATATAGGTTTTTCAAAGAAATAATCTCGTAGCAATGTTTACGGGAAAGGGGGAGGGAACAGGGAACATAATAGGTAAGAAGTGTTAGAGGTAAGAAAGATTGTTTCTGAGTAGGTCCAGAGAAAATACTAGAATCTTAACTATAAAGTAAAAAGTCTGTCAAACATACATTTGCATGAATCTGTCAAGCATCATGCAAATGTAACAGTGTTTTGTCTGGAATTTTAAGGTTCCATTTCCATCTTGAGCTACGAAACGTTAAAATATCCATTTAACTGTAAAAAATAAGACAATCCGTAAGTCAATTTATTTCCAGCCCTTTTCAGTGAAATGTAGGTAATCAAATTTGAGTTAAATAACGTTACTGTAAAAAACGGAAATTTGATAAATATTAGGTTTTATAATTTATAATTTTTACAGTAACAGGTATGTTACTGTTACTATAAAAATAAGATACTTTTGTATCCAGATTAATTTTGTATACACTATAATCTTGTAAACACAAAAATCTTGTACCCAAAAAAAATCTAGTGTACATAATAATCTTGCATACACAATAATCTTGGGTACACAATAAATTTATATCCAGATCAATCTTGTATACACATAATCTTGTATACACAATCATTTGTATACACAATAATCTTGAATACAAAAACATGTTTTATGCACAATAATCTTGTGTACATAATAATCTTGTATATACAATAATCTTGTGTACTCAATAATTTTGTATCCAGATTAAACTTGTATGTACAAAAATGTTGTATACTACACATTAATCTTGTATACACAATAATCTAGTATACACAATAATCTTGTATACATGGTCGAACCAGGTAATAAAACTTTTAATACGGTTTTTTTTTAAATTAATAAACTCGTATCGCGGAATAGAGTGTAATGAATTGGCCATTTCTGATCTAGTAAATCTAGTTGCATCACGTTGGCCAATCTGCCTCAGCGTGTAAACTCATTATGATCTCGTTGCCAGCATTGCCCAAACGACCACCATCAGAGGTGTTGCCTTGCGCAATCAGGCGGCTACTAGAACCGCCTACTTCCGATCTTGCGGTCTATTTGCGCAATACGTCACGTATTATTTTCAGCCGGTCCGGTAAAGATTCTTGAAAGTGTAACGAATTTGGCAAATAAGGCGTTTATTAGATTTTTAAATTCACCACTATCTCGCTAAACTTAACTTATAAAAAATAAAAAATAAACTAACTTATTATATTTTTGGGGAAGGCCCCAAAAACATTTCCCCTCTTTTTTGAACGGTGAGCTTCTGAAAATAGTAGAAACCACAAAATGTCTAGGACAATAATAAGCTAACGGATGATGAAGATATTGACAGGCAGAGGCGAGTATTGAGTATAAAAGTCCACGGGTAAAAAGGACGCTATTCCTAGCCTTTTGCACCATTATACATGCGAGTTCTGGGCAAACTTCAAAAAAAGAACCATGGAAAGGCTTCGGGTGCAATACAATAATGCATACTGTTTGATGTTCGGACTTCCCGGGCACTGCAGTGCCTCCTCAATGTTTACAGAAGGGCGAGTTCCAGGATTTAAAGCTCTACTAAGAACCAGGATTGCAGGACTGGGGGGAAGGATAAACCATTCCAGAAACACTCTCATCATGGAATCCCGCCTGACTTCAGGATCAAGCATAGAAGACCATTGGAGAAAGACACTGGCTACCAAAATCTAAGATCCGATGGATTCCTGCGTTTCTATGCTTTGATTTTGTTTTTATTTTTAATTCTATTATTTTTATTTTTATTTCTAGTTTCTAATTTACCATTATTTATAAAATACCTATGTTGTTAATATAATATGTACTTATACTCTCTATGGAATGTGTGGGATTGCACTCACCTCCCAACACCCTGGAATAAAGAACTTTATATGGGAAAATAATAAAAAATATATATTTATTATTATTATTATAAGTTCCTACCTAAAATGGTCATGTTATCGTAATTCGAAAAAAACTTTCCTTTTATGACAGTTTATCAAAATTATTATTTTGTTTAAAAAATAAGGGGTACATGGTGACAGTTAATCTAAGTTGATCCTTTTAAATTTTTGATCCCCTGTCGGTTGGGCAAATTTAATCTAAGTTGATCCTTTTGAATTGTTGATCCCCTGTCGGTTGGGCCTTCGATTTGAGGCTCGAAGCCAAAAGATCATAGCTCTAAACTCAAATCTCGAAGCTCAAAGCTGAAAGAAAACGTCAACCAACGTCATTGCCGTGGTTCAGCTGCAGCGGCCGCCCTGAGAGGTGATATTGAATTATGGAGTGGGTGGTAGAAAAATTTGGGAACGCCTGAGGAAAACGTAATACTATAAAGTAAATCAAATAATTAAGTCTGGTTAAATGATTCATGTTTGATGAACGAAGTAAAGGATGTAAGCAAAACGTGTAAGTGAACAGTAGAAGTCGAAGTTGCAGAGTTAGACACGAAAAAAATACTTATTTGTTGTAAAATGAGGCGTATTTATAAGCCTAATGTAAGCGAAATGGATAAGATTATGAAAGATGTGCTTAGATTGCTTGGAAATTGAGAGCGGATGAATGAAGAAAGGAATGTTATACTCCAAACCATTCATAACACCGAGCAACGCCGGGTATACTTCTACCTTATCTTCTAATATATAAAAAAGAGTGTCCGTTGCGGGCTGCGTAATTTTGATTTTTTATACAAATCTATAGTTTTATTCCGAAATTGATAAAATTTTGCCCACTTTTCCTTCAAAATAATGGGAAGGTCACTAAGAACCACCCCACACCTTAAAGACCGGGTGGTTGAGCTAGTAAGTAAATAAAAGAAAACCATTGCAAAAAAAAATAGAAGCAATACTTCACAAAAAATGTCTAAATAATATCTTATAATGTACACGAGGGGATAATTTTTCACATCCAACACAAAAGAAAACGGAAAGAAAGACGTCTCTAGAGACATAAGAATTTATGTCTTCCTAAATACATACCAAAAATATTACTTTTTCAGCTCCCATAATAATCCATACACCGAACCCATTAAACGTTACAGTGGATCCGTCTAATGTATAATTTAAATTTCCAAGGGGATAAGTCTTTACAACCAACACAAGGAAAAACTAAAATAGATTCCACTCGGGAAATTAGTTATATCTTTAAAAATACGATTCGTATAATAAAAATTACACGTACCCTAATCTAAACTTCTAAGTGAATAATTTTTCGCAACCAACACAAAGAAAATGCAAATAAAGTTCATCGAGTTTAATTCGAAACAGTATTAGTTTCTTTCCAAGTACGATTCGTATAATACCAACGAATCATTATCACTAATTTTGCCTCCATAATTAATAACGACAAACTCATTATACATTAGTTTGTTGATCCGTTGATTGCATTTACCTAATCTAAATTTCTAAGGCGATGAGTTTTCATAACCAACACAATGAAAAACTAAAATAAATACGCCAATCGAGACATTAGTTATGTCTCTCTAAATACGATTTGTATAACATTTCACTTCTTCAACCTCCATGATTCATAACAACGAACTCATGAAACATTACAATAGTTAGTTGATCCGTTTATTGTATAATTTAAACTTCTTAGGGGATAAGTTTTAACAACCAATACAAAGAAAAACTAATGTAAATACGCCAATCGAGACATTAATTATGTCTCTCTAAATACGATTCGTATGACATTTCACTTCTTCCACCTCCATGATTCATAACAACGAACTCATGAAACATTACAGTAGTTAGTTGATCCGTTTATTGTATAATTTAAACTTCTTAGGGGATAAGTTTTCACAACCAATACAAAGAAAAACTAATATAAAAACGCCAATCGAGACATTAATTATGTCTCTCTAAATACGATTCGTATAATATCAACGAAACATTTTCACTTCTTCAACCTACACGATTAATAACAACAAACTCATGAAACATTATAGTAGTTTTTTTTCGTTGTTTGTTTTTGGGGTGTTATGCCGTGTTGTGCTACCTCCTTCTTTAGCCGACGTTTCGGACAGCGTTGCAGTGTCCATCATCAGGGCAGATCCGGCAGATCCGTCGATGGATCTGCCGGATCTGCCCTGATGATGGACACTGCAACGCTGTCCGAAACGTCGGCTAAAGAAGGAGGTAGCACAACACGGCATAACACCCCAAAAACAAACAACGAAAATGCTTTTGGCCGTGAAAATCTAAAAATCATTATAGTAGTTAGTTGATCCGTTTATTGTATAATTTAAACTTCTCAGGGAATAAGTTTTCACAACCACCACAAACTAATGTAAATACGCCTTTCGAGTATATGTTTTTCTAAATACAATTCGTTCTCGTATAATACGAACTATACATTGTAGCTTTTTTAGCCTCTTATCCAAAAAATTGAACCCTTTAAATATTACACTAGGTAATTTAGTTCTTGATCCGTTAATTATAAAACTTAAACTTCTAAGAGAGATAAGTTTTCATAACCAACAACAACAAATAAATACGTCCCTCGAGACATTATTTATGTCTTTCTAAATATGATTCGCATAATAAGAACGAAACACTATTACTTCTTCAGCCTCCGTAATCCATGACATCGAACTCATTAAACATTATAGTAGTTTGATCCGTCGATTGTCTAAGTTAAACTTTTTAAAGTATTGGTCTTCGATGGTAAGTTGTGGCAATTGATAAATTCCTCAAAGTGGGTCAACCGGTGTCGGTTGTGATTCAATCTCTTTGTGGACAGAGCGAATATTGGTTTCACCTTCAGGGGCCTGCAGTACAGCAGACTGCAGACAGCAGAGGAAAACGAAAGTGGACATTATCACTTGCATTTGGAGGTTTTCCACTGTTTGGTCCTTGGGCAAATTTACATAATGGATTGGTAGAAAAACTTTAATGATTTTTTTTTATGTGTTTACCGTACAAGATCCCAACTTCTCCCGTCTGGAGCTAGTGAGACTATGGCATCCCCAAAATGAGGTTCTTGATCTTCTTGTTCTTGATCCAACTTCTCCCATCTGGAGCTAGTAAGACTATGGCATCCCCAAAATGAGGTATGTTGTGAGGCTGAAGGTAGTAGGGAGGGAAAAGAGATGTGGAAGAGAAAAGGGAAGCACCTGGCTATTCAGATCTGTTCACCAAACACGGCTAAAACCATTTCAAGCAACGTTTCAATTCTGAATGGTGGTCTTACACCAGGGCGATAATGAGAGTATCTTCCACTCTGCAAATATACTACATATTATTTTTTAGTTAATTAATTGTGAAATCACACAAATTAATCAAATAAAATGAAACAAATTACTTTGTGTAATTTGTTTCATTTAATTAATATGACGCCACAAAGTAATTTTGCGAAGAAATAATCAAATAAAATTTATTTGCGTACGCCGGGTTCAAACCCGCGTCCTTCGGATTGGGAGCCTAGCTAGCCCCTAGACCACTACTTACATATCACACGCCAGGCCGTCAAATTGATGATGTGATTGATGCAGTTCGAAAGCTCTGAAGGAATATCAGAGAACCCATTTTAAACCTTTATTATATACTAAGGGGTATTTCACCATCTTCTTCATAGCTTATCGTAATAGGATAACGTAATATCCATAGGATAACGTAAATTTTTGATTTAAGATTTATGGTTTACAAGCTTCTGCCCGCGACTTCGTCTGTACTTTAAATAAATTCACGAATTCAAATATTTTCCAAAAGAGAATTTGGATTTAACAATCATTGTTTTGCAAAATGTCATTCTCAAATTTTGACGTTTTTCATTAAACAATTATTATTATTTTCAATATATTGAAAATAAATAGCTAGCTTTATAAATTATAGCCTATATGTTATTCTAATGTATGAGCTATATAATTTGTAAAGTTTCATTAAAACGCATTCATTAAATTTCGATTTAAAGAGTAACAAACATACATACATCCATACAAACTTTCGCGTTTATAATATTAGTAAGATTAATGTATTAAGTCGGAGTTTACTATTCGGTACTCGAACCTATAAATAGTGGCTATATATTGGATAAGTTTGCCGAGGTTTTTAACTATTGTTAGTATTTTATTTTTATTAATATTTGTTATCATAATTTTTAAAGCAGATCTGGTCTCTCTCGTACCCTATGGTCATAGAATTATATAGTCTCATGAGTTCGTACCCAAGTTTCAACCAACTAAATATTGTGTTATCCTGTATTACGTGCGTATTTTGTCTTAGAACTGGCTTCCGGCTTTCCCACGTAGTACCTACAGCCTGTAGGCTACAGGTAAAACAGGGTTTGATAAAGCATTCATAGAAATTTGCTCATGCGTTCTTCTTGGCAGTTGAAATAAAGGTCTGCAGAGACCGACCAAAATAAAGGGATGGAACACCCGTCTAGGTGGATAAACCTTGTTATTTTCATGTTTTTTTTACTAAAAACCTGTTTCATCTCACCAATATTGATTCTACACGGAGAAAAATGTTATTCTAAAATACGATCATTTTATTAGTAAAAAACGGTTAAAAACGGGACTGAAATTCTTACAAACAAATTAACAGGGTTTCAATGTTTATTGGCGGGAGCATGTAAGAATAATTTGTTGGTATACGTAATTTTGTACGTATACAAACAAATTATTCTTACATTTTGCCGCCAATAAACATTGAAACCTTGTTAATTTGTTCGTAAGAACTTCAGTCCCGTTTTTAACCGTTTTTTACGAATAAAATGATTGTATTTTAAAATAACGTTTTTCTCCGTGTATCATCTTGGGAGTAGTCTCATTCGATTTATCACAAATTTACCCATGGTAAAAGAGTCGTGTCTTATTAATTTAAACGGTAGCCGTAGTCCTTGCTGACAAACAACGGAAGTAGTAAATAAAAAATTATTTAAAAAAATAAAAATAAAAAAACAAGACACAGCAAAAAATTAAAAATAAAAAGTTATCTGTCTCATCTGGGACTCATATAACACTAGGAAGTCATCTCCTCTTGTTTATGTAAAGGTCAACTTTTTATAAATCCTTTTCAAGATAAAATCACATCAAGGACGCTTATAGTTACTCAGAATCTTAATTACTTACTTAAAAATATTACGACCCTACATAAAGTTGGGATAATTTGAAGCAAATTTCTCTAATAACTTTTTGCTTCTTATTCTAAAAAGTTATATAGGTAAAGCACATCTTAGTCATTATTTAAAATCTTATTATTGATGAAGTCGTCAACATTTCATTCAAAACCAAATTAATCCATCCAAAAGAAGAACTTTCCCTATATTTTTTCACGGAAATTCAATATAGGTACGTCAATATTACAATCAACTTTAAAACCGTGGTAAACCATGCAACAATGTCACAGATTGTATAATTTAACAAGCTTGCAACACCATTTCCTCGTGCCACAAGCCACAATACACAATAATATGCACATCACTTTCATTTTTTTATTGACTGGAACCATATTTATTATCTTCTTTACTTCTAATAACAGGCGTAAAGATGACTTTTATAGCTTGTAAATTATAATTTAGGTATGTTTTATACTTATCTGTAATCCGGCATTCATTTATTAACCTTGCCTTGAGTAAAAATGTAAAACGTCTAAGTCCATTGCTGTAATTGGATTAGACAGTAAGTGGATTTGAAGAAAACGCTTTTTTCTTTAATTAATCGCCGATTCGTGAAAAAGCCGCTTAACGCAAAATATATTATGTAAGTATCTAAATTAACAGCAACAAATAGGGTCTAATGCCGCTCGCGATCGCCGCTCTTCTGTACCTTCCATACTATTATTAGTGTTTGTAAACGCCGCTGGGCGCTACACTAGCAAAATAGTATGACAGGTAGCGGGTAGCGGCGATTTAGTCGCTTGTAAGTAGGTGCGTGAACAAAGGGCGTAACGGAGCGCGGAGGTACTAAATACTGAATTTCCTAAGTGGAACACATTAAATTAGATTTTTTTATAATATGCCATACTTTAGATGCTTGCCAGGTTACATTTGCCCTAAGGGTTTTGTAATATTAACTTATAAAACAACAACAAACAAAACATCAGAGGGAAAAAATCAAAACCGGTCAGTGGTTGTGTGGGCATCGCGTTTGGGTCACACCCAGGCGTTCCATGTTCGATTCCTCGGCTGGCTAAGTCCTCCATCACAACACAAGCAACATCTTGCGCTTAGTGTGGTGGTAGTAGGAGATTTTCAAATGTTTTTGGATTATTCGTAACCCGGGAATGTTTGTCTTTAATGATAAAATTTAAAGATAGCAGCCAATAAATATATGCGTTAAGAAAAATGAAAAATAATGTTGGTGGTTCTCAGTCGATGTATAATACAGTAAAAAATGACCGAATCGGATAGGGATACGTTGGCGCAGTGGATAGCGCGTTGGCCCGGATTGCCAGAGGTCCTGGGTTCGAGTCCCAGATGTATCCGAATCTTTTTCTGATTTTTCTGTTTCGGATTTTCGATTGACTTTTGCTAATATTATCTTCATACATTAAAAATATTATAATTTGAGGTTTAACTCTTTAAGTTAATAAGTTAAAAATAAAAATAAAAATATGGAATGTTGATCTGGAGATATAATCAAATGAAACAAATTACTTTGTGTAAACCACCCTTTGTGAAGAGATATAATCATTATTTATTATGGTATAATAAAACAAATTAAAAACTTTTTCTACTTTTAATTTATTGACCGTAACCGGTTTCAGCCTGTCAAAGCCATCTTCAGACTGGTAAAAATTATTCTTAACCTAGGGATTTTATACAAAACATATTTCCTGACAATCGAAGCCTGATCAGATTGTTAAATTGATGGCGTAGTGGTACAAAAAAGCAATATTTCAATTGCCATTTTCTGTGAAGAAGTCTTTTCATGTCTTGAATAGTTTAAGAAACAACTGTTCTGATTGTCGTGGTGTTGTTCTTAAGCTGAAAAGGATGATTTTACCTTCAACAGCAGGTGGCAAAACTCATGAACACCGTTTTTAAATTCCAGTTTATATGCAATCTGAATTATAAAACAAATGTGCGAGAAGATAACTACATATTGTAGCTTTAATCTAATATCGCAATTAATGCAATAAAACCGTAATGAGGCAGTTGTGAGTGAGGATTGGAAGATTACATGAGACTAGACCAACGGCATAACAGAGACAGGGAAACTTGAAGTCAAAAGATGAAAGTGGACTTGTCCAGTATTTCAGCATTAATGCCAATGTGATGAAAGTTAATAACTGTTAAATATTCCTTGAAGAATGTTAAACATAAAATTGATATAATTCATAAGAAAGGCGGAGAGAATAATTTTCCATACACGTTTTCAATCTAATCCGTGTAATTAACTGGATTTAATGTGTAATTTATGAGAAAACGTAAACGCAGACATAGAGGCGTAACATTTAACATTCATAATATAACTGTGTATTTATACATAACTATTTTTTGTTATTCTTACAGAACAGCTGATAAAAATGGTCCTAACAATGGTGACCCGACAGTTAATTATAATTATAATTAACTCTAATTAACAGTTAATTATAATTAATTTACCTAGAAATTTAGGAGGTAGAGGTATAGTCAAAATAACTTCTTTGAAACACAATCAGGTAGAAATGTTAAGATTTTTTTTCCATAGAAAAGCTAATACCTCAGAGCTGCATAAAATAATTTGCAAGGCAGAAATATTTCACCTTTAAATTTAGTTTATTATTTTATTATTATTATTTAATTTTAGTTTTTCCCTTCGGAAAATACTAAACCCAGACCTGAAAATCTGGTGCGTAAAAAAAATTTTATCTTTGTCCTTTGTTGTTTTATCAAGAGGTACCTAAATATTATTTTTTCTATTTTTACTCCTTTATAAACTTATTATCCTCAAAACAGGCTTGTCCTAGTGAGGTTAATATTGAAATGTGAACAATAATACCGACCATGTAAAGAAATAATAAATAAATAAATAAAATCCCCTGAATTTATAATGATTACTATAAAATTATAATTATTTAATGCATTATTTACCAAATTTCAAACCAAAATCGACTTCAAAAATACCTTTGATAACAAGTTTTATACAACGAATTTATTTAGAGTGTCAAATTATTATACTTATACGCTGGTATAATATACAGTATTTTGTATAGACAAGTAATTTTATCATTGATGTATTTGAATGAAAATATGTTGTATATTTCTGTTATTCGGCGATACATCTTCTCTGCACCCCCTTCGAGGACACTTAGTTATATTTATATATTTTGTTTATGTAGGTATACCGTATTTTCCCTAAACCGACTGCATATTGTGTATGCCGAGATGTCCACTGTCGGGGGATCAAATAAAATGTAATCATAAACAATGTAGACGTATTATTTTATTTTGGTCAATTAAAAAGATAATGTGTTGAGCTCCATATAACTTCTTGGACATGAATTTGTGAGCTGAAAAAAATTAAGTTGACCTCGTAATTCTAGACAGAAATATCTGTGTAAATTTTATGACGCCAGAACTCGCTGTTTAAGAGAGTTTGCGTTAGATAGAAATCATCTGATAAACCAACAACTCAATCAAATTCTAGTTTCCAGGTGAAGTAAACGATAAAGGTCCAAAAATGAAACTGGCAGAAAGACTGTTCGAAAGACTGAAAACATTCCGACATTCTGAAACAAGTCCAAGTTGTACTCAATTGTCATCAACGCAATTGTAAAATTATTAGTCTTCCCTAATATTTTCAAACAGAGACATAATACACCGTTGCTGTTTCAGAGTGCCAAAATTTTACCTGTTAAGGCTATAATATGGCACAAAATTATAATTCAGCATATATTTACCCCGCAGCATAAAGAGAAATTAGAACATAAATACCGCACTAGATTCACGCGCAACGACGGGTTAATACTTCCTAAATTTAATAATAAGTACGGACAGAGAACGGTTGAATACAACATACCGAATATATTTAATTTATTACCTAACACTATAAAGCAATGTAATTCTATGAATAAGGTTAAAAAAATAGGTGGCATGGCGCATGGCGTGGCGCTTTGAATGACATGAAAATTTAAGCCTTTAATAAATAAACACAGAGTAAGTTTGAAGGTTATTGCATGTTCAGTTTGTGCCAGTGTGCCGAATGGAAATACTGTCTAGCAGTTAGCTTTATCGATTATTTAGTTTGAAAACATTCGATACGAATTGCCTCAATATCAAGTGATTGTCTCCATGGAGACGGGTGGCGCGACTCTAACCTCGCCTTGTTGTTGGAGAAAATTAGGTTGATATGCACCCCTGCAACTTGTCATAGTTTGTTATCTTCGCTGCAGGTGTTCCGTCATATTCTGTAAGTAATGTACTGCCGTAATATGAACCGACTGGAATCGACCTCTAATTTGTAGGCATGACATGTTATTTTAGTACTTTTCTAGAAAATGCATACATCCCATCAATATATTTTTTAATCATTTTAGTTTATTAGGGAAATAAACAGTCATTCATATTAAAATAATTACTTGTTACATGGTTGCATGAACCAGCGAAGTAAAAGCGCATTAAATTTATATTGTATACAGAAAAATATAGATGACTAAGAAAACAGAAAGTGGAGTTGGTTGAAAGATATTTTTTTTAAAGAAAGAGAATTAAAAAACTAAACATTTTTACATCATAAATGTTTAAAGATAAACATGAATAATTTATTTTTAAAAAACACAATGAGAATGAGAAAATAACACACAGAAGGGGTAGGGGATTTGTAATTAACATTTTGTTAAAAAAAAATCTAATATACATTAGTAAATTGACATGAGGAAAAATGGAGAATATCAGCGTCACTGTATTGCATTTTTTTGTGCACTTCCTTCTGAGAGAAAAATCTCTCCAAATTTTTTTTTTGTTTTTATGTTTTTATGTGAATACCTTACACTGCTCAACTGCTCCCGTCTGGAGTGAGACTGTGGCATCCCCAATTAGGGTATGTTGTGAGGCTGAAGGTAAGTGGGGAGTAGGAGATTTGGATAAAGTAAGGTGGGGAAGTACCTGGCTATTCAGATCTAGTCACTAAACACGGCTAAAGCCATTATTAAGCAACGTTTCAATTCTGAATGGTGGTCTTACACCAGGGTGATACTGAGAGTATCTTCCACTCTGATGAGAGAATGTTGTGTGTAATTAGTTAATCAACTCATACTAACACCAAGTACTAACATCAACTCATACTAACATCCCAACAATCAACTCATACTAACACCAAGCCAATTTACAATCAAGACATCCACAAACACAATACTCGAAATAACAATAAAATCCGCATTCCTCAAACACACACTACAAAATATGGGATAAAATCTCTGAACTATATTGCCTATACACTATATAATTCGCTTCCAGATATGTACAAAAACATCCAGCATAATAAAAAATTGCAAAGCAATGCTTTAAAAGAATATTTTTTAACTACATTTAAAAATGAAAATATGTAATCGTCTTGTCTTGTTATATTATGATATCAAAATACCTTTGTAAAATTGTAACTACTACCTCCTACCTATGAATTGTAAGTTCCTCCTGTCCTAAAATGAGTTTTGTAACTCATCGGGATTGCTCTAGCAAGAAATAAAAACAATGAAAAAAAAAAAAAAAATATATATATATAGCTATTTACTGTAATGGTACGTTCATCTTTCTTGATTGCAAGTTAATGCCATCAGATTCTCTATTATTTTAGTCTACGAAGGAGAAATCAAAAACTTCACCCTTTGCGACACAAAGGCAACTAAAAGTCTCAAACAAAGATCTTTCTTTAGCTCTAAAACTTTTCGTACCAGTCAAAAATAAGAAAAGAAGCCATATTTTCGTTTCATTTCAGATTTTAAGCAAAAATTCTCCAACAAGAAAAATGCGGGAACTCATTAACCACTCGAGCGCTTTTTGCCACATTATGGCACTACTTCCAAAACCTCGGATTGCTTTGTTGCCAAAATGTGGCAAATTTTCAAAAAAAAATATTTCGTTAAAACGATTATATAATATATTGTACAATTAAAATATAACAAAATAAATATTCTCTAGATTCTTTAAAATGTTTTAAGGTTAAAGATTTAATAATATTTTTTTTACAAATCCTAAAAATATTTGATAATAGTCAAAAGATAGGGGAATTCATTGGCTACATAGAACTACAATCAGTTGGTATGACTTCATATTCAAATTCGGAGGTATGATTTTTTTAATGTGGGCGGAAAAATTTCCTTTAGCAATCCGAGAAAACATATTTTAATTGCTCTGTCGCTCCAGTGGTTATACAAATAATTGACCTGTTAGTGACTAAGTTAGCATCGCGGCTGGGTCCCGCCCAGGCGTCTTGTGTTCAATTCCTCGGCTAGCTAAGTACTCCACCATGACAATAGTAACATTTTCCGCTTACCGGAGGAGATTTTAAAATATCGTCAAGTTATTCGTAACCCGCGGGAATGTCTGTCATTTTTGTAAATAAAAAAGCCTTATGAAAGCACCTACTCATAATGTCGAAAAGAGCCTATTTTTTCTGAATTAACCCTTAAAAAAATTGGCGTATTTTGTCAGAGGCTAAAAATATTCCCGCTTTGCAATAAAATCCAAATAAATGGAACATTTGTTAACATATTCGAAAACTAAAAACTGTTTTCGAAAGGTGATGAAATAGGCTTTCAAATTTCTGTATTAAAAATTACAATGTATTTTTTTAAATAATTTTTTTTTTCGGAAACTTAAAAAAGTGTTCAAAATGGCTCACTTTACTTTTTTTTCTAACTAAAATTACTGATAATGAAAAAAAAATAAAACACATACTTATTTCATTAGATAAATGAATTATAAACCTTACTGTCACCTCACTTTTTTTCGTTTCACGTAAAAAAAAATCTTAAAAAATTCACAAAGTTCCATAATTTTTTTTCAAATTGCTATCGGAAACTTTGGTTTCAGAAAGGGGTAAATTTTAATTTTTTTGTGGTTTTCTTTTAGATTTGAATATATAGTTTGTTGTATTCTCTTTTTAATACCGTTTAGATAACATTTCTGGCTATGATAGTAAGGGAGAAACAACGATTTCTGTGAGACCTATGTGAGTTGGGACAAATATGGTCTCCTGTGATTAAACGGGTTAACCCCGCATTCGAAAACATAATGTATCTATGCGATTTAACTTATTCAGAAGAACATAAGTACGAAATAAATAATACATTTTTCTCCGTTCTTTTCTCCAGAGCGAACGAGAAAAGACCGGCCTCATAGCGGAACTGACGTCGCAAAACAACAGATTGACCGCCCAATTGAAGGAAGCCTCCAACCAGGAGATTCAGCTCACCGCCCAGCTACAGGGATTGAGGGACCAGTGCTCCATGAGGAAAACTAGTTTGCAGGTAAAATTGCGTTTATTTTAATAAAACCGATGTTATTACTAAACATTATTAAACATTACCCAACCACAGTTTCACAGTCACTAACCTACCTTACACACAACACAACAAAAAGTTCATAAATTATGTTATTAGCTATTATGTATAAATATTAATAACTTTATGTGAACGCTGTAATATTATATAGAAATAAAAAATAAAATAAAATAAAAATAAAAATAAAGTTAAAGAGTCACGGAACAAGATGTCGATGGGAAGAAAGGCCTATAACCAGAAGATGAAACTCAATATTCCGCTACAGGGACTGAAGAACCGGTGGACGAAGTGGAACACCAGTTGGTGAGATGAAATAAGAATACGTTTCGTATCAAAAGTATAATGGCTTGGGTAAAGAAAGCCTCTAAACAGGAGGTTCATTTGCAGGAACTCGGAGACTAGAGTCCATTGAAAATTTTCAGCTTAAAGTAGACGGAGAAAAATGTTATTAAAAAAAAACGATCATTTTAATAGTAAAAACGGTTAAAAACGGGACTGATGTTCTTACAATTTCAATGTTTATTGGCAGGAACGTGTAAGAATAATTTGTTGGTATACGTAATTTCGTACGTATACTAACAAATTATTCTTACATTTTCCCGCCAATAAACATTGAAACACTGTTAATTTGTTCGTAGGAACTTCAGTCCCGTTTTTAACCGTTTTTACTATTAAAATTATCGTTTTTTCGAATAACATTTTTCTCCGTGTAATTGGCGATTGTGTCGGTCAAAAAAAAGAAAATAAAACATATGGGCATCTGAAATTATGACCAAGTTTATTCCCCAATGGAAGTGAAAAAGAACGAGGAAGAGCTGAGTGCTTAAAAGAAGATTTTGATAGAGAATATTTGTAGAAGAGACCATAACCTTGATTAGGTAAGATGGGGAGTATATTCGGGTTAATATGTCTTCCATACAAGAGGATAAGCTGGTCACCAAGATAAAGCAAGGCAACTCCGATAGCAATTATAATGGATTAAAATTATGAAGACTTATTCAAATACCATCACAATTAAGTCACAGTAAACGGATGGTTCAACAAAAAGAGAACCCTAAAAGATATCATATCGCATAACTCCAGGAACTGAAATACCGATACTCGTAGAGGGATATAAGTTTTCGATATTGCAAATGTTTCAATCGAAACCCATGTGGTATAGCCGCTTGTAACAAATGCGCATTTGAGTTCTTTAAGCCTGTATAAAATTAGATTGTATTACATTCCGTATGATGCAGATCAGAAGCCATATACAATAAAATCAAACAAAGAACATACAAGTAGCTAGTGCAAGTAATAACACACTGAAGTGAAAAACATTAAAGTAAATAGGAAGTGTATTACATAAAGACAATATTCTACCATAAAGAAATGATGTTCAAAATATATGGAAAAGAAAACTAAATACTCTCAATGAACAAAAGCTTTAGAGTATTTAAGAAAATATCCTTTATTTTAGCTATTTGTTCAGATAGAGATGTGTAGTCAAAAGATTATAAGATCTTTTGGCGAATCATTCGCTTTCTTTGTTGTTAGTTTTATGAATGGGTGAACTTCGGTCCAAAAAGTTCACTTTCCTCTTCAATTTGGAAAGTGCGTAGCGCACAAGACGCACGCAAGCTCTCAGATAGATGATTTAGTGATAAACAAGTTGAGGCATGTCGAATTAATTACTGAATTAATTTTCTGTTAGCAACTTGGACACAGTAAATCATTTGCAATTTGCATGCACACTAGTTCTCACACAACTAATCTATTTGAACATTATTCCAATTCTTGACATAGATTATTCATGTTCAATGAACATTACGAACATTGTTCATGTCTCCAAGACGTCCCCGACTACTCACATCTACGTGCATGTGCATTCTCTCGAAATTAACTTCTTCATTCGCTACACATGTCTAAAGTAGGGATGTTACGAATGTGATATTTTTCACATTCGCGAAAGCGAATGTTCAGAGTGCAAATATGCGAATGCGAATGCGAATTTTAAGGAGTCAAATTTAAAAAAAAACTTTAGTCAACATTAATCATCGTTTTAATAAAAAATAAAAACAATAAACCAATTCTTATACAGTAAGTTATAATCGTAATTAAGCAATTTAATAATCGAAGTTCAAAAGAGGCATATTATATTTCAGAAAAAGCAATTTTGCAGCCTTTTCTCCTATGAGGCGATTTCTAAGGGGCTCGTATATAAGGCCGGCTGCACTGAGCAATTGTTCACTCGGAACGCTGGCCGGTGGAGCGCTCAGATATTTACGAGCCAGATCTGTCAATTTGTCGTATTTCAATTTAGTCTTCCACCAGTTCAAAGGGTTTTCATCAAGAGAGGCTAGTTTTTCTTTAAGATATGCCTTCAATTGAGCTTTGATTTCACAGCTTATAGTGTCTCCAGATTCTGCACCGTCGGAGCTTGCGCGAAAAACAAAAGACACGTGGACAGTGGGCGAGTCACGACATGATCTGTACACATTCGCATTCGCTAAACATTCGCATCGATTGTTGCGAATGCGAATGTCGATGCGAATGTTTAAAATGATGCGAATGCGAATGTTCGTAACATCCCTAGTCTAAAGTCTAAAGATCTAAGCGTTCCTTTCCCAAAGGAACATTTGGTGTAAATGAGTCCAAATGTACAGCTTATTTCCTAAAATTCAAAGAAAAGAAAATAATAATTAAAACATTTTCAGTTTAATAATAAATAAATCGGCAGTTCCCCATTGGCAGGTCAGGTCCGCCCTCTGACTTTTGGTCTATTGCTGTTTGTTTTTAAGTTTGGACTTGCCCAGCATAGTTCCACTTCGAATTCAATACAATTCGAATGATAAGTAGGCAATAAGGCAACATCTTTTTAATTTTGTAATTGCATGATTTGTAATGGTTATTGCCTAATAGGTTTATTGTGTTATTTTTCAAATGATCTCTAAACTAATGGATCGTTTTATTTCCCCAGGACCACGTGAGCAGTTTGGAAACCCTCAGAGAAGAGTTGCAGCTGACATCAGACAAGAAGACAGAAATTGAAAGAAGATTACAATCAGCTCTAACAGACCGGGACGACCTGGCAAGACAACTGGAGGAGGCCTGTGACAGAGTTGCAATGCTAGAGAGACACATCAGAGAACAGGTATTCTTCTTCTCCATCAGTGTTACAAGAGTCTTTAACCTCATTCTTCAGCTAATTTGCAGCAAAATATGAACGAAATTTTGCTGGATTCTTCTAAAAACTCTCGAAAAGTTGCAAATATTTGTACTTTGTTTTAGCTTTCAGCTGTTTCTCAGTAGGTAAGGGCCTAAATTTGTTTTTTTATCATTTGAAAGGATCCCGTTAAACGCCTATTCTAGGTGCGTTTCAGCTTTCTATCAAATTGTAATAAGCTGACAAGCTTAACAACATGATAGTTGTCCTCTTCTGCTGATCACAATTGGTTCAAAAGCTGAAACGGACTTGCATTTAATGGGGACCTTTCAACTGTCAAGAAACAAAATGGCGCTGAATCATTTTATAACAATGTTATATTTTATTTTCTGAGAAACAACCCTTCCTAAGCCTTGTTTTAGCGTCATACTCTCGAAATTATTCAGTGTTGATGTATGTCTCAATCCAATTCCCTGTGCAATAAAAATTTTGCCTTTAAGGCCCTCTAGCGAGGAGTGGAAAAATTAAGTCCTAAAAACATTGTTTTCTCCCAGCAATTTTACGCGGTGTTGGTGAATCTTGTCTTAGGTCACCATAAGTTCTGTATGGATAGACCGTATAAAATTACATAACTGATTTAAGAATAAAGGAAACCGATCGAATGTTAAGGTCGAGAGACCAAATTGAAGACCTATTGTGTTAAGAATCAAGGGAGTATCACTGTAGAAAAAGAAACGCACTTATTACGGACAAATAGACCAATTAAATATAGAGAAGAAGGTAGGTGTAGAATTTTTGCAAGTTCAAGAACAAAGAAGGTCTTTGTCTGGGTATCCTATATGATTATTTAAAGATATCTGTGAATTCAAGTAACAGTGAACGAATAGAGAAAAGCACCAATTGCTGTTCAGTTCCCGTGAAGTTCAAGTTTCACACAGTATGTACAATGAGATCGTCTCCTTATTTTTTTTATTTGATGAATATGTGTTTTAAAGAGTAATGACGACAGTAAAATTAGTTTTTCGAAATCTGACAAAATGACGAAGTTACTAGCTTTCAAAGCGAACTTGGGTAAAACGTCTGCATTGGTGTCTCGTGACATCACACGAGTACAATTCATACTTCGAATGGCAGTGGTGTAGTTCCACCGCGCATGTACCGTTACGACACAAGCTTTTCTAAAATTTCAAAAAGTTCTGTCCTTAGTATGCTCTAATTAATTCATTTGTAAAAAACATGAAATTTCGTTATAAGAGACGACCTCATTGTAAAAGCATTTATTTCCTGTTAGATCTTTAGATCGATAGTCCCACCCTAATAATGCATTCCTAAATTAATCAACACGCCAGAACATTTTGCTAGGGTATTTTAAATAACAGCGAAATCTCTAAAATAACAAATATTATTAAAATTTTACAAAAATGGTCAGTTTTAATATAACGCCTTTTTGATTAAAAAAAATCCTCAAGGGCGCTTATGGAACGTACACATACTACGTGACCCACTTTTTGCAATTTTTAACCCTCGGTGATCACGTGTAGTATATTCCATAGGTGGAATTTTCTTTTATTCAATGCGCGGAAATAAAATCTTCTATTGAATATCTTCCTATGAATGCAATCTTATTTTATTTAAAGCGTGAAAAGAGTATTTTCTTTTGAATATCTTCCTTTTCTGTTTTTCTTCTCTTCTTTATTCAATGCGTTTTTTGGAAATGGAATCTTATCTTCTTCAACCTGCTCAAATAATTTTTGTCTTTTTGTCTCCCAGGAACTCAAATACCAAAACTCCTTTACCGACATGGAGCGTCTGCAGCGTGAGAATTGCACCCTGAGCGAGCGTCTGGGTGGCGCCCCCGCCTCGCTGATGGGCGGCGCCAGCCTGGGTCCCTTCGGACCACGCCGTTCTCTGCACGCGGAGCTGGAGACGGGTCAGGGCGAGGACTCGCAGCCGCCCCCGCCCTCGGAGATACTGCACGTCTACAAGCAGCTCCGGGCAATGTGCTCGCACCTCCGCTCTAGCCACGATGACGACTCTGGTAACTTGAATTCATTACTGCATACTAGTTAAATTGGCTTCCATGACAACGCAAAATCACGCAAATTCAACACCCCTTTGAAAAATCATTAAAATTTAAGAAAAATAGCCCATCACCTAACCGAACTTAACCTATTTAACCAATCGAATTATATTTATAACAGTATATTTTAATTTCAAATCAAATATCAACATGGTCAGTATGGTCACCCCACATGCTTACATTATAATGCACTGGGCGCCTTCAGCTTAGTGCATTCGTGGGTAACCATTATCTGTAAGAAATGTTAATATAACAATATTGTTCTTTAAAGTATTATTTTTTTTAACTTATATTATTTTGTGTCATTTTTGTTCCTTTGTAGAATTATTAACCTCAACACAGGCTTTTGTCCTGGTGAGGTTAAAACATTGGATTGTAAATAATAATACCAAGCATGTAAAGATATAATAAATAATTAAAAAATAATAAAATCTTTTATAAATTTTTTTTCATAACTAAACCTTTCGCGGGTGTTGAAGTTACGTGATTTGGAATTGTCCGGTCAGCTTTAATTTTATTGATGACTTACGTGGAAGAACGATAACCTTCTGAACACAAAGAACTCAAATCGGTGGGGCAGATGATATTAAATACTAATTTTGGTTGTGGGTCTGTGATTGTAACTTATAACTCGGGTTCAATGAACTCAGATTTGTTATGAATTTAAGAGTTATTTTCATCTGCCCCGCCGATTTTCACTTTGAATTATTTGGGTTCAGAGGCTAGAAGGTTATAGTTCTTCCACGCAGGTAAACAATTAACCTATCATTAATTAAAGGTGACCGGACAACTCAGAATCATGCAACTTCAACACTTTGTTTGAAAAGTGGTCAAAAAAATATATAAAAAATTCATTGAAGAAGAAAATAACCTTATAATCTAAATAAAAAATTTCAATCATATCCGGATAATTTCACCTACATATTATTATGTACTATTTACTTCAAATAAGCTCAAGAATCGGTTACTGGTCTTGTTACATCCTGGGGAAGTACATTTGCATTGCACCTCGTTTCTTAGCGGTAGAAACACTTAGTAACGCCCTAGTGAAAGACTGTCATTCAGAATCCAAACATTATTGGTTGGTTTAGTTTAGTTTAGGTTTAGAATAGGCCCCCAATTTTACTCTTCGCCTTTTCCTTCTCTTCCCCCTCTCTACAGCCTCACAATATACCTCTACTAGATGACCCGCCCACGCGTTGCTGTGGCTAACCAAACACAACGTCATCTACTGGATGGTTACCCAACCTTGATAACCAAGTGTTGTGTCAATAAATGAACTCACACCGCCATCTGTTAGAAACTTATGGAACTTACAAATAATTGCAAAGCATTGTCCTATAACAAATCTGTAACAACTATTTAATTCACATTATAAATCGAGATAAAAACTATCATATATTTTAAGTTGGATCAAATTACACACAGTAAGCAAAATTTCATCAAAATCGGTTAAGTAGTTTCGGAGTTTACCTTGGACGAACATTGTGACGCGAGATTTTTATATATAAAGACTAGCTGAACCGCCCACGCGTTGCTGTGGCTAAAGAAACACAACGCCATCTACTTGATGGTTACCTAACCTAGATAACCAAGTGTTGTGTCAATAAATTAACTCACACCGCCATCTGTTATAAACTTATGGAACTTACAAATAATTTCAAATAATTGTTTCGTAAAAAACATTTCATTCGCAATAATAAATATTCATGTCAATAATCGATATAAAAACTATCCTATCTTTTAAGTTGGACCAAATTACATACAGTAAGCCAAATTTCATCAAAATCGGTTAAGTAGTTTCGGAGTTTACCTTGGACGAACATCGTGTCGCTATATGAAGATAAAGATTTGGTATATCATTAGTCACACTGACAATAGTACCTATATCTTATTTTGAAACTACAGGGAATAAATTTTCTATCAACGTTAGTAATGCTAAAATATCTTGGGAACGTACTATCAAAACAGAGGCGTTCGGTTCTTCAAAATACGGAATCCAATTATTACAAACAGACGCATAACCAATCGATTCATTTGAGAAATAAACAGTATTAGGTACAATTATTTCATACCCATGACAAATTCATTTCGTTACAAATAATCAGCCTTCAAAATAAAAATACAAAACCATGTTCCTAGTTCCATTTTCGAATGTCAAAACAAAGAAGGTATAAACGTCATAAATAAATGCGCCAATCAATCAACGAAAATACTTTTATTTTGATTGTCGTCGCGTGATGTCAAATCATTCCTGCTTGAAAATTTACGTTCAACGAACTCAAATTTGCTTCGAATTTAAGTGTCAATTTCAAAATTAGAACTCATTATGGGTGCAATTTAGACAACCAATAAAGTAGATACCGTAATTATTTTATTTATTTATTTGTTTGTTTTATTTGTGGTTTTTAAAATAGATTCAATGTTTCTCGTTGTATGTATAATATATAATTTTTTTTTTAAACATTTTTTAGAATGAATCGATTACACATTTTCGTAGTTTAATTTGTTTATGTTTTTATAATTTTAAATGTATATTTCTTATGTTTAACTTTTGGCAGATATCGTGATTTTCCAAGTTTATTACTATCAGTGCTCGTCCGAAAGATGATCTCAAAAATTGCCGATATTTGTTTTTGAAAAACAATTATTATTTTATATTTATGACGAAAACTTTGGATGGGGCACAGATTTTAAAAATGGTTATGGTTTCGTCATTATTTTGATAACTGTAAGAAATCGTCAAAACATAGCGTGCAGTAAATTATATTTCCAACGTTTCAGGAAAGGACTAAATTTCTATTACATACTTCATGTTGGAAACGTATTTGGAACTGGGTGTTTCGCAAATATAATCAGATTTTTACGGATCAAATTTTCTGACCCATTGAAAATCCGTTATTTCGATGTGATGAAATATTCATGTTCCCGAACTAGGTCAAATTGGTACCTTATGAATTAACTCACCTTTTACCAAGAAGTAAAAATCAAAATTGCACTATCTACTAAATTCAAATAAACAACGACATTATGTAATTCTCTTTTAATCAACCGTTATACCTGATCTCGAAAGATTCTACGTGATTTACCAGAGGCGAGAGAGCCCATTTTCACTTGTCACTTGGATTATTATTGGCAGAAAACACCCCTCTTTCATTTTACCCAACGCTCTCTATTATCCAAACCGATACAAACGCCATTTTTAAACGATCGACTATAACATTGAGGCTGAGGGCTGAAGGCAAGTGTTCAAAAGAAGAAGAAGAAGGTTTGAAATGGAGATATGTACACGGAGAAAAATGTTATTCTAAAATACGATCATTTTATTGGTTTAAAAACGGGACTAAATTTCTTACGAACAAATTAACAGGGTTTTAATGTTTATTGGCGGGAACATGTAAGAATAGTTTGTTGGTATACGCAATTCCGTACGTATACCAACAAATTATTCTTACATTTTCCCGCCAATAAACATTGAAACACTGTTAATTTGTTCGTAAGAACTTCAGTCCCGTTTTTAACCGTTTTTACAAATATATATACGTATTTTCGAATAACATTTTTCTCCGTGTAAGAGGGGGCATGTTTTTATTTAAAAAACGATTATAATTAAAAGGCACAAGCGAAAATATTTAATAAAGCACGACTTATTTAAAATAGAGCAAAAATCTCTCGACAAATGTCTAAAGTAGCTTTTAAAGAAACGCTGTGATTTTGTTTCATACCTATAACATGTTAAATAACAGAACAAAATGTGTTGAGAGATTGGGGAGTACCTGACTACTCTGATCTTGTCACTACTCTCGGCTAAAGCAATGTGGAGTGTGTATTTTCTTTTTATTTTAAATGCAAGCAACATTTCGTCTGCGTATGAAGTTCAACAACTTATGTGAACAACCGGCACATAATTAAATAATAACTTAGACAAGAACTTTAAAATTTGATGAATTCTTCAAATTCTGTGAAACAATCCTTCCTAAGTCATCCATCATTGGATAATCAACATTGACTGCTTATTATGATGGTAGTAGGAATTTCAATATTTTTAATTTGCCTTTCGTTTACAGGGCGATTCGAAAAATAAGTTAAAATATACCGTCGCATTAATTCGTAGACTGCGTAACTCAAAATTTTTCGAAAATACGTTTTTAATGCCATCTGGTGTTAAAATTAGTCCCGCATCGACTAGTAAAACTCGCAAATGAAATTTTTTTTTAAATAAACACAGATTAGGAAACTGCGTAACACGATGGTGCCATTTTTACTCGCGAATACTTCGAAACTCCTGGCCCTAAATTGGTAAAATTCATATAAAAGTATGTATCTTTTTTGTAAAATACGTATCTCCATTCTCGGTTTTTATGTAAACTTCCTAACTCCGAAATTTGAAATAGAATTAGAATTTTTGAAATAGAAAGCCTTAACTTACAAAAGTTTAATGATTGAAAATAAATTTCGAAATATATTATATGTTCGAAACATAAATAAAAACAATGACCCGTCTTTCATTTTTTTTCACTATGAGGTTTTTTGCGCCTTCTGTAAAATTTGACATTTAGTGGTTACGCATTCTACGAATTAATGCGACGATACATAAGTAACATATATGGAACACCCAGTGTTTTCGGTGACAGATACCGCCCAGCACCATCTATGATCGGGACCTTAAAGCTACGACGCCAAATGAAAATTTTCCGTACGAAATACTTCACAATTTAATTTATCGATGAGTAGTTCTTATAATATTATTATGTATTTTATGCTGGCAACGTAGAGTCGGAATTAATGGAGGAAACTTCATAATGCGCTCGGAATTATTCATAGGATAATAGAGATTTCAATTATATTTATAACATTGCTTTACAGACGCTACCAGACTACACAATATTAGCGAGTATTTCTTTGTCCAACGATTTGCCGAAGATTTATTGCTCGAAGAACCTAGTTTTATATTTTAAACTTAAAATGTTTCGTGTATCTAGTTTTTCGTTTATATCTACTATGAGTTTCAGGCCCCCTAGCACAAACAGTTCGAATAAATATAATGGTATATTCGTCGAGAACTGTTATTTATTTTTATTTTTAACTTAATGAGTTAAACCTCAAATTATAATATTTTAATTAATGAAGAAAATATTAGCGAAAGTCAATCGAAAATCTGAAACAGAAAAATCAGAAAAAGATACGGATACATCTGGGACATGGCAACATGGCATTTAGTTCGAGTTGAATCTTGCAATCATACATAAAGATAGCAGCCAATAAAAATATGCGTTAAGAAAATGAAAATAATGTTGGTGGTTCTCAGTCGTAGTATGATACAGTTAAAAATGACCGAATCGGATAGGGATTTTTCTTTTTCGATTTTCGATTAATTAAAATGTTATTTTTTTTTCGTAAGAAGCAATCACTTTGTGGTTAGGCATTATATTTTAAATAAAACAAACACTTAGTATTTAACCACGTATATTTATTATTTGATATATCGACCGGTTTCGCTCCGACCGAGCTTCATCAGGATATAATAATAACTAAATACTAAGACAGAGTTGTTGGTTATATATAGGTTGAGTGGGAGAGGGAGAAAGAATATTACAAAAGAAACATAATTAGAAAGAGACAAATTTTTAGAAAGAGATAAAAAGGATTATCAATAAGTGGAAGGGAGACAACAATATATGTGTATCACATTTACATTTATAAACAACAGTTACTGGTAATCATAGACATATTGGAAATTGGATCTATTATACAAGATAAAATTATACAATAATTAAATACAATAATATTACATATTACTAGTCAAACATCTCAGAACAACAATGTAACATATATAATATCATGGGTTGGAAAAAATGGCAGGAAACAAGTTGAAGATAGGGCTATAAGGTGTATTTTTTTGATTTGATAAATTGGTTTGGTTATTAAGTAAGTATTCGGACTTATTTGAATTTAACGATTTTCTTATTTCTAACGCTTCTAAGTTATCTAATCTAATGCCTATACTGTTTTTATGTCCAACAACTCTGTCTTAGTATTTAGTTATTATTATATCCTGATGAAGCTCGGTCGGAGCGAAACCGGTCGATATATCAAATAATAAATATACGTGGTTAAATACTAAGTGTTTGTTTTATTTAAAAAAAAAATAAAATGTTATTTATTTGTCTATCAGTACGTTGAGAAGAAGCTTAGATTTATAATATTCGTTTCTGGTTCTTTATCTTCGCCTATCACTAAATGCACAAAAAAGTAGATCGTGTACCAAATTTTTATTTCAAAATGGAATGTAAAGATTGCAAGATTCTCTCAATTCTTTAGAGAATGATTTTACTAAATTACTTTTGCGAGATATGATTGATATTTAATTTCGAAATGGCTTTAACAAAAGTTTTTCAAATATCGTTCACTTATTTAGCAGTTTGTTAATTATTGTTCTATTTATGTAATAATGTTTTTTGATTATATTTGATACCTAAAACGTTTACTGGCATGTACAAAACATATTTATCTTTAAAATGCTGACGTGAAAGTCAAAATTGTATATTCGTAGTGTGACTTATACCGTCACGAATACAGGCAATAGTCATAAAAATCACTTGCAAACTGAGTCTAGAAATGCTCGATTTGAAACACAAAGGTGGTTTTGAATTATTTTGCCAATAATTTTATAAGATAGTAAAAATGTTAACCAAGAGAAACTGTCACAGATAATCTTATCCATAATATTGTATTTTTTAAATTGTTTCGTTTACGCGTTCATACATTTCTGATGAAAAAAAATATATTTGAGTGGTTTACGTATATATTTTTCATAAAGTAATTAACTATTTTATTTTATTTCTACTCAAGCGAAACGATAGAAAAAGCTTAATATATTCAAAATATATAATTTGGTTTTGATAATGCACACCAATTTGTGGTAAAGATTAATCTAAAATACTGATTCGCACGAGGTTGACAGAATTCAGACCAATTCCGACAGTACTAAAAAGGTACCTACAAGTCTTCTTCTACCGATGACTACCTCTTACGCTATTCTTCCATGGAGCTACGTTCAAGCGACGCGATCGCCGCTCGTCTGTATTTTCAATGCTATTATTAGTGTTTGAAATCGCCGCTAGGCGCTGCACTAGCAAAATTGTATGACAGGTAGCGGTAGCGTCGCTTGTAAATAGCTACGTGAACGATGGGCGTTACCCCTGCCGCTCACTGAGGCAACTGAAAACTGTCAACTGGCAACTGTCTTTGTATGACAATGTGATGGCCCGCACACTACACAAATCACTCAAAAACCCGTTGTCAATGGTAACGCAAGCGGTGACTCGCGACTAGCACTGCTGATTGCCGTGGCCGGCCGTTGCTAGTTGCCAGCTATCAGCTGATGGTTCTTCGTCTATGGTTAAACAAGCATTTTGACCAATCAAGACATAGAAGCCAGCCGGTTTTAGTTTGGTTTCAGTTGCCTCGTGAGCGGAGCGCCTAAGGCTCGGAGAAACTGAAACCAAACTAAAGCTGGCTGGTTGCTATAGTTTCCAACCAAACTTCTATAACTGCACTACTCAATTTTACGATTTCAGTAATTATCTCAGCTTGTTTAACCATAGACGAAGAACAATCAGCTGCCATCGTAGCACCTAGCGTGACGAGTTTCGAATAAGCGTCTCCGCCCACTCAGGCAACTGAAAACTCTCAACTGCCAACTGTCTTTGTATGACAATGTGATGGCCCGCACACTACACAATCACTCAAAAACCCGTTGTCAATGGTAACGCAAGCGGTGACTCGCGACTCGCACTGCTGATTGCCGTGATCGGCCGTTGCTAGTTGCCAGCTGTCAGCTGATTGTTCTTCGTCTATGGTTAATCAAGATTTTTGACCAATCAAGACATAGAACCTGTCGGTTTTAGTTTGGTTTCAGTTGCCTCGTCAGCGGAGCGCCTTAGCAATACCATTTACAACGGGTTTTTGAGAAATTGTTTAGTTTGCGGGCCATCGCATTGACATACATAGAATAGCGAGTTTAGTTGCAAACTGGTTTTTTTTCAGTTGCCTCGTCAGCGGGGAGGCACTTAGAGGATGGTCATCATGTTGTCACCGATTGTTTTCACTGCAATAATTACGTTATTTTTTAAGTATTGCCTAGGGAAAGACAGCTGTCATTTAGTCATCATGGCCTTTGGGGATTTACGAACAAAAATTTTAGATACCGTCGTAATTTTTCAGTGCTGGTCATCCCGTGACTAATATGATTATAAGACACAGCTGTGCGAAATTTTGACATTTCCAATGTCTGGACACGAAATTACTAATTACGCAAGAAAATAATATGTCGCAGCAAAATGTCAAATGAAACCATATCAACTTCTTAGTACATTACGTGATTAGAAATGACGTCCGCAAAAAACCGAAAAGCGTATTAAAAATTTAAATATCACGTTTGAATAATTGCAAGTTCTTCTAAGCTAAAAACTTGAGGATTTGCTCAAGAACTACAAGTTTCAAATAACTAATATTTATTTCGTACTAAAGTTATCCTCCTACCTAACTACAGCATCAACGTGGAAAAAAAAATCAAAACATCATTTTTTTATTTATTTCAATATATGTAAAGAATTAGTTTACCTACCGTGTATTAATTCAGCTTTACTAAGGAGGGGCTGTTTCACAGAACTTGTACAACTCATTAAAATTCTAACTTACTAACCATCACGCCGTTTCCCCGCAGGGGTAGGCAGATCGGACGGACCGCCAAACAACTCGGTCTTGGCACACACTCCTTGCCTCATTCATACATTTTCTCATACATACTCTTCTATTATTCTGTCTCTTGACATGGCCCGACTCAATTATCTGATTCGCTTGATTGGACATCTCCGTTGGAACTCCACATTTCTCACGCGATCTCATTTCTACCGCATTCAGTTTTCCTAATTCTTCCAGTTCCTTGCTTCACTTCCATGCATCAGGGTAGGTACCAGCACTCCATTGCGGATTGCTAGCTTTGCTTCTTTGGACAGTTTTTTGTCAATACCAACGGCGTTCAGTCCTCCAAAGTTCAAATTTTGTGAAAGTTCTTTTCAAGTTCTGTTATTATTATTACATCGTAGGTCGGTTGTTTCAGCGTACTTGGATAGAAACAGACTTTAACTTTACGGCAATTTTAGAATTTATTGCGATGGCCAGAAATAAAAGAATTTATTGAACGTTAGTAGGTATTCGTTTTACGTTTCTCGCTCTTTTTTGCTTGCCACCTCTTATTGCTTCCAGATTCTAGCCAATGTCATTTTCTTGCCTCTTCTGGTTTATTCTTGCTTCGTCTTGACTATTCTTTGCCAATGACTAATTTGTATAATTTTTGTTGCAGGACTTCACTCCGACCTCTCCATCAGCAGCATGGAGGGCGGCGAGGGTGTACAGCTACGTGCGGGCGTTCTGGCCGAGGTAGCCGAAGAACTGGCCCTGCTGGTGGCGGGTATGGAGGGCGTGCGCTTCAAGGACATGCTGGAGAAGCTGTCGCACCAGCTGCACGACAGGGACGGTGAGCTGCAGGCCAAGAACGACCTCATTCTGGAACTGCAGACAAAGGTAAGAACAGCTGGAATAAGGCTTGGACCCAGAGGTCTCATGAATTGTTCCAAACCAAGTGTGCATGCGTGAAAACCCTACACGGAGAAAAATGTTATTCTAAAATACGATCATTTTATTCGTAAAAACGGTTAAAAACGGGACTGAAGTTCTTACGAACAAATTAACGGGGTTTCAATGTTTATTGGCGGGAACATGTAAGAATAATTTATTGGTATACGTAATTTCGTACGTATACCAATAAATTATTCTTACATTTTCCCGCCAATAAACATTGAAACACTGTTTATTTGTTCGTGATAACTTCAGTCCCGTTTTTAACCGTTTTTACGAATAAAATTATCGTATTTTAGAATAACATTTTTCTCCGTGCAGAATACGGTTCCATGACAACTCAATAAAGTGGCATTTCAACACCCCTTTGAAAAGTCGTTAGTAGTGATGGTTTTTTTTTTAAATAACATCTTATAACCTAACCTAATGTGACTTATTTAACCAAGTTTTTTTTTGTTTTCATCATCGTTTTTAATGACTTTTCAAATGAGGTTTTTTTACATTAACTCTACTCTGGAGGACCTAAGGAAAATAATTTCCCTCGGGTCCTATATCATCTTTGAAGATGCTATATGAAGACATTTTTGAGGAGAGGTAGGAGTGAACGTGGATCTTAAAGATACCCATATTGCAGGAAGGAGGAAACACAAAGGCCGACAAATCATATCACAGCCGAACTGTTGAACTCTAGAACAAGTCGCAGAAACGGCCCGTTCTCATGGGAGTGATGAAGTTGTCCATTCACCCTAGAATACGTCCTACTGATTAAAAGAAGGAATCGGGGTTGCCCGAAGAAGATATTATTTATTTATTTATTACATGCCCTAAAGGGCTTTTACATTGTAGTTTTATAGTTTATCAGTTATTTTACAAAACATTTTGCAAATACCTTAAAATTATAACAATAAAGAAAACATAATACAATGAAAAAACAAAAGCACATAGTAAATACAAAAAACCTTGGAAAGAACATTGAGCGATCTGCAGTTGTCCTAGGGAACGATGAGAAGTTACCGACAATCGGTCGGTAACTTCATATCGATCGACCATGCTAGCGCACCTGGGTGTTGTTAAAATAAAAAGGTAGTTAATTACGGCAAGATCTTTTGGGTATGTGGATGTTGAAATTGAAGCAAATCAGGACAGTCAATTTTGTAATGCAATATTTTATGTGATAGTATTAAATCTGTGTTTATTCTTCTTTTTGAAAGTTTTAATAAGGACATTTTATCCAGTAGGTAATTATAATCAATGTTTTCTACAGTAATATGCAATTTATAGTTTATATGCCACAGTAACTTATGTTGAATCTTTTCAATATGGTCGGAATGAATATTGTAACAGGGAGACCATAACGTAGAGTTATACTCCAGTTGGCATCTAACATGGGTTTTGTACAACATGATAAATATGCCTAAATTACTGAAGTATTTTATGACATGACACTAATTATGACATGATCAAGGGAATTGAATACCTGCACTGAAGTTTTAACTATCTGATGTTAATGGAACTACTACATTTCAATTAAGGAATCCTGTTAGAAAAAAGAGAGTGGAGGAGAGAAAGAAGAAGGGGAATAGAAAGATTTGGAAATCGCTGACTATTCTCACATTCCTGTTTACTAAACACAGCTAGAGTCATTTCAAGTATCTCATTTAAGTGAAGTTTCAATTCCAAGTAGTGATCTTTTCCATCTTCTATCCATTCTATCTTCCATCATGCATCTTCCTTTGGTGGTTGTCCTCCTCTAATCAGATACCCTTTTTTATTCAGGTTTTTTAATTGTCCCCCCTCCCCCACTTAAAAACTGTATTTTATGCATGGCCTTAAATCAGCTCCAAGTCAATTTTTTTAAGATATACGAACCATAACCAATACTCAATAGTATTAGGACATGACTTGTCTATTTAAAACCATAATTAAATAAACTATGTATGTTTACTAAAACAACATTAAACCGCTTGGACACATAAGCTTGTTTTCACGATAATTTAACGTAGGTAGACATAGGAATGACGTATGGCCCGTACCTGAGTTATTAAAAAGATTCGACTTTTCTCCAATCTAAGCTCTGGATAATGACTAATGTCAATACTAACACCCTTGAATAGGGAAAATACAAAACATAACGGCCGACGTGGTCGAGTGGTAAGACACTCGACTTCCAATCCGAGGGTCGTGGGTTCGAACCCAGCGTACGCAAATAAATTTTATTTGATTATTTTTTGTTATTTCACAATTGATTAATTAAAAATAATATAAGGTATATTTGCGGCACGTTCCAGAGTGGAAGATACTCTCAGTACCGCCCTGGTGTAAAACCACCATTCAAAATTGAAACGTTGCTTGAAATGGCTTTAGTGTTAGTGACCAGATCTGAATAGCCAGGTACTTCCCCATCTTCCAATTCCCCATCTCCTTCCCCTCCCCACTACCTAACATACCCCGATTGGGAATGCCATAGTCTCACTAGCTCCAGACGGGAGCAGTTGGGACTCTTGTGCGGTATTAATATAAAAAGAACGTTATTTTTTAGTTAAATTATACGTAGGTACCTACATACTTGCACTAAACAACCTTCTCACATGAAAAATGCACTGCGCCTTTTACAGAATCAACACGAAAGCAGGGGTTAAATGGCATTGCTGACAGGAAATAATTTAATGTCACTTATGTATTGTGTACTTTTATTGATTACCCTAAGAATACGAGGAAGTTGAAATGTGTTTGCTACCTCCAGCTACCGGCATTATCATTCTAAATAGGTGTCAAAGATCGGCATTGTTATTGAATCATGCTTCACGATCGAGTAGGTTTCCCGTAGAGTGTTTACACAGCTTCGTTCGGCTTTACAATGCTACGTTTCTCACAGACGCGAGTAGGTACCTGACAAATGATAATAATCCGAAGCCATACGGTTCCGGTTAAACCTGCAACACGAACGATCCCGCCAATCACGGGGCAAAGAACTGTCGTGACATACGGCATGTCAACCAAGGGCGGGAAAACCTTGTCGGGGCTAAATGACACAATTTAAATTGCGTCCTTCTCAATTATTTTTTATAATTTGACATTTCTGTAAGTCATTGGAGTTGGATAAACCATTGTTTAGGGATAAACGTTTATGGACATGTTTACATACCCGATTAGTTTATTTTAAGTCAATTGACGAAAGTCGAAGATAATATTTTTAATTCTGAATTTGAAATATGAGATTGAAAAAAAAGTTTAAAAATAAGAGGTATCAGTGGCGGTATTGGTTAAGGCGCTTGTCCTGCTAAGACGAGAGTTCCTCGGTTCCAGTTTCAGTTGCGACCGTTAGCTTTTCATTTTTCTGTTTCTTATTTTTTTTTATTATATATATGTATTATCTAAGAGAGAAAAGAAAAAAGAATATAAAAGAAAAAGGATTTCCAAAATCATAGTTGAGAGATATTATATTATTAATTATTGATTATAGTGTTTTTATTGAGCTTTTGATTTTTTTATAATTTGTTTCCAAACTTAAGTTAAGGGGTATTGGTTTAACCATTTGACCTCAAAATATGTATATAATTGTTGGGCTGTGGTGATATTATAACGCGGGATAGTTATAGAACCAAGAATACTTGGTCTTTTGCTGTTTGAAATAGATATTGAGTTATCGTTGTTGAAACAATCTTTGTGCATTTGTAAAAGTGTAATTTTTTATAAATAATGAGTAGTGAAGGGACTTTAAATTCTTCAAATAATCTTATTGTGGGGTAATCATATGATTTTTTTTAATAATCTTTGGATGATTTCTAAAGGCAAGAGAGAAGTTTCGAATACACCACACCCCAGCCAACAATTCCATATTGTAACACAGATTGAATCAGTGAAAAATAGATGATTCTTAATAGTTTAGAATTTAATATGTTTCGTATTCTAAGAAAAATATACAATAATTTTCTTAATCTTTCTACTGTTGCATTGATTTGTAGTTTCCACTTTATGTCACTATTCATAATTACACTGAGGTGTTTTACATTAGTTTTAACAGTGAGTACAGATCAGTCAGGTTTACATAAATTTAAATGTCTATTACAATTATATTTATGAATGTATACTTATCTTTAAATTTTCAGGGAATGCATGTTTATTAATTGTGAACGGTATTACAAAAGTTATTATATTGATGGGAATAACCTTCAAAAGCTATTATAAAAGAGAATGATTCTAATAAAAAAAGGATCATTCTCGTACCTACCTCGGACCAAAAATCCCTTTAGGTACATCTAATAATAATCCTTCGTGAATTATCATCCTTTGGGCCAAAAATTGCAAAACGGTTATTAGATTTAGGCAGGAAAGATTCGGAAACATTATTTTAAAAAGTCATCAGATAATGTATACGAGTGCCTAGTTGTATCTTCACTTTTATTTATTTTCTTTAAAAAAAGTTTTTTTTTCATTTTTTTCTTCTCTTTGCCTTTATTGTATCAAGTAAATTAATATAATGTAATTAAAAAATCTTTACAATTTGATATTACGTAGGTACACAAAAAACAAAAATTAATGTCATGATAAGTTTCTTAGAAACTAATAATGACTGGGCTATAATGTATTCACGCCTGTATGCATATCCTCGACGTACATTGTACTTGTCATATAATTATATTATCTATATAATATCATGTGGATATGTACAATTGAATATCTGGTTTAACAACTCTATAATCTTCTACGTAATATGTCAAAAGTACAATAAATAAATAAATAAAAATTGTGTGCTTTAGACCACACGACTGAAGTAAAACTTCTAGAGAGAAAGAAAATGCTCTGCTCTCTCTTGCTCCTACAGTATTTATAAAATTGTTCCAGAACGAAATGAAATTACGAATAATCTTCATGTACTGGCTATGAGAGGAAGACAGAAAGAAAATGTGCGCGTGCACTGCTCTGTCTTGCTCCTACAGTGTGATACAGCCCGTTCGCCTCGCCCGACTACACTTTTCGTAACGCTCTCGTCACGCATTCGCCAGCTTACCCCCCAAGTCAATCGTGCGTAAAGAAATTTTACTTCAATAATCTCTGCCCTAGATACCCGCCTTTAAAATAGTCGTAATGTGAAAAAAAAAACACATGAAAAGCTTTCATTCTATATTAAAAAAGCTCAATCGATATAATTTCGCAGCGCATAAATTTAATATGCAAATTCCATGTAATTATGTTGAAGTTAGTGTAAACCTTCCTACGGCACGCGAACATGAATTAGTTCGGGCTAGGTGAAGGCCGACTGACGGTTAACTTACGTGCTTGGCCGGTATTTCAGTTGTTTTATAAGCTCGGCTTGCGGGATATTTAGTTCGCAAGTTGCTCTCTAGTATGAGCCCTGCAAGATAAGTCTAGTGATACTATTACTAAAAAAATGCCAACCTGAACTTGATACCATCCATTCTCGCGTAGGTATACGACTTTACAATGACCGTAAGCGAAAGAGAAGGATGCGTAAAAGATACGTGCGACCGAGAAAGGCGTCGGCGGGGAGGCATGACGCATTTTCTGACTTTAACCTAACTAACTCGCCTATTGCGACGATTTCTGTATCAACGTCAGGTCGGTTTGGCGTGTGTCATATAACGGCCCATAGACTTACCTAAGGCTACCCATAGTATCCATGGCTCACTGTAGGGGTAGGAAAAGAGGATTGGCAGCCACACATTTTTAGGTCGCTGATATATAATATAAGAATTGTATATATCTACTTTTTTTAGCTCTACAGAGGAGGCCCTGAGGCCCTAGCTTCCATCAAGGCCTGTTTCATCTTTGGGGATGCTGTGTGGAGGGTCTTTTTAGGGAAAGTAAGGAGAGGAAGTTCTGGAAAGGAAAGGGTATGAAGATTGGGTAGAAATCTGGGGTCAGTGCGTCCAGGAGTGACGGACGTATGAATCCATTCCTCCCACTACGGTGCAAGGCAATGGGTCGAGAAGGTCTAGTTGGAGAGGTCAAAAGGTCTCCCTCAACCAGTCTCTCCCCAACCAGGCTGCTACGCAGCAAGTGGGCAAATACATCCGCTGCCAAGACTTAGGCAAACTTCACCCCGTGAACCTAGGCACCCCTGCTAAGTCACCAAACGCGAACCACTTGCGGTGACCTATGGCGGGGGTGTTGGTTATCCAATAAATGGTTCCCGGGCGGCGGTACCCATACCCGCCTCCCAAATTGATTATATTCATAGACAATAGAAACAAAGGGAGATGTGGCACGAAAGCGACTACTACGATGACTGTCGCCGAGCTACGACCAAACTGCACAGACTATCAAAGAGGCGAAACCCATGAAAGTTATATATGTAGGTAGAAATGAATGAATGAATGAAGAATGGAAACGTTGAGTGAAATAGCTCAAACCTTGTTTGGTGACCAGATCTGCATAACCAGGTACATTCCCACCTTACTCTCCCCATCTTCTTGACCTCCCCACTGCATTCAGCCTCAGAACATACCCCAATTATGGATACCATACTCAGGGTCAAAGATGCTCGTCATTCGTAGACAGGTAGGCCACATGTAGTATCAATTACACCAAGACTCCTAGTACGGTCAATTGACAAGGATTTTATCGATAACCTTCGGGAACGTCTCATCTTACCTATCATGACTGCAGATCGCCAACGGAAAAAAAAACAGTTCACAATGACTAAGTGTTCTTAATATGTTCGACGCCAACTATTGTTTGTACGTTAGCGATCTGAGAACAATGAGGTCACCAAAAGTTATCGATACAACCCTTAACGAATAAATGAGCATATTTACAGTCAATTAGTTATGTTATTTACATACAGACAAACCCTATCCAAATAATTTATCACATAATTAACGTCAAAAAACGTTTAACACAGGCTTGTCCTAGTGAGGTTGTAAATTGGATTGTAAACTTAAATGTAACATGTATTATGACGAAACAATAAATAAACAAACACACCTTCTTAGGAATACATTGTAATTTGTTCATTATCAGTAGTTGTCGTCATCATCCAACGTCTAACGCCACATTTTTTTGCTTTTTTACGATCCATGTTTTCACCCTGCAGTGCATATTATATTTTGATTGATGAGCAAAAAAAAATACACTCCCTTGGGTTCAAATTAATAGTTTTAATGTCATTTATTAATTAAATAAATATTTGATTTCATCCAGGCGACACACGACGCCACGATTGTTAATTAATAAATTAATAATAGATAATTACTTTGAGTAGCGCTCGAAATAGATAACGATCTGTTTTTCTTGTAAATTATTAATTCTCGTGCGGACCTTTTGTTTCTTCACAAAAATTGAATTATTAAGTAACATTATATGCGCAGTGAGATTTTCCGACCGTTTCTACGTAAATTGTTTTGCTTGTAAACTCTCGGAAAAACTACGTTTTTCCTTAGTTTTTCTTGAAAAACCGCCCTCTGAAGTTCCGCGGTAGGTACCTATGTGTGTGGAACACGGTTTGAAAACAAAGAATAATCATTCGCTTAACTGCAGCGAGATTAATCGAAATTATATTGATTGAGCTTTTTAAATATTATATAATATCAAATAAGCAATACGGCAAAATTTCCTGGATTAAGGTAGATTCAGACTGGACGACGTACGTACGCATCGCTACGACAAACAATGCTTAGCAACCCATACATTTTCTATGAAAATGGCCACAGACATCGCACGTCGCGATGCGTGTGGCCAATGTGATTCTAAAACGTAAATTTTCATTGAAAATCTGTGGTTGCTAAGTAGCCCAGATATTGTTAGGCGTAGCGATGCATACGTACGTCGACCCAGTCTGAATCTACCATTATGTATGCCTACCGCCGTTCTTCCATGGAGCTACCTTCAAGCGACGCGATCGCCGCTCGTCTGTGTTTTCCATAATATTATTAGTGTTACACTAGCAAATTTGTTTGACAGGTAGCGGTAGCGTCGCTTGTGAATAGCTACGTGGAAGAACGGCGTACTTCGTTACCAAATATTACCAGAAAGTCTCTAACGAATGTGCCTCCACACCAAAGAATGAGATTCAATGAGATTGATGAACTCACTGAAGTGGTAACCGATAGAAGTTCGTTGTTCGTTGTCAGTTGTCCAAAGATAGGCCATGGGGGAAAGAAATAACCTTTTTCAAATAATGATTTTATTTCTTTAACAGATAAACAATTTCATTGACCTATCAGGGCCTTGCGAGTCGAAAGGTTTTATGTAAATTGTCGACATCAGTTTCCTTTCGAATCGGTATGGGTCACATTTTTAGTTTTTTTTCTGTTCAGTCGTGAACTAGAGGTGGATGCGTGTGGGTGTCAGGTAGGGTATGAGCAACGAATGGAAAAGAAAGGTGTCGTGTGTAAGTTACGTCGAAATGAATGCTAAATGAAAGCAATGTGAAGAAATGCATACTTTTTATATTGCGTGTCTAGTGTGTAAATTCTCTTGGGAGGCTCTATTTGCGATTTATGATTAAAGAACTGTATTGTAGGATGAAGTTAGTTGTGTTGAAATAATCGAAACATTTTGATAATCGAAACAATTTGATAATCGAAACATTTAGATAATCGAAACAATTTGACAATCGAAATATTTTGATAATCGAAACAATTTGATAATCGAAACATTTTGATAATCGAAAGATTTCTGATTAGTGATATTTTTCTGCATCCATCGAATACGAAGGTGGTCGAGTTGAATGTTGATAAAAATTACGTAAAACCACGTAAAACAACAACAATAAACAATATCCCGAATACCGAATACCGAAACGATACCCGCCAATATTGAATCCACGGTTTTTAACAAGGTTATCTCTAAAAAGATATCTCATTCATTTCAAATCCGAACGTTTCATTTTTATTTCAACGAAGCAGGTACTCATTCTACTTTGTTGATTTTTTTAAACAGCTCCACACAGGAAAATAATTTTCCTCAGGGCCTGTGTCATCTTTGGGATTTACAGCTGTGTGGATGTCATTTTAAAGGAAAGCAAGGAGAGGAAATAATGGAAAGGAAAAGGTATGGGGGGTAGATTGAAACCTGGGGGTCAGTGGGTTCAGGAGTGGCAGACCTATGAATCCATGGGTCGAGAGAGTTCTGCCGGAGAGGCTGAATGGTCTCCCTCAGTCAGTCTCTCCTGATTCCACCACGCAGTAGGCGAGCAAACGCATCCGCCAATACGTAGACAGACCTCATCCTACGAATTACCCGGGCCCTGCTAAGTCAACAAAACGTAGCGGACGCTTGAGGTGGCCTATGGCAGAGGTTATCCAATAAATGGTTCCCAGGGCGGTGGTACCCATACCCGCCTCCCAAACTGAATTAATAAACATTTAACAAACAAACACACCAAATAATTACATTTTGCTTAATGTTTCAAAACCGTTTATAATTATTATTTCAATTTATTCTTTTTGGGAATCTAATATGTTTTGGTTCTTTTGAATTGAGATCAGTAGCATTTGACTCTCAGTCGAAAGACCTCATATTATTCTATTCCCACGGAACGCACGAATATCTATATAAACAAAACAAAAAATCATTTATATTATGAGCTCTACCGGGTCGTGCTTACTAATGTTGATTTTTTTCTATACATATTATGTAATTACATACATTCTAACATCATGAAAAGGTCTGAAAGTCGCGCGATAGCGTAGTAATTATGTAGGCCTAAGACAACAACTCTTCATCTAAATTATTATGTTATTTTTTCTAAATCGATTAATTTAAAAATAAAATCGAAGAACAATACTCGATAGTTCTTTCGTCATGATTTCATTATATACCAACCGGTATTCGAGGCAGACCCACGCATTTTTTTTATTCTTTCAGAGGTGAATAAGCCATAAATTTTATATTCCTCGTCAAATAATTTCTTATAAAAAACATCAGGAACACACATAAATATTCTATACGAGTGCGTTCTCATTCTTTGCTGATCAATAATACATCGCGTGAAAAGCCGACACACCAAAACTAACTTATGAAAATCTTGAACCCTTGGACGAAGCCTGAAAGAAACAACTTTTAATAGCGAATATGATTTAAGATTTTCATGGCCAAAAGTATTTTTATTGTTTATTTTTGGGATATTATGCCTTGTTACGCTAACTCCTTCTTTAGCCGATGTTTCGGACAACATTACAGTGTCCATCATCAGGGCAGATGAATTGATGCACATCATGATGATTGATGGACACTGTAATGTTGTCCGAAAATGTCCATCATCAGGGCAGATGAGTTGATGCACATCTGCCCTGATGATGGACACTGTAATGTTGTCCGAAACGTCGGCTAAAGAAGGAGTTAGCGTAACACGGCATAATATTCCAAAAATAAACAACAAAAACCTTTTAATAGCCTTCATTAGTTTTATGTTACCTATACGCCTACTGCAATATAATTAGGTGTACGTATCCACATAGGAGCTGGTCCACATGGTTGCTGACTGCACAGTCAACCGCACAACATCATAATTTATAGAATTTACAGTGAAAGGAATACCAATTTGTTTTTGTGATTATATTATTATTATTTTTTTAATCTATTGATAAATAAATGTTTTTATAATAATTCCAGGTATCTGTCTGGGAGGTGGAGCTGGCCAGCGCGAAGGACGAAGCGAACAGCGCGCGCGCCGACGCGGCGGGCGGCGACATGGCGCGCGACGCCAGCGTGGCCGAGGCTAGGGCGGCACGCGACGCGGCCGTGTCGCGCCGCACGCGAGCTGAGGCGGACGCGGCCCGCGCACGCGTCGAACTCGCGCAGGCCGCTGGGCAGCTCATGGAGGCGGTCAGGCAGAAGGTGGAACTGAGCCAACAGCTAGACCAGTGGCAGGTGGGTGATCGTGATACTATTTAGCGCCTCCGCCCACTCAGGCAACTGAAAACTCTCAACTGCCAACTGTCTTTGTATGACAATGTGATGGCCCGCACATACACAATCACACAAAACCCCGTTGTCAATGGTAACGAAAGCGGTGACTTGCGACTTGCTCTACTGGTTGCCCTGGGCGGCCATTGATAGTTGCCAACTGTCAGCTGATTGTTCTTCTTCTATGGTTAACCAAGCTTTTTGACCAATCAAGACAGAGAAATAGCCGGTTTTAGTTGGTTTTCAGTTGCCTCAGTTGGCGGAGCGCCTTATTTTTATTATTTTTTTCTTCTTTCTGGTATCCTCTCCGATTAATAATAAAACAAATAAGTTATCATGACCTTTTTTATTACTCAAATAAAAAAAGGTCATGATAACTTGCAAAACGTTCGTGCAAACCTATACAATAATTATTATTTCACCGAGCTCGGTCAGCTGTTCTTTAAATTACATTGATTTTGAATTTACACTATTGAATTTGTTTAAATTACACTGGATAATTTTATTACAATTAAGCGGGCGACAAACGCGAAGTTCACATCAAAAAGATACTGCGTTATAAGTATCTTTTCTACCGACACACTACGTTATAAAATATTCCTTCCTACGGCAGGAGAAGGGGTCAATTGAAATCGGAAGCGGTCGAGAGAATATCATTTCTTTGTACTGGATATGTTAACTTGACAGCTCCGTGCATGCTCCGTGTATTAAAAATGACCCCCTCTCCTGTTTACCGTAGAGAGGGGGTCGCATAACTTTTCTGATACCGCCACTGTAGCGAATACGAAAAATAATTCCGATTAGCGAAGATTCAAACCGCGATCACAGCGCATCATCTTTTTACGTCTGGCGGGTCTCATGGGATTGTATGGCGAGCGCTATTGTGTTATAAATAACTTTTTGATGTGAGCTGCGAGTATGTCGCTACCTTCAATTAAGATTTTTTTTTAGATCATCATGCATTAGCGATATGTAGGTTCAGTCGGAGTGGGTTCTTGAACTCGAGTCCTTTGCGGGAAGTGAATCACGCTCCCACTCCTTTTTCAAATCAATCACTCTCAGAGAACCCGGACCCAGACTCAGCCCAGCGACACACCCAGCGCTCGGTAGTGTCGCTTCCCGGCACCCATGTCAACGTGACTCGCGTGAGTTCTCAGTGAGTGATCCGAGTCTATGTGCGAGTCCATGTCCGGATCCGAGTCCGAGTTCGGGGCCGGAGCCGTGCGTCTCGGCACCCGCCCCAGCTCCCAGTACTCAATTCATACCAAGAACTCGAATCCTGGAACCACTCTAAAACTCAAGTTATTTTAAAAGGAACCACTCCTCGGAACCAAACCTACTCATCGCTATCATGAATAATCACCTCGGGGTATGACGCGGTGAATAAACAAATCATTATCTTTTTAAATGAAAACCCTGTAAGAGTCCCAACTGCTCCCGACTGTCTGGAGCCAGTGGGACAGTGGACAGGACAATTATTGTAAAAATAATGGGGTGGGAGAGGGAAGGAGATGGGAAGAGGGAATTTAGACTGGTCACCAAGCATGGGTAAAGCCATTTAAAGCAAAATTTTGATGCTGAATGGTGACTTTTCGATACTGATACCACTCTGAAGACTGCAGCACGGAGCAACTATACTTATACCAGTCTGTATTAGCTTTTCGGTCACTAAATCTGACACCTAGCGAGGTGTTCTAATTCCTTTGCCTATCCCGACGATTAGTCGGTTATTTCATTTATAAAAAGTAACAACTTGTTTTATTTTCAGATGGACATGCAAGAGCTGATCGAAGAGCAGATGAAGAGCAAGCTGTCTTCTCAAGAGCGCAAAAGGAAAGTAGCCGACAACGGCAGTCGTGCGGAAGCCACCACCACCAGCAAAATTCTCGGCTTCTTCCAGCGATGACATGCTGCTAGAAAAAACTGAATAAAATAATTATTATAATAATATGTGTAACCATAAATAATGCAGTAAGTACTTAACTGTTATACAGGCATAAAATACTATATAAAATTAAGCTGCAAGTTTTGCGTGGCTGTCGACATGCTAACGAACCCATTGTGCATACCTAAGGTTTGAAATACCTGGATTGCTTAAAGCGGCATCTCCTCCTACGAAAATGTGTACACACTTTGTGGATAGTTAGGTCGGGACCACAATGTTTTTGCTTTCCGTGGCCCATGGAAAACAACAAACGTTGTGGCCCTGCCCCATGTTTATGGTAATGTTTGAGGTATTTTTTGTGAAATTGGTAGCAAGAGACCGGCCTTAAAGCAGTCATTTTCGACAGCTTCCAGCATTTTCTTTTGAGCACACTGCAATCAGCTTTATTATATTGAAATAGTTTTTATCTGCGAGAACTGTAAATGGCTATGCAGTCACTGCTTGTAGCTTTCGGTATTGACTGCTTTCAGCAGTTTGTTTATTCCCAGCCTAACCTAACATAAGTCAACGGCATTTTCTTTTTTTTTACTGCCCATTTTGGATTATCCCACAAACTCAATATCTGGTTAGGTTAGGTTAGGTAGGGTTAAGAGGGGAATGCCCAGAATGAGTCGGCATATCGATATAGCCACGCAAAATTTTGCCGTTTTATTTTCGATTATATTTTGCACGCAATTTTACATGTGTAACATGTAAAAGCAAGTGCCGATAATGACGCAGGTTTTTGTCAAGTCTGTGCGATTGTAGTTAGGGTAATATTTGTCTACGATTTCATTTATGTTGTGTTTTCAGTGATCCATTGCAATATAGAATAGAATGTTGATTTGATATAATATGCCAATAATCCAATTGGATTAATTATCTGGAATGGCATGGTGAAAGGATAAAGGTAGCGACAGACTCGCAGCTCACATCAAAAAGTTATTTATAACACAATAGCGCTCGCCATACAATCCCATGAGACCCGCCAGACGTAAAAAGATGATGCGCTGTGATCGCGGTTTGAATCTTCGCTAATCGGAATTATTTTTCGTATTCGCTACAGTGGCGATATCAGAAAAGTTATGCGACCCCCTCTCTACCGTAAACAGGAGAGGGGGTCATTTTTAATACACGGAGCATGCACGGAGCTGTCAAGTTAACATATCCAGTACAAAGAAATGATATTCTCTCGACCGCTTCCGATTTCAACTGACCCCTTCTCCTGCCGTAGGAAGGAATATTTTATAACGTAGTGTGTCGGTAGAAAAGATACTTATAACGCAGTATCTTTTTGATGTGAACTTCGCGTTTGTCGCCCGCTTAATGTATTATTTGGAAAATACGTTATAGATTCTAACTAACGGAAGCAATTAAAACTTGTAATTTAACTTTGATACCAAGTAAATGATCATAACTGATCTCTGAACAAAGCCAGCCATTTTGCCAACATTTTGGAAATCCTTATAGAATCCATCATCAGACCAGATGGCTTCAAGAAAGAGGATGAGCACAACGGTGCTACACTTGATTGGCGGTGATATTTTAATCATCTCCATTTTGAATCTATTCATCAATTGAGACAATCAAATTTCAATCCACTGTATCACTTGTGAAAATAAATCAGATATTCGACAATCTGTCGAAATACAAAAGTATGTTACTTAACATAAAAATGAAAAGAGCATAGTGTTAAGTACATGTTATATACTTACAATATATTGTTCAGCCGTTGTAGTCATGGGTAAGTAGGTACATAATTTCCTACATGGCGTGCAACAATATGTTTGCTTTACATAATATAATAGCATTATTTTATAACATGTTTATTGTTCCAACTGCCATTTCAAAAGTTATGAAATAATAAAGTTGAAGATTTTAAACTATTCCGAGCTTTGGTGATCTATTGAAAAATTTATGTTCATGAGACAGCTATGAAAAAATGTACATAATTTTAGTATTATTTTGCTTCGTTTTTCACAACTGTATCTCCATAGTATTTATTTTATTTTATAATGCATAGCACAATGATTCTCAATAGCGTAGATCATAAATAAACCAATAACTCGTAGATTTTATAAAAAATGCCTAGATAGATTTAAAAAAAACTATTTTTCATTTCTATGATTTTCAAGAAACAAAGGTGTTGCCACAGTAAAAAAAAATGCCAATTACCATTTAGTTAATTTGCTTAATAATATTTTTGTTAATTTTGAAACAATGCATTTTGTTTTGAAGAGTTTTAATTTTCAATGTACCTACTATCGTTACTTAAATTTTAAAAATTATGATAATGTACTATCGTTACTTAAATTTAAAAAATTTAAGTAACGATAGTACATTGAAAATTAAAACTCTTCAAAACAAAATGTCTAGAAATTGTTACATAGTTAATGCCCAAGAAATAATAAAAAATTGAAACAATGCCATAAAGAATTTTTAAAAAAAAGTTATATTCCACTACATGTACTCACTTCAACGGCTTTTTGACATTTCTTTAAATGCCTTATCTACCTTAGCGGCATAATAACAAAATTCTTTATTTCATCTTAGATTTTAGAACTTTGAGAACTTTTAAAATAAATTCAAAAAGGTTTTAAAATATCTCCACAATTTGACCACATTTTGGCCAGCGGGCTCTTACGGGTGTTTGCAAATTGGCCAAATTGTAGCCAAACACGCTCCAGTGGTTACGTAAATTGATACCATCAGTTTTCTTTCAAATTGGTATAGATACATTTCTAGTAAAAAAAATATCATCTGATCAGTGTGTATATTAAAGAAAAAATTTATCAGTGCTAAACAACATTAATTGCATACAATACATGGTACAGTTATTGGAGCTTTTTTGTAATAACTTATCTAAAATATGTTGCCTTTCCCTTACTGCCTCCGCTCACGAGGCAACTGAAAAAAAACCAGTTTACAACTAAACTCGCTATCCTCTGTATGTAAATATAATGGTCCGCACACTACACAACTTCTCAAAAACTCATTGTCCATGGCAACACAGGCAGTGACTTGCGACTCGACTTGCCAGTTGCGCGACATGACAGCTATTGTTCTTCGTCTACGATTAAACAAGTTGAGATAATTATTGAAATAATAAAATTGAGTAGAAAGTTTGGTTGAAAACCATAGCAACAAGCAGGTTTTAGTTTGGTTTCAGTCTCTTCAGTGAGCGGATCGCCTTAGGCGCTCCGCTGACGAGGCAACTGAAACCAAACTAAAACCGGCAGGTTTCTATATCTTGATTGGTCAAAAATCTTGTTTAACCATAGACGAAGAACAATCAGCTGACAGCTGGCAACTATCAACGGCCGATCACGGCAATCAGCAGTGCGAGTCGCGAGTCACCGCTTGCGTTACCATTGACAACGGGTTTTTGAGTGATTGTGTAGTGTGCGGGCCATCACATTGTCATACAAAGACAGTTGCCAGTTGACAGCTTTCAGTTGCCTCAGTGAGCGGATCACCTTACTGTCCAATTTTTTTATTTTATTAAAATATTGTATTTTCAAACTGCCTTAATTTTTGAGTTGTTTTGTGAACTGGCTCTTTACTTGAACACTAAAAAATAGTAATAATTTATTTAGTATAAATAAATTTTAGGAATAAGTATTTAATGTTTAGATTTAAAAGAAACATATATTATGAATTAATATTAGAAAGACTCGGATGTTTCCATAATATTTTAAATTAATGCATTTATTTTACCGATCTATTCTATTGCAAGAAATAGGTGTACCGTAATAGAGTGAAGTGAGTGTTTGACATAAAGCAACTAACCCAAATCATGCTTTTAAATTAATGCTGTATTGAGTTAAAAAAATATAGTATCACCACAGACAGATGATGTCAGATATAAAATCCAGAACCATAAATGTACTAAAATAACTATAGTTCCAGTTTTCACAAAAAAAAAATTTTCTTTGGTGGCCAAAAAATATAAGCCTAATATCCCAGTTGTTAAGCACTTTATAATGTCAATTTGCAGTTTTCTTTCACGATTTTACTTTGGCAATTTATTTTTAAAAGCAATAGTAATTTCAATTAGTTTTCATGTAATATAAAAAGGGCATTAAATCTGCTGTGCGTGTTGTGCAGTTTGTAAATTATGTGGGAAAGTTATGTGAAATGAGATTTATTAAACTTAAGAATAAAAACCACATTGTGTTAGTCATCAATTATTTATTTAATTATACAATGAACTACTGCAAAAAGTAATATAATTCTTGCAATTTATTTTGTATTTCATATTATGTTGAATCAAGAACCTACCTACGAGAGTACCTAGGTACCATATAAAAACATTATTTCATTGTACATTTTTAAGTAAACATATACATAATGTGATTCTCTTAAATAATGGAAATATAACTACATAATATTAAATTGTAATAAAATAAATCTAATTTACCTACCTGTAAGTGTGCCTTAATTAAGATTATTATAAACACTGTCAAATAAAATTCTATTTTATGAAATAGAAAAACACGAACCAACAAAATTATTAGTATTTACTTGAAATTAAAACTTTTCAAACTACGTTGACTTTAGAAAAATATTATATATTTTGTCATTTATAGATTTATGGCTGTTTGCTCCAAATAATCAACAATATTGCCTTAAAAAAGGGTTTTTACCATCAATTTTGCTTGGGCCTTATTAAGTAATGTTTAAAATATTAGAAAGCCTTAATTTAAATAAAACACATTGTGAGCTAAATGTAGAATATTGATATAAATTTTATTGCGACTAATAATATACTAACATTGTTTCTAAAAATACTGCGGATAACCCGATACTTAAGTGAAAACCTACTATAAATTGAAATCGTCTCTTATAATGCAAATTTAAAATAAAAACTATAAAGTATAAAATTATTTATTGTACAGATTTTTATAATTCTCTGTACCTACTTACCTATACTGAACTTATTCCCATGGTTGGAACCAAAGAATAAAGAAAACACAAGAAATGCGATGTGGGCGTGTTTCATAATCCAAAGTCTGACCTTACTTAAATACTTATACTTGCTTAAATTTCAAAATCCGAAATTCAGTTCTTGTTCTTCTCGTGCCCTGTCCGTTCACAGACGTTGGCTATCATGTTGGCTATGCGGACTTTGTTTACTGAGGCCCGGAATACTACAGTAGACTGGCTCAGGTTTTTCAGCCACAATGTCCTCCTTCTTCCAGGGTCCCGTCTTCCGGCAATCTTTCCCTGCATTATGAGGATGCAAGATCTCATACTTCTCCGGATGTCTCATCACGTGTCCTAGATATTGAAGTTTTTGGATTTTTATTGTTTTAATAACTTCTTTTTCTTTATTCATCCGAACCATAACATCTTCATTCGTAACTCTGTCCATCCATCTTATTTTGAGTAGTAATATCAGTTCTTCAGTAAGCGTCCATGCTTCCATTCCATAAAATAATACCGAAAACACGTAGCATCTGACCGTTCACATTCGTAATCCAAGGTTGAGATCATGACTGCAGAACATCTTTTTCATGCGGATAAAGGTTGCACGAGCTTGTTGAATGCGGCATTTGATTTCAACTGAAGGATCCCATCTTTCATTTAGCCCAAGGTTTTCAGAATTTTAATCATTTTTTCATATCTAACCATATCAAATGCTTTAAGGAAATTCAAAATCAAATTAAATGGTAAATAAACTAGTCCCAGGGAGAGCTAGCGATGTCATTGACGTTCGTCTCTACCTTCTCATGCATCTTGTTTGGAATCGAAAAAGATAGAAAATACTAGAACAATGACATCACATACCATTTGCTGGGACTAGTGACGATGTCAGGCCAGTGTTAGAGAGACAGAGAATGCAATGTTGATTGGCTGTCTCAATCTAACAGCCAAAAGATACTACGTCGGTGGCGATATTGGTTTTCATTCAAATCTACGTGGAAGGGTTTCTATTTGAAGGTGTTTGTATTATCTATTCAGTGGTTGAAACGATGTAAGTTTTATTAACTTAAAAGTACTTCTATTGGATGAAAATAATAATTATAACATGTATTTGTCCTACAACGATTTACTAAAATAATAAAACATAGTATATCTTCTGTTTTATAATCTTCTACTTAAATATTTTGTCTATTGAATAGAATAACTGTATTTAACTCTAGATTATTTACCAAAAAACTCTTATTTTATATGTATTTGTAAATATATAAATTAAGATGCAATGTTAAACACATCATAAGTTGCCCCTCACTAACAACAGTTGAATATGAATAAATTGTGATGTTGCTTTTTAAACAAAGTGTTTTTATTTTATTTGTGTTAAAACTCCATGTAGGAGACCTTCAGGGAAGTAATTTTCCTCAGGACCTATTGTAATTTTCGGGGATGCTTTGTGGAAGGTCTTTTTGAGGAAAGGAAAGAAAGAGGAGGCCCATGTTTTGTAGGAAGCTGGCAAATTATCCCACAAACGAAATGTTGAACGCAGGAAGGAGTCACAGAAGTGACCCATTCTCATGTGGCGAATGTAAATTCTGGTGTATGTAAAAATGTTTCCCAGCTATGCACCTGTGTCGGAGGGATTACTGATGAGAGTTCCTCGGAGCATATTCCATTAAAATTAGCCCAGTCAATGAACGCATTGAACTCGGACAAATTAGGGGAAAGCTGAATTTTTGCAGGTGGATAGTACTTTTTACAGGGAGTATTTTCCAAAAAAGTCCCCACCCCTCCCCCGCTTGCTTCCCCCCCTGCCCCTTACCAAACTTTGAAATGGTAGAGTTCTGTAAAATCCATTATATCTCCTAAACTATAATATATATCTTAAAAAACATTTCACCGTTATACTTCTTAAAAAGCTGTCTAAAAAAAAGATTTCAAATATTTTTTGATATCTACTACGGTTTGGCAAATAATAATGACATTGTCGCGAAAAAAAAATTTTATTTCAAAATTTTTTGATTAAAATGTGAATATTTTTTTTGTCTGAGGAAACACGCAAAAATGTTTCAAACAAACTATTTGCCAAATTTAATAAACTTTAAAGCGATATATAACATTGCCTACTTTTTTCTTTAATATTGGCCAAAATCCGAATCAATCGCAGGGCGGCACGGCGCGCCGCGGCGAGCAAGCGACGGTAAGGCCTAACCCTCTGTGGTTGTAGGTGTCCGATTTGTGCTTAGGAAGCATTATTTTGGTTAAAAATTGAAATATTAAGTACTTTTTAATTGATTCACGATATGAAAATACTTAACAATAAATAATCTTTGCAATAATATGCAAAGAATAACAACACAAAAATTATATAACTTTTCAGGGACTACTAAATATGATTTATTATTCACTGATACAACACAGTCGTCTTCAAATATTTCATCAGTATTTGAAGGTATGTAACTGCAGTGGCCACACATATCACAAGAGGTTTTACAGTTACGAGAAATCAGCATGAGAAGCTCAATTGGAGCCGCGGTACCTACATGTCATTGATATAGGTGTTAACTTAAATTCTCTTCTTTGCCATCCCCATTCATTAGATGATAGATCATTTCCTAAGCCATGTTTAAATTGGAGGAATGTCCTTAGGAGATGCTGGCGGGCCGCGTTCTTTGTTGGTGGAAGTTGTGCAAAATCAAATTTAGATTTAAGAGACATATTGGCATTTAAATGCTTAAATTTAAAATATCTAGCCTTATCAAGATTCTTGTATTTTGCCAATGCGTACAAACGAAAGCGTTCGCCATATACAAAGAGCAGATCCTTTTCCATGTGTGGCTGAATGGAACGCTAAGCCACATCTTTCAAATCTGTCGGTGTGGTTATAAGACTTACAGCCTTCATTTTTCCGACAACATACAAAGCAGAGATTGTGCCACATCCTGTGACAGCGTGGGCCAATAATATGAGTTTTCTTTGATCACCATACATATGTGCAAGAAACTGAACAGAATACACTGTACCGATGTTAGTAGAAATGGCTATTGTTTCCAAAAAAAGCTTGTTTTCCGTTGGAGGGGCTAATGCTACTAGCAATACTTATCTGTGTCTGTTCCAACAACCACTACAGTGCTACCAAGCTGTAAAGACTTAATCGCCTGACCCCCGTTTCCGTATCAGCATCATCGTTTGCAGTTACTGTATGTATGTTTGCAGCATGACACATAGTTTTAACAGCTTCTATTAACCTCTTCTTATTGAGAATCGGAGAGAAAATCTATCTGAGGTGTTGTACAGACAGTATCATCAGAAAATATAATTTCAATTGATGTTCTCCTCTCAACTGCTCCTGCTGTTTTGTTGTAGCGTTCTCAGTGTAACCATCAAAAACTATTATTACATTTGAACCATACTTTTGAGACACATAATTAGCATATATTTTGGTAATATCATGGAAAGTAGAGTACTACTGCATCTAATAAGTATCAACTATCAAGAATAAATGCAGAATCATCCTTTGTGAAGTTGACATCAACGATACCATCGTCATATGCTTTCATAATGGAAGCTTTCTTACCTTTCTTTAAAGAAACGTCATCAAATAAAGAAGGTGGATGCGAAGTTAGTTCAAACTCAAAGTAGAATTTGAGCTTTTCAGGACTGTCACATACGTATAATATACTATCGAATACCTGCTGATGGTTGATTACAGCTTCTTTAGTTCCAACTCTGACAGATTTATTACTGGCTTGAGTAACAACCATATCCGATCTGTGTGGTTTACTAAGGAAAAACTTTGCCCTGTCATTTTCTTCATAGCTTTGAACCCTACCTCATAGACATCGTCCCATAATACAGTTGAGTCTGGTACTATTCAGATACTATTCAGTCTGATACTAATTGGCCTGCAGATGCTATTGTGGAGCGGGTTACTCGTAATTTCAGGTCCATTATCATTTATTTTATTTTTAATTATTTATTTGTTTATAAGATTTACACAGTACATTGAATATAAGTTGTAAGGTATTTTAAATAAATTACATGGTTTTGTACCTATTACGTAATCTGTAAAATGTCAATAGGTAATTTAGCCTGGGTTTTAAAGCTAAATTATGATGAAACTAATGAAAAGAATCAAACATTGGTTGACTAATAAAACATAAATGAAAGAGTGTGGGTGGAGAAAATTTAACATTTTTAAATTAAAAATTATTTGCTCACTAAAGTTTAATAAAATGACAAGAAATTTAATAATTTTGTTTTGTATGTTCGCATTTACATATCATACAATCTCTTCTTAGTTACAGTTGACGTGAACAGATTCAGAGTATCAGGAAATAAATCATCACCCCACGACTGATTTCCGGAATAGCAGGATAAAATTTCACAATGAAATGGCATTTTTTGAATATCTTCTCTGATTATTTCTGCGGCAGCACGTATAATTCTTAAACGTTGCAGATTTGCAATCTTTTCTTTGTTTCTGTACCAGTTATATAGTATCACTTGAGCGAGACATGCAAAATATACGCATACATCCGATCCTAAAAATAGTCAATTAGTTGTTTTTTCAGAAATTTATCTGAGTACGGAAGATCAGTGCCATAAATGTCTATTACTATTTCCCTTAATTACTCTTATATAAACTGACATTCGTCAGTATTTTTTTAAGAAATTACAGAATTTAAGAAAATTTTTCGCTGAATTATCACCTTTAAATCTTCCTGCATACTGAGTTGGTTTACTTTTAAAGAACTTCTTGTAAATGTCGTGATAGCGAGATCACTTAACAGTTTAGATTTTACTTTTGCACCCCTATTTGCACACCTATCATATATTGTATTGCAAGCATTAATCAATGTTTATCTTATATGTATTTGTTCGAGATATGTATGAGGTAGTTTATGATTAAAAACTGTGTTTTTGTCACAAACACATATGTATGGGGTAGTTTATGATTAAAAACAGTTTTTTGTCACAAACTATAGGTACAGTTTTCCATGAAATTAAATGTATTTTCTAAATGCCGTATGAATGGCTGAGGTGTACTGGTCGACGGGCTACAATTATCATGTATAAAAGCCTTAATACTACTAGGCCTTGTATTTTTTATTTATAATCTACGTGCACGGTTGCGGTATCCAAAATTGTTAATTTTACATGATTATTGTCATTTATTTAAAAAATAGCGTTAATTAGCATTTGTAACCCTTTAATTACTACAACAACATTTCCTGTAAGGTCTTTTTAAAAAAAATACACAATAGGTTCTCTTCAGACATTTTCAGTGTGTCAATTTCTGGTTAATTAAGTTTTTCTCAATGTTTTTACCTGATGAAGATGGTAAAACGCACAAAAACTTGATACACTTAACGCTTGGCACAACAAGTCCAATATAACGTACAAAACCGACACACACCTTAACCCTAAGACATAGGAGATCAAACTAACTTTATTTATTTATTTATTTGTTTCAACTTAAAACAACAAGTAGCGACGCGACAAGAGCGACAAACATAACATGTCGCTCGGCCCCGCGCTCCGTGTTACCGCCAGCAAGCACACGCCATTAAGCGCTTATCCACTATTTTAGATAATAATAAAGGATGTAAGTAAACATTGTTATACAGGGTTTTAAAGCTTGTTAAATTTGGCAAATGATTTGTTTAAAATATTTTTTCATATTATCTCAGACAACAAAAATATTCAACTTCAAAAAAAAATTTTTCCAAAAAAAAAATTTTTTTAACAACAAACTCATTTTTACTGGCCAAACTAACGCAGATAATAAAAAAAGTTAAATTATATAATTTTTAGGAAATTTTGTGAGAAGTTCAGTAATGAATTTTTTTTTCTGATATATATTATAGTTTAGAAGATATAATAGATTTTATAGAACTCTACAATTTAAAGGTTTGGCGGGGACAGGGGGGGAAGCAAGCGGGGGAGGGGTGGGGACTTTTTTGGAAAATACTCCCTAAAAAAAGTACTATCCACCTGTAAAAATTCAGCTTTCCCCTAATTTGTCCGAGTTAGGGCCTGTTTTTTGTCTAGATTGACTGGGCTAAATACCAGAAGAACAAGGACAGCATCCCCACCTGACATGTCTGTGCTCCAGGATAAAAGTAGACTGAGTGCTGTTGAAATGAGATCGCCGAGACGTATGTACAGGGTAATTCTTCCCTCGGCGTTTACTCGGATTGTTTTGTATGCTCAAAGCAGCCCAGAATAAATATAGAATAGGGAGGAAAGAGTAATCAAATAAAAAATGGTAAATATATTTAAAAACCATTTATTTCAATCAAAAAATAAAGTTTGCGACTTCCACCGTCCCTCCAAACCGGATCTGTGCTGCCTCCCGCATTGTCTCTTTGGCAACTTCTTAACAAAACAACATTTAAACAGTATTTCTACAATCAGATATATATTTGTACTGAGCATCATGCGGAGAATAAATCTTTCAAACATTAAATACGAAAATATACAGTTTGCAATAACGATTCTTTGATATCATAAAAGGTTGCTTCGATAAGTTACTTCCTTCAGCAAATATAACATTTTTTAATTTTCTTACTAATTAACAAGGAAACGGTATGTATTTTGAAATGTGGATTAAATAAAAGCCTGTCTTTATGCTATTTACATGTTTAGGCTTTAATGGTTTTGATTGAACATTGTATACACTCCGGGGTGAAATAAATCGGTGTAGCTTGCTTGAGAAAGCAGTGCGGTAACACAATGTTTGTAGCAAGATAAGTTTTGCAACAGAAAGTTCATCAAGGTCACAAGATCGCCGACAATTTGAGACGAGAGTCACTTATGGTAAAATCAATAACGTAAAAACTACAGAATAATAAAAACCATCTTAAAAACTATTAAAAAATTTATATTATCATCTGCTTATCCTAGTAAAATAACATTGAATCTATTTGTATTGAATTAAATAATACTTTTAGAATTAAATTCGCGGAGAATTCAAATTCGTAAAGTAACAAAAAGATGCATTCTTTAATCGATTTGGTAACATGAGGCACATTGATTCAGACCATGTTTACAGTTTTCTTTGCATGTCCCGAAGGTAACACAATTCCATTCCAATACATATATACTTAAATATCATTAAAAACAAACAACTAATTTATTCACTCACATCGTTCAATTTACATTCAGATTTCGCCACACATTTTAATATTTAAAAAAAAAACTTTAAAATACGAAAATATTTCATAACATTTTTAAGTGCTTGCTTGTGGCATAACACAGAGTTAAAATTAATTTTTTTAAAGTATTATTAAAACCATATTGAGAATTAATTAATTAAATCCACTGCAATAAATTTTCAAAACTCCTTGGCACACACAAACTACGACAGAAAGAGATTTTATAATAAATGTATAATTTTTATTGAACTTTGAAAAAATTATATCAAAATAGAAAGTTCCATGAAAATTAATAAATACTTTGCCAACAATTTGAATTAACACAGCAGTTTTCAAAAAGTGATCTTTTTACAGGATTATAAATATATTTATATTTTAGCATTATGATTTACATAGTTCCAGCATATTGACAGAAAGATTCCGAAACACAATAAAATGAATTATAAATTAATATATTTCAATACGGCCAATATTTTTGATCACCGGATGACATTTGGTTTTGATTTTTTCATAAAAATTCGAGGTACTAGGTATTCACAATCATGACAATAACAACTTACAGACACACCCGACATTTGAATCATATTAGAACCCATCATCATTGTTATATTTCTCTTCAATAAGGCAGGGGGAGAGGGGCTGCAACTTTACAAATCTATTGTACAAAATACAAACATTCATTGATTCAAATACATATTTCAAAATTAGATTTTAAATCGACTTATTTTACAGATGATAAGAAGCCACATTAAACGCCAGATGTCATGAAGACTCACAAACTAATTACAAAAGATATTTTTTTTATGTGTTGTTTCAGAAAGAAAGAAAGAGGAAGAATGCCGATGTTGGGCGACAGAAAGGAGGGCTGTAAGAAGTGATTTGTTAATGCGGATATCTTGAAGAGCTCCCAATTGACGAAAGAATTTTTTTTACATTTAGTCAGCGGAAGGACTATTTTCATGCAGCCAAAAACATATAACTCAAAGTGTCTATTCTATGGATTTCAGAATTCCGCATACACTTTCGAATATACTGACCCCACTTGAATAATATAATCTAATACAGAATGAGTGCACACTTCGGTGTAATTTGGGTACAAAAAGATATTAGGTTTACAAATTATAACAACTACTTATGAATATTAATTTTATAAAACATTTGATGATTTGAATTGTTTGAGTAGTAAAAAAATGTATACACGATATTGTAAAAGATGTCCCTTCTAAAAAATTATACCACTAATATTATCGGCATTGTTATTATAGCTGTAAAAAGTTTTGTATACGTTTATAAATTTTTTGTGAGAAAACTGCCAAAAGATGGTAAATTGTTTTTTTATTTAATTAAAAAGATTAGCAATGAATTTATTGAATGCTTGCTGCATGCGGGCGATGTTGACTTCATACAGACCCATGAGGTAAGAGGTTAAGTAAGAAGTTTGTAGATTGCCCCAATTCATAATTGAACGGATAAATTTCCAGTAAGTCTTAAAATTATGATGACTGTCACATGCGGACTTTTAGAAATAGTTTTTAAGTAAACTAATGCGACTTGTACTTGTAATAAAATTTCTTAACATGTAGATAAAATACATCTGTAAACAGTAATTTGAATATCTGAGAACCATCTAAGGCTAACAGAATTATCATTTTGTAGAAATTAATAATGATATAATTTTATTATTTTTGATAGTAAAACTCTATCATCAGGTTTACCAAAAAAAAACTTGTGTGTGAAAACCTTACACGTGGCAGAAATTGGACCATATTTTAAATTCAGCCTTCAAGGGACTGAAAAAATCTAATTTCTTAAGAATGAAAATGTGAACTTTTCAAATAAGTTTCACTGTATGTATATGAAAATATGAGACACTAGTAAATAGTAGTATTTTCTACTTTTTATTTGAACTTTAGGCTAAGGCAAAGCGATTGAAATCTATTGGTATATTATAACATTCAATGTTGGAAAAATATATACTCTAGTTCGGCTGGCAGGGAAACGACCAGCATTAAATTAATTACCTCGAGAGATTAATGTTTAAATAATGCAGATTATCAGGCCCTAATCGAAATAATCCTCCGCAGCAATGGAGTAAATGTCAGTTTAGTATTGGAAATTTCTTATAGAAATGGCACTGATATAAAAATTAATATTTAGTCATATTTTACACACATAATATTTTTATTGGTCCATGGTATGTATATATTGCCTTTCCATCGGCAGTTCATCTCCTAGCAAACTTTACAGTCGTCCTAATTTTAAAACACCACAAATTTCTAAGAATTTTGAATAAAACAACATATTATGACAACAATTACGTCGGGGTGCAATTTTAACAAGAGGATTTAACGCTAATTAAAAAAAAAACAGAATACCATACTGTTATAAATCAAATTTACGATATTCGAGAATTTTTAAAAAGGTCTGAATTATTGAAACGGCTGTAAAACATGATGTAAAACTAAAAAATATAATATTTGCTGATTTCTTAGAATAGAACCATGCATACAAATTGAAAAGAAAATCTGACTTGCAAACATTATGTTAATAATTAATTTGGTGTACATATTTCAAGAAAGTGTAAGCAAATTTTTATGCATTCATTGGACAATATTTAAGTTCATAATTATCTTTTAGCATTCGAGGGATCAATCAATGGGAATTTAATTTGATCAGTAAAATGACAATAGGACTGAACTATTAGGATTATTCTACAAAATAATAATATGTTAAATAAAATAATTACAAAACAGGTAGTTTTCGCATCACTAAAGACTTTGCAAGTCTCTTTAATAGATTTCTAAAACGATCAAAACTATGCCTAAAATTAATAAGTTGAAAGAAAGTGCACTATTAATAGAAAATCACCTGAAAATAAGTGCTCAAAAATAAAATTTTAACAGCAGTAGTGGATCGACTAACGGACACCATTCTAAAACATATTTCACTAAAAGTGTGACCTACACATACATAATAATATATATTTTTGTTTTATTTGACTTAACATTATAAAATTCAAAACAGTAATAATATATATATACACATATACATGACGTGTTCAAAATGAATCGAAACTTTATTTTTCCCGCGTAAACAAATAAAGCAAAGATTCTTCCTAGACTTCCTCACTCATAGGTCGACTGCCAGGCGAATGACGCTTTCAGCGAACAGGAAAGGATTCCGACAAGCGCATGAATGTCCCCTACACATTTCCACTAATAGACATTTCATTTGTTTATACAGGAATCCCGTGTTTCATTTGTTTATACAGGAAAAATACTGGCTGGATACTTTTTGAACACAGCAGTATATTAGAATTTTGGTAGACTAATTTATAATCAATTGGACAAACAGATGACGGAAGCAATCTGTAACATTAAACGAAACACTACTGCCTGAAGACTTAGGGCTAAATAATAGAAAAGAAGGAGTTAAAACATTACAAAACTAAGCAGTGGGTAAGACTTAATTATCTGCAAGTTGGCCAAAATCCAGTAAACAACACTTTCCACTAAAAGATAGCCGTATATATATAAAGGTAAATATAATATATTGTATACTCTCATAAAAGCGGCAGTATTTAGATACATACTCCAATTATATTTTCTGGTCAGTTTTTCGTTTTAAATAATATTCCTCTCTTATTGGAAAATAATTATTACTCTCTTTCTTCCCGACAAAGGTACACACAATCATTTGACACAACGTCACAAGACACTTGAAGAAATTCTATATTTTTTAATCCGTTTCTCGGACAATTCAATTTTCACAGCGACTCCGTACAAGATACACTAAAACACCGTCTGTCCCTTACCCTCATATGCCTCTAACACATTGTCGCCCGCGCGCTATACAAATAGAATATGTAACTCGGCTTGATTATGCGCGGGTTCACTTCAACGAAAGCAATTTCTTTTTGTATAAATTAATAAGGCATTGAAATATTGCGCAGAAGTAGCTACGGCGCAAGGTGTTCAAAAATTTGTACATTGGTTGCATATTAAATATAATCTCAACAAACCGCTGTCTCGACACTTGGTTGTTGAAGTTTTCATCCTGTTGACTCTTTTCTTCTAGTCATTATTCGGTATGTAACCGGAGATTTGTCTAGCATGAGGTTAAGTCTTAGCACTAGTTTAAATACTATCACTTCAGGCTCCGTGACTTATTACTTGGTATAACGCTTTCTTAAACTCTGACGCTGGTTGGAGCCCCAGGGAGCCCTCACTCGGCGAGGGGTGATTCGGGGGGCCAGGGCAGTGACACTGTTCCTGGAGCGCAGGATGGGCCGGGTCTCTTTATCCAAGGGACCCGCATCGGTGGCCCGATCCGGCGCGCAGCTCGTAGACCTCAACGATCTCTTGTCCACGAGCATCTCCTCAGACTTTTTGCTCAGGGAGTTCTCCTGCTTAGATCGCAGCGCTCTGGATGATAGAGCCACGTCTAGCTTCGGCTGTAAGGGCTCGTTCTCCAAGTTAACGGTTGTGGAGTGAACCTCACTGGAAGCGCCGTCATCGGATATGAGTCCTTGTAGCTTCTTGTCTCTTTTGGTTCGTGGTTTGGATTTGGGGGAATTGGCAGTCGCATCTGCAGAATCCTCTGCGTTCCTGAGACTGCGACGGTTTGGCATATCTGACGGAGCGTGAAGCTCGGCACTTGCGATACGTAAGCCAAGCATAAAGTTGGTGTCCTTGTATTGCTGTGTGGAGGAGACATCTTGGTGTTGTTCCTCTACAGTTTTCTCAGATTTCTTTTTGTCATCAAGCCTTGTCCGGCGTTTTTCTTTGGGTTCGAGATCGTTTAGGCCTCCCCCGCTGTTCCGCCTCTTGGCCGACTTTAAAGGGCCGGTAGAGCTGGTTTGTGTCAGTAGAATGTTCTCCTTTGAGCTCTCGGGGTTGTCCAGAGTTGGTTCCTTCCTTCTGAGAAATGTCCCCCCCGCACGCGGGGTGAGGGGGGTTGTTGTCGGGGTGTTTCTGTTGCGAGTGAGGACAGCCGGCTTGGGGATCTCTTCCTTCTGCTTGGGGGTGATGACCTCCGGCTGCTCCCGATTCCCCGCCGCTTGCTGGGATTTCCTCACAGCTGTATCTCGGACAGCTTTTAACAAGATATCGGCGGCTGAAGGAGGGTTATCTCTGGATCTGGTAACCCTCACATTGTTTGCTTCGATGTCGCCTTCCATTTTTGGCGTTACAGTTTTCATCTTCAGTTCGGCTTGCTTAACTTTGGTCACAACAGGTACAGGTTTTTGTATTTTGGATGCATTCAGCTTCGGTTCTTCGGTTTGATTGATCGTTTTGCCAACAGAGGGCGACAAGGATAACTTTGGACGGTTCAAGATGATGACCTTCTCAAACTGGGGGTTCGGTTTGCCCGTGTGGACGGGGACAGGAACTTTGGATTCGGAATGTTTGGGGCGAGCCGGTGGCTGGGGAGGCGGAGGCGTGGGACTGGGGCGGCCCCTGTTGGCGAGGCGGGTTTGGGGCCGCGGAGGGGCCACGGGGGTGTCGTGAGAGCGCAAGCTGCGCGCAGGAGCTCGGGGCTCCGAACCTGGTGTTCCCGCAGCTCCTTTAGATTTCCTGTTCCTCTTAGGCGGAGAGTCCACGGGGGAACTAGAGGAAACCTCATTGATTTGGATGCATTCCTCCACGATGGATGCATCTAAATCTTTCTCACTATCCTCTTTGGGTTCGGATGTTTTCTCTGGTTCGGCATCGCAGTGATCTTCGGCGACCTGAGGAACATCTTCACTAACTATAGGCTGCGGCACAACCTCCACCTTGGGTGATGGGGCGCTGGGCCTCTGAAGAAGTGAAGTCTTCCGGAAGGGATTCTCTTCGATATTATTGTTGACATTGAACACCTCCGTGTCCTCTGTTTGGATGATCTCGATGGTTGTGATTTCCTCATGCACATTGTGCAGACTATTTCTGATTTGCGTCTTGTTGAGAAGCCTGGCGATGAAGTAGGACTCGGCAGGGTTGCCGTAGTTGGTGATAAAGGTCTCTTCTTCCTCGTGGGCTGTGGTGTAGGAATATAGGGTGTGATGGGAGGGCAGGGGTGGCAGAGGAGGCAAGGACGGGGGAGCGGGGCGAGGGTCGGGGAAGCGGGTGACAATGGACAGTCCGCGGGAAGGGGTGGTGTGGGTGGTCTCGGTGGGTGGGGCCACAGGGGTGGGAGACGTGGGACAGTGCTCCTCTGATTCTGGTATGCCTGAGGAAAAAAAGGCACAGATTAGAAGAATGTTCGATTGAATATTTCAGAATTTAAAAAAAAAATCACAAAGATTAATTCATTAATCTTAATTCACATGTCTTTCAAAACTGCAGACTTCAAATTAATGAGTAGAGGTATATAATAATACATTATTTTGCAAAACACGGTACCTGCAGCTCACATCAAAAAGATACTTATAACACAATAGCGCTCGCCATACAATCATGTGTTATAAGGTGTTATTTTCCGTAACCGCTACCGGCGCGATATCAGAAAAGTTATGCGACCCCCCCTCCGCCGTAAACAGTTGAGGGGTCATTTTTAATACACAGAATGTCACGGAGCACCGGCAAATTGACATATCCAGTACAAAGAAATGATATTCCCTCGAACGCTTCCGAATTCAACTGACCCCCTCTCCTGCCGTAGGAAGAAATCTTTTATAACGTAGTGTGTCGGTAGAAAAGATACTTTATAACACAGTATCTTTTGATGTGAGCTACGTGTCTGTACCGTGCTTTATTGGTAAGTAAAACTATCTTACTATTTTGCACAACACGGTAAAAAAAAAAAACAGAAATTAAGTGCCACGAAGTGGTTTTTCTGTGCCCTGAAGATTTTCAATCTGATCCCTCGTGTAGTGACGTTTATTCAAGATAAAGTGAGTGTACAAGATGTTTCAACCTAGCACCTACCACATAAAATAATAATTGGCTGATTTATGTAGCGCCGTTTTTGTGAAAAATCACCTCAAGGGCGCTGTACAAATAAATATATAATAGAGTTAGATGTCTATATCATTGAAGAAGAAGATAACACTAATATTCTAAATAATAAAATGAAAATGAACAAGACACAGAAAAATAAAAGATAGCGGTCGCAACTGGGACTCGAACCCAGAACCGGAACCCGTCTTACCGGGACGGGCGCCTTTACCAATTCGGCCATTGCCACCTATTATAAAACTGTCATATTTGTCAAACTCATATTTCTAATTTCAGAATTAACAATATTATCTTCAACTAATTTTTTTCCATATTATCGGCAGCTACCTTTTTCATTGGAAACAAGTGTTCAAAGAACGTGTTTGTTACCTAAATAGTGTCTCGGATAAATATATTCGATTTTTATTTATATTAAAAACTGTGTCTTGTTCAGTTTCATATTTTAATTTAGGTTATTAGTGTTATATTCTTCTTCAATGATATATTACATTGATAGGAATAACCTTCAAAAGTTATAAAAAAAGAGTTTTTCTTATAAAAAATTTGTGTCTACGTTCAAAAGAAATTAACTAAACTAAATATAATATACAATTATTGAAAAAATCTGTTGCCCAAATTGAAAGCCCAAAAGGTTTTTATGAAAACCGATGCAAATACATATCACCAAAAACATTTGAGCGTAGATACAGCCATTCTTTGTGACGTGCAATTACAGTCGATGCAGTTTAATAGAGAATATATTCACATTTTTACTAAGTATTAGGGAGGAAATACATTCATAGATGAAAAAAAAAAATCCAGTTGATTCGCCAGTTCCATCCATTGGTTTTGAAAACAAGCTCAATAAGTTTCCAAAGAAGACCAAACAATGCATGCAAAATATGAAAATATAATCATGATTTGGTCGGCAGATTCCGATATAACATGCCACAGTAGCAGACACGAAAATCCAACGGTCAAAAAATAAAATGGTGAAAAAATATTCCAAGCCTCCCCGAAAAAAGTTCCTCCCCGGTTTTATAACACATCATAATAAGCATAGTCGGGTACCAACGTGTTTCTAACTATGAAAGCAGGAGCTCAGTTTCAAGATGACAGAACAGTGCTTTGGGCGCATGGCAGCACGAACTCACGCCAGACGGTGAACCGAAGATTAATTTGTGGACTCGTTTAACAACCAACATGTTTTCACAATATTTAATTTGATTTAACTTTTCTTTTTACTTCGTTCTTACTATGTATTGTCAGGACTGGGGCCCATTTAATACAGAGTAAACATGAATTCAATTCAATCTATAACCACTCGAACGCTTTTTGCCACATTATGGCACTATTTCCAAAGCCTCGGATTGCTTTGTTGCCACAATGTGGCAAATGTTCTCTAGATTCTTTAAAATGTTTTAAAGTTAACGATTTAATAATATTTTTTTAATAAATTCCACGAATGTGTGATAATAGATAAAAGATAGCTGAATTCATTGGCTATATAGAACTATAATCAGTTTGTATGTTTCCATATTTAAATTCGGAGGTATGATTTTTTAATGTGGGTGGAAAAATTTCCTTTAGCAATCTGAGAAAAAAGTTTTAAATTGCTCTGTCGCTCCAGTGGATAATCAATTTACCTACCCACTTAGATATAAAATTAGAAATTAATTTTGGTGATTTTCCTAATTATTTGATTAATAACTCAGGTCCGGGGCATACGTCATTCCTATGTCTACCTATGTTAAATTGTCGTGAAAACAAGCTTATGTGCCCAAGCGGTTAACTATCTAATACCTCTTTGAGATTATTCAACATGGATTTAAGTTTAGTTTTCAGTTTTTTTTTTAGTTTTTCTAAATGTTAAATTTTCATAGTAATAAGTAACTTAAGACTGAATAATTTCTATCTCTTATATTTTATCTTTATCATCATGAATTTGAGATTATTTTAATTGATTGCTTTCTATAATGTTAGTTTAAAACAAGCATTACACTCTTAACAGCGCATAAAAGTGACTGGTAGCATTTTCCTGGGGAACCATAATAAGTTTTCACATATTATTGCAAGGGATTGAGAACTCTCAATGAGTGGGTTATTGGCCGATTGATGATTGCTTGCCTCCCACTCCGTCAGCCAGAGTTCAATGACAAGTTGCCATATTGCGTTGCTATTTGCACGGCGTATTCTGTCCAAGCCACCCTTCGGCCTATCAAATCAGAAAACGTATTTCTTTGAGTGACAGATCTTGCACGAACATGTTAAATCTTGCGGAATTCTCTAGAAATTAAAACATCTAAGGTAACGTACAGCTCATATCTGGGTGCATGCCCTACCTACGTTACGACAGTGCAGACTTCAGTGTGGTGTTTGCCATGATAGTAAAAAATGCTTAGTATGCTAAGCCAATGTGTGGTGAACAACAGCGGCATTAAAATGTTTGTTAAGTACTAAGTAATATCACACATACCGTAGAAAAGGGTCTTAAGTCAAATTTTATTTTTATCTCTGAATAGTAAAGTGATTGTGATTATCTATGCCTCACGAAAACCATATTTAAGTTAAAAATCACTCTACCTCTGCGAGATGTCACTAGTGTCTCTTTTCGGTGGGACCACTTGTTTCATCAATCCACCTTATGACCCTTTTCTACGTTATGTGCAATATGTGTAAGAATATTATTTTCACAATGACTATATTGACAAACATGGTAAAAAGCTCTTCATAATATTATCACGGAAGTGATACAAAATACATAAATACAATATGAATGGATTTACACAAAACTGGCTCTGGTAATGCGATTGAACAGCTCTACCAGCCAATTGCAGCTGCTGCTATAAAACATGGCTGCTACAGTACATGGCTGCTACAGCACGTGGCTGCTACAGCACACAGCTGCTATAACACATGGCTGCTACAGCACATGGCTGTTACAGCACTTGGCTGCTAAGGCACATGGCTGCTACAGCACATGGCTGCTATAGCACATGACTGCTATAGCACGTGGCTGCTACAGCACATGACTGCTACAGCACATGGCTGCTAAGGCACATGGCTGCTAAGGCACATGGCTGCTATAGCACATGGCTGCTGTAGCACATGACTGCTACAGCACGTGGCTGCTACAGCACGTGGCTGCTACAGCACGTGGCTGCTACAGCACGTGGCTGCTTTAGCACATGGCTGCTATAGCACATGACTGCTATGGCACATGGCTGCTATAGCACATTAATGAAATAGCATGGAAGTTAGAGGAGAGGCTTGTTATAAGAGTAGCCATTAAAAGCGTGTTTACTCAAGGTAATGTTTTATTCAAGGTAATTTGAGTTCTTCGAGGTTTAATGTGACTAATGTATATTTACCAATGGGTGGTGAGCAGGGATGTGGTGCGGGGACTGCGGGGGCCCTGTTCCTTGGGGGACCAGGGGGATCCATCATGAGGGTCACCACGGAGGTATTGTCTGCCCGCATCTTGGTCGAAGACCATCTAAACAAGAATCGCAGATTAATATATGTACAACTCACAATATACATTTCATATAAGATTTGCCTATGTTATTCTCGAGAATTGTTCTTCCGACATAAATCATCCCCTATTTATTTAGTATATCACTTTGAATGCAGAATGGTAGCTATTCTCAGCATCGCCTTGGTGAACCATTTTCACACCATTCAGAATCAAATCATTGCTTCAAATAACTTTAGTTGTTTGGTGACCTTCTCCACCTATTTTTCCCTCTCTACTCTCTTCAACCTTACAACATATTGGGGACGCCATAGTTGGTACTCTAATGCTGGATTCAAACAACAAAAAAAACAACAGGACATCCAGAATTCCGTGTGCATTTTGTTAGAGACGAGATATAAAGTCAATATGTTACCTCTGCAGGGCGCTATCCACTAGGATCTTGGAGGGGTTGAGCCACGCGTCCGGGGGCGGAGCGCCCGGGGGAGCCCTCTCGTTGTGTCTCTCGGCCGTCTGCACCAACTGGACTGCGGCCTCAGCAGACACCATGTTCCACAGGCCGTCGGTGCCGAATATGAGGCATCTGAGGTAACAAAGAAGCACATTAGTACATTGCCATAGTAATAAAAAGACACAATGAGGAAAACCACAAATAGAAACACGGGAGATGGGTAGTGAACCTGAATTGTTAGTATGGCCACATAATGCTGCCATCATTGTTCACTCATACAAATCGCTTTTATGCACAGTGGCACCTTGCCTACGTTTCTACCAACACTAAATGTATTGCATTTTTTGGCTCCGCTGCTTTGAGAGTTGGCGCAGTTTGGTTGTAGCTTGGCGACAGTCGGCACGCTTCCACGCCATATCTTCCTTTTTTTATTATCTATGGGGAAAACTAACAAAGAAAAAGGACTAGAATTTTTTTTTTAAATCAAAAATAATTGGTTGTAACAGTGGTTTTGTTACAGAAAAGGTTCCGCGGCCCCCTAAGATGGAACAATGATATAAAAAGTCTTATAGGTGTTAATTGGAGGGTAGTCACGATCCTCAGCAGTGAGAAAACGACTAAAGAAGAAGATAGGTATCACTACATGCAGTACCGCAATAATCTCAAGAGTCTCAACTCTCTGGAGCCTTTGGAATCCACAATTAGAGTATGTTGTGGGGCTCAGAGTTTTGATAGGGGTGAAGAATGGAGAGGAAGCAAAAGGTGTGGGAAATACATGGCTATTCAGATCAGGTCACCAAACACAGCCAAAGCCATTTCAAGCAACATTTCAATTCTGAATGATTGGAAAATGGTCTAATTGACCGTTAATAAATAAATACCTGAACTTGGCGGGGTCGATGGACAGCACCCCCACATCGGGGTCAGGACTGACGACAAACTCGTCGGTGCTGGCATTGTAGCTCCACAGGTCCCCCAGGGAGCGCGCCACCGCCAGGAAGGGGATCTCGTCGCAGCGCATCATGCCGCTGGGGCCCACGGCAGGACGGTTCCACACCACACGGTGGACTCCGGCTTTTGCTACCACCTGACCAACAAAGTAATGATATGTATTTGGCATTCCATGAGGGTTGGAGTTGGACATGAAGGATGGAGGACTAGAGGCGAATGGTGGAGGACTGCAGCCAGTGGAGAAGGCCAAATCCCACCCTGAATGATGATGATTTGATATGCCAACATTTAAATCAGTTGGTGATAGCTTCAATGAAATATCTATCGAATGAAATATCTATCGAATGAAATATCTATCGAATGAAATATCGATATATAAATATCGTCGGTCAAGAGCAACAACTGCGTCTAACATTTTTTCCAAATTGAGTATTTAATAATAAAGTGTTCTTTACAATGTCCTTTACCATGAATTCATTTGAAAAAAAAAATAGCTAAATAATAATTTGAATATTTAATGGCAATGGCCGAGTTGGTAAAGGCACTATGTCCAAGTAAGGCAAGAGATCTTGGGTTCAAGTTCCACTTGCGACTGTTACCTTTTTATTTTTCTGAGTCTAGTTAACTTCTTCTTCAGTGAATAATAAATATTTAAATATACAAATTATCCCAAAAACCGCATGTAAAAAAAAACTTTACTTAGATAAATAAATTTAAAAAAATCTTCATTATAATTTTGAAATTTGTCCATTTAAATAAGATTAATATTTAAATTCACCTTTCATTTCTCCATAATTTTAAATGATGGCCTAGAACACCCTTGAAAGGTGAAAGCCAGAAATAGTTGAAAAAAATATATATCATTTCACCTTTTTTCTTTAATGATGAAAGATATTGTAAAGTACACTTGATTTTTAAATACTCATTTGGAAAAATGTTAGTTAGTCACTTGTCGCTCTTAACCAACAATATGTATGTGGCAAACTGCTGCTTCAGCTGCTGCATCAGCAATATTTAATTGCTCGTGTCAAAAAGCCTGAATCAGCAACAATCATGAACAATAAATACCAGGTTAGAATTTTTTTTAATTTGCATTTTCTTCTAAAAAGTAATGACCTCAATTAGCAAAGAGCCGACACATAGCATAAGTAGTGTTCAATAATCAAAAATACCTAAATTTAATCCAACGGTTAAGAATTACACACCACATATCACATTATGATTAAATAGCAAATTTTTTTTTTCTTTGTTGAATGCAGTACAGATAGGATGATATTTTCAGCAGTTTCAGATCAAAAGTTTAGTAATCAAAACTGAATTTACAGATTCTTCTACACCCCCAATTATTACTCTTATCGATTATTTTATCCAACATCAATATACTTTTTTTTATCAATGTTCACAGGCAAACTTAAATACCAGTATTTTTTTTTTTTTTAAACTTCGTTTTCATAATTAAATTAATTCTACAATTTTGAATTTTATTAAGCCCGCAAAAACGGCGGCAAGAGTATAATACCGTGCGGCAGAGTTCGTGACGTAACCCGGCCCTTGCGTGTGTGAAATATAAGGGAAAATATTTACAAAACCGGGACACGCTTAATATGGACGAAAAAAATAAATTTAAAAGTTGTAGTAGTTAGATATTAACTAGTATTAATCAATTCAGTTATTGGAATTTCGAAAAAAGTGCATTTTAATGGTTATTTTTTAAATTTAAAAACACGAAATATCATTTTTCAACGAAACTTGCAACATTTCCTAACATAGCGGTCGGTGAAAAATGACATTTCATGTTTTTAAATTTAAAAAATAACCATTATAATGCACTTTTTTTGAAATTCCGGTAATTGAATTGATTAGTACTAGTAAATATCTAACCACTACAACTTTTTAAATTTATTTTTTTCGTTTGTATTAAGCGTGTCCCGGTTTTGTAAATATTTCCCTTATATTTCACACAAGCAAGGACCGGATTACGTCACGGACTCTGCTGTGCTCTTGCCGCCGTTTTCGCGGGCTTTAATAAAATTCAAACTTGTAGAATTAATTTAATTATAAAAACGAACTTAAAAAAAAAAATACTGGTATTTAAGTTTGAATGTCATCTACATCAACATATTTTTTATAAGTCAAAATATTTTTCACTCAACTTCCCTATTAATATATCCAATGTTAATATATCCAACAACAATATATTCCTCTTATCAATAATTATTACATCCTATATTAATATATTCCTCTTATCAATTGTTATATCCAACAATAATATATTCCTGTTATCAATTATTATATCCTACAATAATATATTCCTCTTATCAATTGTTATATCCAACAATAATATATTCCTGTTATCAATTATTATATCCTACAATAATATATTCCTCTTATCAATTGTTATATTTAACAATAATATGTTCCTGTTATCAATTATTATATCCCACAATAATATATTCCTCTTATCAATTATTATATCCAACATTCATCATTATCATTTTATTGTTTTCTGAGCGAATGAACAGTATACAGGGTGTTAAGGTACGTACTTCAGTTACTTTAACCAGTGATTCCTGACATTATTTGGAGTAAAAAATGTAAATGAAATTTTGGTCTCCGGTGACTTTTTTTATGTCAAAAATTATTTTTTTCAAAATATTTTTTCTTCAAAATCAAACAAAAAAAAAATTCTTTCACATGACCTTATTGGTCACTCAGCCGAGTTACCGCCCCACCACTTACCCCGCCCCCAACTACCCAACACCTACTATAAAAATGTTTTTAAAGAAAAACAAAAAAAAAAACATCAAAAATGTCACCGGAGACCAAAATTTCATTTACATTTTTTACTTCAAATAATGTCAGGAATCACTGGTTAAAGTAACTCAAGTACGTACCTTAACACCCTGTATATCTTCTGTTGTGCAAAACTATTCTAAAAGCCATAGAAGTGCGGAAATAATCTACGTTAACATTTATCATGAAATTAGTGAGAACATTACTACATACATATCAAATTACAAGTATAATCTCTACACGCGGCACGAGTTCAAAACTCACATCTGATAAAATATCCCAGCTGATCACTCTTTCACTGATCCAATTAACATTTTCTTTCGGCTTATTATTCAACATAATCTACTAATACTATAAGTTGTATTTTTGACTGACCTGATACGAAATTTTACCTGTGCAACTATGTACATATTATAAAACGCATGAAAGTAAAACAAGCCTCACAACTCATGTCGCTAGGAGGCGCTAGTGTAACATACTACCATTAGAATGAATGGGAAATGTTAGAAATTGGAGGTATTATAACTATTCTACAATATTTGTGGTATTATCAACTCACAGTGTGGTTTTAAGCTGTCATTGGCCGTACGTACTCCGGTGTACCATCGATTTTGGAAGCGATTTTGTCCCTTATGTATAAAGAAATTGTATCAAGAACAAGGTCAGAATCGCTTGAGCCATTCTCGTTCTTGACGTAATGAAATACTGCATAGCGTCTAGCCTCTCGGAATAATTTCTCGGCGGGCATGAAAGATGGCCGACAAAATGGCCGCTGCGTCAAAATATGGACGGAATTGGATTAAAAACTCCATATTCTTTCATTGTTTTTGATATAAATTCATTGTGGAGAATGGATTTCAGGTATTATCAGAAAGATCGTTTTATCTACATTATTTTCATGTAATTTTTGTAATATATCACAAAAGAAATGTTATAAATTCCTTATAATTCCTTCTAATAATCACTCAAATCTATGCTTTCCACAATGGATTTATATCAAAAACAATGAATAAATATAGACTTCGAATATGACAGCGTTCATATTATCAAGCGGCAGCCATTTTGTCCACCATCTTTGGTGCCCGGCGCGTCATTGGCAATTAATATGAATTATTCGGAGTGGTTAAATGCTATCCAATAATTCGTAATGTCAAGAACGAGAATGGCCCAAGCGATTCTGACCTTGTTCTTCATACAATTTCTTTATACATAAAGGGCAAAATCGCTTCAAAAATCCGGACCCGCCGGGGGGACTGCGGCCTACAAGAGGTTAAACATGATGTGATATCATATATATATGAAGAATAACATACCTTTCCTCCGCTGGAGTGTATCCTGGACATTTCCTGAGATGATTCTGGTTTGTGATCTAGTGTTAAAGGTTTTGCACTCCAATTTTCTTTACCTACAAAACAAATAAAATGTAAATATAAAAATAATAATTAGTAGGTACCTACTGAGTGGATATAATATGATACACACACACAGCACACTGCAGCCCGGAACTGCACTTGTTCCAGTCATGTCAAATTTAGAACCATGAAATGCGGCATCTTTCTCTACAGCGTCTTCCATTAATCTTCCCATGGATTATCAGTGATATTGCCAAACCTTATTTTGTTTAGATCTAGTCATAGACATATGAATATGTATAGACCTGCCCTAAGTGATAAAAGCGTATTATTTCCCCCTCCTTAATTATGGGTTCCATGGAACCGGCCGGGCTGGCGTATAGGTTCGCGTGAATCTAGAAAATGTGACGTCATCGTTCTTGTGCGGACTAGCGTCGAGCTCTTATCGGTACATTTTACGAAATAACACGGCAAAAATGGTAACTTGTGCTATTAAAACATGTATAAACGAGTATAAACCCAATTGTCGTATTACCTTCCATATGCAGCCATTATTTGTCATTATTTTAACCCTTCAAAAAATAAAATTTGTAAATCGAAAAACTTTTCGCCATTTTGTTTGGCGTGCAAAATTCCCGATTCTTCCCGTGGATTTTAAATGTATCTTTATATTGATTATTTTTTATCTCTTCGCAAAAACAAAAACTGCTTTAAAATCTAGATAAAATAAACTTTCCTATGTGTATGTTAGAAATTAACATTTTTGTTTGTAAATATTAAAATTTTTACTTTGAAAATGCAAATTCGTTCAAAAAATACTCACCTGAGGATATTCGCCTAAAATGTACCAAAAATATTTGAAACTTTAAATTTTAAATACACATTCTTTTTTTTTAATAATATTGTAACAAAACTGTCACTTCACATTTTATCACATTCATACAAACTTATTTTTTAAATAAATGTTAAACTTTGTCGTTTGTTTTGAGCCTATCAATCTTTCTAAAAAAACTGTTTAAATTTTTTATTAGTTTTCTTCGCAATTTACGATGAATTTCCGAAAAACTTTACTATCCACGTATGCCTAAGGCATTTATCTAATGAATTATTATCACTTTTGTTAATTTATAGCCCAATTTAATGTAGTTTTTTACAATTTTTGACACCTCAGGAAATAATAACCTCAAAACATCACTTCACTAAACTTCAAATAACCTCGTAATTTTGCAATAAACACAACGGTAAATACGTAAATCCTATATTTTATGGAACATAATAGGTCATTTTGTTAAAAAAAGCTGAGTAACTATTATAAATTCAGTTTCGCAGCTTTATTTGTGCGTTCTCCGCTAAAAACTGTTTAAAAGTAAACAAACATGGCCGCCCGTTAGAGATGTGCAAGTCGCGTTTCGAAACATGACTCGATGTTTTGGCGAAAGCGGGGTTGGTTGAAGATATTTTGAATAAAATTTATAAACTGATTTTAAATGGAGTTCTTCAAATTAAACCCGATAAATATAAATATGTACGTAAGATAAATAAAATAAAATGGAATTTAATCCATGCATTATTCAGTGTAGATCATACCTTTTTTAAATAATGAAATAAAACAATAACTTTTTTTTTTTTAAATGAAGATTATTATTTTTGACCCATTTAAAAAAATAGAAAAATATACATGAAGCTAATGAACAATAAACAACAATCAATCAATGAAAGAAAATATTTTCCACAAAGAGAATTCAAAATTATTTATTAAGTATTTTATATATTTATATAGTGTTAAGGATCGTACTTGACTTATTTTCACCAGTGATTGCTGACATTGTTTGAAGTAAAAAATGTTTATGAAATTTTGGTCTCCGGTGACATTTTTTATTCTGCAAAACCATTAAAATTCTGTGGGTGTTGGGAAGTTAGGGGCGGAATGAGGGGTTGTTTGGTTACTTGGCTTATTGACCAGTGGCGACATGAAGATTATTTTTTTTTAGATATTAAAGAAGAAGTTTTTGAAAAAAATAAGACATCTAAAAAGTCACCGGAGACCAAAATTTCGTTTACATTTTTTGCTCCAAATAATGTCAGGTATCACTGGTTTAAGTAAGTCAAGGATCATACTTGTTTAATTTACATTATTTGGAGTAAAAAATGCAAATGAAATTTTGGTCTCCGGTGACTTTTTAGATATGTTTTTTTTTTCTTCAAAATCAAATATAAAAAAATTTCTTCCACATGTCGTCACTGGTCACTTAGCCAAGTAACCAGCCAACCCGTCAACCCACCCCTATCTTCCCAATACCTACTGATTTTTTATGTTTTTGTAGAAAAAAAAAGTCGTCGGATACCAAAACTTTGTTAATGATTTTTACTACAAAAAAATTTCAGGAATTACTGGGTAAAGTAAGTCAAGTACGATCTTTAACCTCCTGTATATATGCAGGTGTTAAGGGACATACTTCTTGGCTTACTTTAACCAATGATTCTTGACATTATTTGGAGTAAAAAGTGTAAATTAAATTTTATACATTTTGAAGTGCTCTCTCCGAATTTCAACTTTGCCACCTCATATCTTTGCAATTAGGCGCCATATTGGAAAAATGGCGCCTAATAGCAGTTTTTTGACAATATCTCATTTCTGACTCATTTTACGATAAAAACAAAATTAAACTAGAGAAAATTTCCTACAATTTATGTAATAACAACTTTTTTTGTAACATCGATACTTTGAGCGTACGAGCGCCGCAGAGTATACTTCAATATACGTTTTGGCCAAAAAATTAATTTCCACTAACCCCCTTGAGGTAGAGTAAGCGGCGCGTTTTTTTATCGTGGTGTAGACCTAATCCACATTTAATGTACAATTTCTAAATTTAGCGCAATCTTCTTTGCTTTGCCGTTCCTGATGGACCAGGCGTTGCGAGTTCGTCTTTGGTATCGTCGAAACGTCACAGACCGAAATTTCATCCGCATCATCTGCGATGGGATTATCAGACTTATCACAATCCTCTTCGTTTTCGATTGCATCGTGTATATACATACATATATCTGTTTTTATTATATCTGCAACAATAGTAAAATATTTTATAAAAACACCTGGTGGTTTAGATGAATAATAGTTTGCGGCGCTCGTACGCCAAAACTATTGATTTTACAAAAAAAAATATTCATACATATATTGTAGAAAATTTTTTGTTGTTTAATTTTGTGTTATATATTTTTTATCGTAAAATTAGTCAGAAAGGAGATATTGTCAAAAAACCGCTTTTAGGCGCCGTTTTTCCAATATGGTGGCGCGAGCGCCAAAGATAGGTGGCTAAGTTGAAATTCGGAAAGAGCACATCGAAATCTATAAAATTACAAATTTTCAAAACTCCCGGAAACCTTTCTAGGTAACCTCCTTTTGTCGAACCAAATGACTGTACTATACTTAAAAAATGGGAAATAGTCCGGAAACACGCCAAACGCCAAGAGTTGTACTTAAAATATTCCTTATATAAGTATAACAATAATGAGTTTTATATTGTATCGCTGAATTTTGGTAGCAAAAAACCTCTTTACAAATAGATTTTTATTCTTCATAAAATTCAAGATATGTATATTTTGAAATTAAATATTATTACGCATTTATTATACAAAAAAATTGATAACATTCATCATAAAAATAACATTCAAATTTACTTCTATAAAATAAACTCTAAAAATAAATACTTATAATAATTCGAATTTTGCACAAATTAATGTCAATTTAAATTTTGATGATCCCATCTCTATCGATTTCAAATCAGCACTTTTGACATGTCGATGAATTCAGACGTCCGACTTGATAAAATCAAAGAAATCTTTACAAATATGTTATAACAGCACTATTGTTTTTCATAAATATTGAATAGAAATATATTCTCCTACGATATGCATAAAAATATTCATCAAATACAGGAAATTCAATTAGGAATGATCAATTTAAAAAAGGGTTTACAGTGATTTTAAGGATTAGTAGTTTTCTATATGAGATTATTGCATTATTATGTAACCAAAATGAATTAAATTTGACATAAACACATAGGCAATATATTAATTAACAAATAAAAGTTAGCTTTCCGGGACATTTCGAGTTATTTTTTATTAAAAACGGTTTTTTGTTGCATGGAACCGTGCTGTCAAAATCAGCGGTACGTCACAAATTGGCGCGAAATAAAACCGTCACTTATGTTCGGATTTCTCAATATCTGAGCAAAATAGCTCGTACACTTGAAAGGCAATGAGAAACATTGATTCTTTCTCTTTCTAACATAAATTAAATCACGAATGTTCGCATTACAGGAAGGGAGATATCTATCTTTTAATGATGCACGGTCGCTCTGGGACAATTTGGGTCTCCTGTTATCATAACGGCATATGATGTTTTGGGACAATATGGGTCTCCTGTAATTTGACTGGTTAAGCTTATTCACATCATATAATATGATAAGTTTTAGACATGAAGCGTAAGCAACCGAAATTCCCGGTCCCGTCGTATGCACATTGCAGTTTACTGGGATAAGTAAATTATGAAACATTTGTAAAAGTGTCTTAACTAAACACGGTAACAAAATATTCGACTCTCAAAACAAGCGAACCTTTCTTCATTTTATATGGATTACACAAGTTTGATCAAACCGGGCGAACAATTCGCGCTCAAATGTAAAAAGGTCTATTCATTCAAAAGCAGATTTTACTTTTAAGAGCTAAATGGTGATATTATAATGCGTGATGCCTATATACTGTCATATTGAAGTATTAACGAATCACATATCGTTACCGTCAACTCATCCCTCTCCGCCCCGCTACAGTTGGTTCTTACCCCTCTCCCTGATTCTCTAGTCTATGAATAATATGTCTGTGGATCTAGTACAATTTCACAACTTTCGGCCATTCCGTTAAGAACATCTAAATTAAACCTCACCAATCCAGAAAATTTTATATTTCCAATTATAAAATTACTATACTAACCATCCACTTGATATCCTAGGACGATTGCAGAATCACCAACATGACCAATGTATATTTTTCCTCCCCTTATGAAGGCAACACTGGCGGTGGTGCCCGCTGTGCTTGGAAGGCCTGACACTGTTTTGGGCCATTTATCTGTGGACAAGAATAACACCATAGATTATTCAAAAATAGTGTAGGTAGGTACTTTAAAAAATATATTTATTTTTATAGATAGATCCAGATTTATAGATAGATATAGATGGCAGTGGCTTAAGGGGCAAGGGCAGAGCTTTAGGGGGTCTTGGAAGTCAGAGTGGAGATAAAGCGTTGAAAAAGTCTAAAAAGCTAAAATAATTTTCAAACTCTTATTGACTGAGCAGAGAAGTCCTGTTTTAACTCAAACCTTTTTTAATGGTTCAGAAAAGATATTTTTTTTCAAATGCAAAATTGTCACATTTTTTGTACTTTCTTATTTGCATTTTTCCAATATTAAAGTAACTGCCTGATAGTTTTCAATTGATAATTCATTTTCAAAAAATAATTTTCATTGAGATAGTGATTTTTTCTTTGGACAAATTGTACAATTCGTTATTTTAATTTGAAACAGAGACTTATATTACATTATGTCAAGAATTCTAAGAGGGAATTTTTACCACCTCTAAGTAAACTGTCAATTAGTGCTACTCGTCAAGTAGAGAATATTATCGGGTTCTTCACCGCTGAGTAACTCTACCAGTCAAGAAAAAATTACTGTCTTTACAGCGGTGTTAATCCTATAATAAAAGTTACTTGTCGAGTAGTTACTGAACAGTTTACTCAGGTAGTGAAATACCCACTTAGGTTTACATAATTCACTCTGGCTATAAGGCAATCCACTCACTGAAGAAACTGAAACCCAACTAAAACTTGCTGGTTGCTGGTTTCCAACCAAACTCCCTACTCAATTTTACGATTTCAATAATTATCTCAGCTTGTTTAACCATAGACGAAGAACAATCAGTTGTCATCGTAGCAACAAGCAGGGCGAGTCGCGAGTCACTGCTTGCGTTACCATTGACAAAGGGCTTTTGAGAAATTGTGTAGTGTGCGGGCCATCACATTGAGTTAGCGATAGGATAGCGAGTTTAGTGGAGGAACTAAGAATTGATCCAGCATCTATTTTTCGGAAAATATTTACCTAACTGCCGCACTTTTAATAGGCACAGGTAAATTACACTTCATTTCAACTTAATTATTACTAGAAACAACTATTTACATCAGGAGAGAAGGTAAAAGATGCTTAATTTCATTTTTATTCAATTAACTTGTGGAAAGCCAGCATACAAAAAATATATTTAAATATGACGAAAAATATATAAGAGGTTAAAGTTCTAAATTTCCCTTATAAAACAATCCCTTGCCGCCATTTTGTTTTTTTGTATGGTTTGACGTTTGCGAATGTTTTGTTTCAATCGCTATACAAATTATCCAATTATTATTATTAAATGCATATAAGTTAGTTAATTTACCCAAACTAAGAACCTAATAACCTATTATGTGTACCTAAATAGTTGTTTCTTGTAAGTAATTGTTGAAACGAAGTATAATTTCCATAATCTGTTTATAAAAGTGCGGCGGTTAGGCAAATAATTACCAATTTAAATTTACCAAAGACAAAAAATCATATATTGGATCTTATTTTCATTGTTAAATGATACCTACCTACGAAATATTTATTTATTATTCGCTTTCTAAATGATGAAAGACCACCATTTAGATCTTAGATCAGATCTGATTAGCCAGGTAATTCCCAACTTTCCAATCTCATTTTCTTTCACGTTCCATTCAGCCTAACAACAAAAATAACCTAGTAAAAAAAAAAACAACAGACCCTAACTGGCTCCAGACATTCTGGAGCAGTAGTGACTCATGTATTTACATTTAATGTATTATTATCATCTTTGGTTTAAAATAAATTGGGTGTATTTTAAGTAGGAATAGTTTGTTCGTTTTGCCTGGTCAACATTAATAAAATAAGGTTCCTACATAGTATTCAGTCATAACTACAAAATCAGTTGTCCATGAAGTTGGAAAATTATGTGTGCGAAAGGAAAAAGATTAGTCAAAATAACTAACTTAACCTGTTGTCTGTCGCTCGGACGCCGGCGTCCTGGTTTTTTACATTTTTTTATTCGATTTTAACCCTTATGTATAAAGAAACTGTACAAGGACATGGTCAGAATCGCTTGCGCCAATATCATTCCAGACCTTGCTTTTTATTTCAGTAATGAAGCCTGTCAGAATGCTCTGATATTAATTTTCTATGGTATACGGCCATCATGTGAAAAACTATAAAAATAAAATGGCTGTTTTGAGAAAACAAGCATTTAAGTTTTGTACCAATAATTTTTCTATCAAATTCAATTAGTTTGTGTATAAAAAAATGAATATCATGATGTGTGTTGATTAGTTGATTTATAAATGTCTTTTTCATTTATACCTGTTTTAATTTTCGTTATGAATAGTCAGTTTTTAAGTTTATTTGGGGGCATACATTAATTACGTGAGCAAAAAATAGGGGGGGGGTCCAGTAAAATCTCACCAAATCTCATTATATCGAGGGGGGAGGTCAATAAAAATCTCACGCCAACTTTAAAGGAGTATATATTATTATAGAGATAATAAGAATTAAAAAAATTTAGTGTCCGACCGAACTTTCGGTTTCGGCCTAGTTTCGGCAAAAAAATGGGTTTCGGTTTAGTTTCGGTTTCGGCTGCCATCCAGCCGAAACTACGGCCGAAACCGAAACTGAATTCGGGAGGTTTCGTGCTGCGATCGGATATGTTCGGTACACTGAGCTGCGAGCGACTAAGTGTCATTTTGCTGCGTTAGCACTCATAGTCGTGTCAGGACAGTCAGGACTTGTTGATTTGCATACGTCAAAGGACATCCTGCTCTGATTACTTCAATATTATTGGATCCCAGATTAAAAAATACATATTTGAATTCTGATGAAGTTGATAATTGTGCGCGGGCGTCGTTAGTGCAACAATGAGCAAAAGCTGTAATTCTGGAGACCCACAGCTATCTTATCTTGTTCATCTAGAATCGCGTTTTCTGAAAGAGGAGAAGGACTATGGGATGCCCACGACTTTTAATGGAAGAAACTTCTGGTGTGGATAATGGTGATCCAAGGTTACAAAAAACGCAGATATTTATTCTTACTGGAATTCTAGTCAATTTCTGTCTTTGACAAAGGTTGCAGTGAAATTCTTGTCGGCTCCACCGACGGATGTTTCCAGTTAACAACTATTTAGTGCTGCTGGTCAAATTTATTAAAACCGGCGAAAAAAATTTCTGTGGCAAAAATGTTGATAAAATTATTGTTTCTCACTTATAATATTAGATTGTTTAATTATGAATACTGATAATAATTAATTCATAAAAATTATTAATGATTGCAGCACATTGGAGCTCTTCACAGTTTTTTTTTTAGTTGGAGTTCAATTCTGAATGGTGATCTTACACCAGGGCGATACTGAGAGTATCTTCCACTCTGGAACGTGCCGCAAATATACTATATCATTTTTTTATATTAGATTTTATTTTTAATCAATTAATTGTGAAACAACACAAATTAATCAAATGAAATTTATTTGCGCACGTCGGGTACGAACCCCCGACCTTCGGATTGTAAGTCTAGAGCCTTGCCTCTAGACAACGCCAACCGTATTATTAATAGCACAGCTATTTGGTTTGAAAAAAAGAGGTTACCTGGAAAGTTTACCGGGAGTTTTGAAAATTGGTAATTTTTGGCTGTTTTCGAATTTCAAATTTGCCAACTCGTATCTTTGCCGGTCGGATAGTAAAATATTTTGGAGAAATATACGAAAAAAACGTTGTAAAAACGTACAAAATTATTGATTTTACCAAAAAAAATTGTTTGACGTTAATGGTAGGAAATTTTCTCTAGTTTAATTTTGTACATAGATATTTTTATCGTAAAATGAGTCAGAAAGGAGATATTGTCAAAAAAATTCTATTAGGTGCCATTTTTCCAATATGGCAGCGCGAGCGGCAAAGATACGATGTGGCAATGTTGAAATTCGAAAAGAGCACATCGAAATCTATAAAATTACCGATTTTCAAAAACTCCCGGAAAACTTTCCAGGTAAAACTACCAAATAATTGGGCTATAAGTATTATTTGTATAAAAAATATTTAGTTGTTGAACTCAGTAGGTAGGTAATTTTTATTTTTATTTTATTGAATTTCATTAAAAAGAGTTCCTTACAAAATGACCAAAGTTTAGAAGAAATTATTTTGTTCTTAAGATGTAAGATATTATAAAGTATTTTTTGTTTAGTGTACCTAAACAAATTAGAAAAAAAAAAATTTTTTGTACCTATTATTTTATGTTATTCGTAAATGACGTTTAAAAAGAAATAACAGACCTACCATTTCTTATTTTAATATTATTTACCAAAGAGTTCATACCTAGAAAAAGTAATTATATATATTTCAAATCAGTATACCTAGAATAAGTAGGTATATTTATTTCAAGTCATTATTTCAAAAAGCACAAATAATTTATTTGAAATACCAAGAGACAATTTATGTTATGTTTATTATTAGTTCAAATATCCGAGACGCGATGTTTAATATAAGATTTTAAAATAAAGGCTGACTGATTAAGATTGATTATTTTTTTTCCATGATAACATGACCTTATATGGAAGTTTCGGTTTCGGTTTCGGTTTCGGCCGAAACTGAGATCAAAACCGAAATTCGGTTTCGGTTTCGGTTTCGGCAGTAAAAAGTAGTTTCGGTCGGACACTAAAAAAATTGTTTCACTTCTTTTGAAGTGTCCCATTTTGCCCGCTGAAAAATCGGCTATTATGAAAAAAATTTATTTCGAGAGTAAGAAAAAAATCTCAAGTAAGGGGGGGAGGTTCCACTAAATCTCACTTAATCTCACCAATTTAGGGTCTAATTTTTTTTTTAACTGCTCAGTAATTAATGTATGTCCCCTTTCCAAAATGGTAACAATTATTATATTTTGCCAGACATTTTTGTTCTGGCAAAAACCACTAAGTCACTAAGTGCTTTTTGAAAAATCAGGTACTAATTTCAAATTGGCTGCTTTTATTTCCTTTCAGTGCACTACACATTTACATTACAATTGCTATAAAAAGTAATATTCAAAATGTATAGTACACATTCATAAACATAATATAAGGCAAATCAATTTAACATTTTTTTCAAGTATAAAAACATTTATTTTTGACTTAACTTTATATTTACTTTTTAAATTATAGAAAATTTTAATTTAACATGACTTAGTGTGTTCTGCCAGTTTATAAAGCGTTAATAACTTAATATTTGACATCATTAGTACGCGAATGCCCGTACGGTTCAAATTTAAGAACCCGACTCCGAGTAAAAATCTGACGCCACACTGTATGGAAACCTGTCCGTGTACGTGCAATTTTCAACGGAACTACTGCCGTGATATTCACTCTTATCACTCGCACAACGTGCGATATGCAAATGGAAGTGGCGCCATCTAGGTATAATACTTTTGAAGTTTTCATATTATTATTTTTCCCGTGGAATTAAATTTGATAATAATCTGACGTTATTAGTACCCTAATGCCCGTACGGTTCAAATTTAAGAACCCGACTCCGAGTAAATCTCTGACGCCACACTATATGGAAACCGTTCTGACCCGTCCGTGTAAGTGCAATTTTCAACGGAGCTACTGCCGTGATATTTACAGTTATCATTCACTCAACGTGCCATATGCAAATGGAAATTGCACCATCTAGGTATAATATAATGCTTTTGAAGTTTTCATATTATTATTTTTCCCGTGGAATTAAATTTGATATCTATTTTATTACTCTAACGTCTAACCCGGGCACCCCTGTCACCAAACGTTGTGAACCACTTGGGTTAATCTATGGCAGGGGCGTTGATCATCCAATAAATGGTATTGGAGAAGAAACATTTTTCTCTTTCATTCATTAATAAGAAGATTTATGTTGGAGTGAAGACTGTTCCTCTCATTGTTCATGGTCTTAATATAGTCTCTTTTTTTTTATAGTGAATACCTCACAAGAGTCCCAACTACTCCCGTCTGGAGCAAGTGAGACTATGGCATCCCCAATTGGGGTATGTTATGAGGCTGAAGTTAAGTGGGAAAGGGAAGGAGACGAGGAAGAGGAACGTGGGGAAGTACCTGGCTATTCAGATCTAGTCACTAAACACAGCTAAAGCCATTTCAAGCAACGTTTCAATTCTGAATGGTGGTCTTACACCAGGGCGATACCAAGAGTATCTAAATATTATAATATCTAACTATTAAATGTAAGTGTTCTGTAGTTTTATATTGATAGTTGTTAGTTTTGCCAAAAGGCGAAGCCTTATAAATGGTCACCAACGCTCAAACTTGGCGAAGGAGAACCAAAAGCGGGCCGCGGGGACTAGCACTAGCAAACAGGGTTTTTTCTCGCTAGTACTGCATTATCGTCAAAATGTCTAATTTTTCAATTTGACGTTTTTTGCCAGTATGTCCACGATTTATAGAACTGCACTGATAGTTGTAAAAAGTAAGAACCAAATATATTTTTAGTATTTTTTCTGACATTTTACAAAAATCAAATATTATTTTGTTACACCCTAACTAATATTATAATTGCAAATGTTTGTCCTTCTGTCACGTCGCAATGGAACGATCAATCAATGACATTTTGGTAATTATTCCTAACTAACTAACTTCTGCACTTTTAGGCACGGATTATAGAAATTACACTTCATTTTAACAATTACTATAAGAAACAACAAAATATATATTTATTAGGTTCTTAGTTTTGGTAAACTAAGTAATTCATGCGTATTTAGTTGAAATAAAAAGGAATCGTTTTCAATGGAAAATTTTTAACTTTGAATAAAAATAAAATTTTATTGCATCTTTTACCATCTATCCAAACATAATTAGTTGTTTCTTGGGCTAGCTTTACACTTGTAAGTTTTTTCGTAAATTTACGACTTCTGACCAACGGGCATACTGCATTTTGAATTTTTAACCTCTTGTAGGCCGCAGTCCCCCCCGGCGGGTCCGGATGTTTAAAGCGATTTTGCCCCTTATGCATAAAGAAATTGTATGAAGAACAAGGTCAGAATCGCTTGGGCCATTCTCGTTCTTGAGATAACAAAATACTGGATAACATTTAGCCACTCCGAAAAATTAATTGCCAATAACGCGCCGGGCACCAAAGATGGCGGACAAAATACTGCCGCTTTATAATATGAATGCTGTCATATTCGAAGTCTATATTTATTTATTGTTTTTGATATAAATCCATTGTGGAAAGCATAGATTTGAGTGATTATTAGGAAGTTCGTTTTATCTACATTATTTTGATGTAAATTTTGTAATATATCACAAAAGAAATGTTATAAAAATTGAATTCGTAAGAAAGGTGAGAACTGTCAAATATTTTACGTCGTATTGAAAAAATATATTTTTTGTATGCTGGCTTTCAACAAGTTAAGTTGAAATGTAGTGTAATTCACAAAATCTGTGTTAGTGGAATATTTACCAACATTTTTTTGCATAGGGATAGTTGGAAATGACGTAAGCTACTGGGAAATAACATAAGCTACTTTTCATCCCAGAAAAACATTTCATTTCCATGGGAAAATTATTTGTAGGTACAGTAATTTTTCTCTAATACCACGCAAGCAAACAATAAAGCAAATATTCGATTTTGATACATGACCCACTTATTCGATAAGAGGTAAAATTTGACAAGGAAGGAGAGTCAAAATTACTATGTTTAAATATTTCATATTATTCAGGCTGAAAAACTTGAACAAACCATTAAAATTAAACTTTAGCGACTGAGCCATCTCAATTTGAGTTGAAAGATGCAAAATGGATGCTTTTGTGAACAATATAAGAATTATATGTGGGTTTAGTATGTAGGTACCGTTTGAAGAAGTCTGGTGTGGGCAGATTCATTTATGTAGTTCTCTGCTATTACTGCAGATGCTCAGTAAGCAAAATGAAGGAGTAAAGAAGCATTTAAAAATGAAACATTATGTAAATCAAATCATTTTGACATAAAAACAAATAATATTATGGTGCTTGAAATAGACCGAATGGGAACTGGGTTTCCCAATGATGGACTGAACATCGATTGTTAATATGGTAAATCAAGTATTTGAAAAACAGGCCAGGCACGACTATAAGTTCGGAGCAAAAGTCGCTTTCAAAACAACAAACATCCATTCTCCCTCTCACTTCTGACGTTACCTAACCTTAAAGATTAAGAGGCCATAACCTAATTAAGCTCCATTGTTTACCTAGTTCCTTCCACATATTCATATGTGTCATCATGTATCCATTCCTTATCGCCCGAAGCACATCATCGTCGTTATCAGACCAAAACTGTCTCTGCTTCACTATAGAGTCCATCAAATGTTCTTTGGCGAAATCAGCAGCCTCGCTTCCTCCGTGGCCGTCAAAAATGCCAAAGTAGGCATATTCCAAATCTTTCTCGTCCTCCGTTTGCTGATATGCCACGGAGAATTTGTCCTCCATGTACTTCCTGCCACCCTGGCTATAATGCCCCGTCACGCGCATATTTACTCCGATCGATGCAGGCATTTTAAACTGTATATTTATTAATTTTTGTTCACAATTTCACCTTCGCACAGTCTGTTTTCTAGACATTTTGAATGACTACGTAGGTGTAGGTACGACACGCGATGCCGCTGCGACACACTTTTCAGAGAAAGTAAATTATGACTTTCGAAGCCCAATACACTTCGCGAAGGACCGACAAAGAAAGAAATAATACAGGCTGTCTTAGCTTATGGAAAAACACAAATTTACCGAACTGAGTGACATCTGACCATTATCCGACACACGTTAATATATCTGTCTCTATTCACTCGCCATATTTTAAAAGTTCAGTACGATACCGAATGTCCAAAACGCAAAACTGAACCAGACAACTCGGGCGCCATATTGACAACGCAACTCAAGTAACATATTGACATTTTGTCAATAATTAATTACCAATAGAATTATATTCCGAAGATTCGTTAAAGTACAATATTTTTTTTGTTTGTTTTTCTAATTTTATTTTTAATTGAAATACTGAACGAAAATACAAAAAAAAAAAACTCTTCGAGACATCAAGTCCAAAGACATTATCTGAATCAAGTAGTCACGTCACTATCTTGATTCTTGATTGCATTCGTCTAAAATCTCAAATTCTATGGTGAAAAAATATAAACGAATAAAAACCTGTATAAAAACCATATAATTCAAGGTAATTTGACATTTTTAGTTAATATTATGTTATTTTTATACTTTAACTTAAAACTCTAGTCATAACCGCCTGTTACTTAAAATTTCTACGAAATTACAACGTCGTTTATTAGCATTTGAGGTTAACTTTTTTATGAAAAAAATTATATCAAATATACCTTTTATAATTTGGGTTCTCTTACAGATTTGATCAGTGCGCTTTGTCAAATAATTATTACATTAAGTGGCGTTATAGGAATCATAATCTTTCTTCGGAACTTTGATTATAAATCTTGACAGTGTGACGACTACCAATAACCGTATGACCGTATAATTATTTTAATTGAGATTTTGACAATGCCAGAAGTTCTACATGAGAATGGAGATAAAAAGAAGAAAAAACATAAACATAAAAAGCATTCCTCAAAATCAGATCATTCCGAAAAGTCGAAGAAACATAAAAAACATAAACACAAGAAGAAGGAAAGTAAATCAAGATCATCCTCAGCACAGTCAGAGGAGATAATAACCCAAACAACCGAGAGGGAGATCACATCTGAGACTGGGACTCTACTCATCAAGTGTAACACGTCGGATACTAACACCAAATCATATACTAGGGAAGTGCTCATTGCTCCAGCCAACGACCAACCAGTTAAAACTACAATGTCCACACACACCCTCGAAGTAGTATCATCGGAATCGGAAAGTGAACCGGCACAGGAAGACTGCCCAAGTCCTGAAGTGACAATCCTAGATGATGAGATGAACCTGGATGAATTAATGAAACAAAAGGAACTGCTTCAAGCCCATCTCGGAGCCTACCTATCAGAATCTAGTGATGCCCCAACCACACCGCCCATCAACATTTCCATTAAAAGTTCACCTGAAATTATCATGCTTGACGATTTAAGCAATGACGAACCGTCAAAATCTAAACAAAAGAATCGCACCAGACATTCATCGCACACTAGCAATGACCAGCGCAAAGATTCAAAAAGGAAGTTATCAGATTCGAAAAAATCAAGCGATGACGATAAAACTAGACATTCTTCTTCTTCTAAAAAAACAAAAAGAGAAGAAGATCTACGCTCCGTCCTCGATAGAGAAGACAGAAAGAAACGAATAGAAAGGGAAAAACGAGTCTTAGAACGGGAAAAGGAACAGAGAGAAAAAAGAGAGCTTGAAAGAAAGAAACAAAGGGAGGCAGAACGTGAAAGAGAGAAAGAGCGGGAAAAGGAACGAGATAGGGAAAGGGAACGCAGGCGATCGAGAGAACGGAGGATGGATAGAGAACGAGAACCAAGACATTCCCAAAATAGGAATAATAGAGATAATGACGATAGGCGGCGCAGAGATTCTTCCAGGGATCGCTCTCACAATAGGCACGGAAATAATAATGACAAGAGTCACAGTAAACATTACAGTTCTAGGAATAATCGAGGGAAGAAAGATTCTGATCAATATAAGGTATGCAAACTGATTTATTATTCTACTTGTATATTCCGACACAGGCACCATTCTGAATTTTGACCTGCACCCAAACCTTTTGTCTGCATATCAAGTTAAATATAAAATATAAGTTGGTGTTTTATGTTCTCTACTTTCTACCAAAAAAGTGTTTGAAAATGATTTTAGATAATGGGCGTACATCCTGTTAAGTCTTGTAATAATTTTTTTTCAGTTTCTTTCATATTTAGTTGTATTGTTAAATCAAATTTTTGTTTTTATTTTAGGACTCCTTGAGTGAAGGAATTAAGCCATACGCTGAAAGTTCTAGTGACAATGAAATAGATATAACGTATGACACAGATGAAGAAGAAACAGAAGAACAGATCATTGAGAGGAGAAGAAAACAAAGGGAGCAACTTCTAAAGGTAGACTTATTTTTTTACTCAAATAAGAGTATAACGTACAAAGTACTGGCATTCACCTTATTTTATTTTATTTAAACGCCCATAGGGCTTTTACATATATAAAGAAATACATGTTTTGATTAACTACAGTGAAAATAAGAGTTGATAAAATACATGTAAGTAACAGATAATATATAGAACATAATATAGGTTACATAAAATATACAAGTTGACAAAATGTAGGTAATATAGAATATAATTGAAGTGAACATAGTCTGCCAATATCCTAAAAATCAACATTATATTTATGATAATTGTATTAGCCCCTAGGGGACGGAGCCCTGCAATTGCAGTGTTCAAGAAACCTGCCTATGCATGGTACGAAGCATGGGCAACCTGCCTATGCATGGTACGAAGCATGGGCAGGATTACATGACTACAATAGGGAAGTTGAGTGAAAAATATTTTGACTTATAAAAAATATGTTCATGTAGACGACATTCAAACTTAAATACCATTATTTATTTTTTTTAACGTTCGTTTTCATAATTAAATTAATTCTACAAGTTTGAATGCCCGCCAAAACGGCGGCAAGAGCACAGCAGAGTCCGTGACGTAACCCGGTCCTTGCTTGTGTAAAATATAAGGGAAATATTTACAAAACCGGGACACGCTTAATACGGACGAAAAAAATAAATTTTTAAAGTTGTAGTAGTTAGATATTTACTAGTACTAATCAATTCAGTTACCGGAATTTCAAAAAAAGTGCATTTTAATGGTTATTTTTTAAATTTAAAAAATAACCATTAAAATGCACTTTTTTCGAAATTCCAATAACTGAATTGATTAGTACTAGTAAATATCTAACTACTACAACTTTTTAATTTATTGTTTTCGTCCATATTAAGCGTGTCCCGGTTTTGTTAATATTTTCCCTTGTTTTTCACACACGCAAGGGCCTCAAGGGAAAAAGGGTTACGTCACGAACTCTGCGTGCACGGTATTATGCCCTTGCCGCCGTTTTCGCGGGCTTAATAAAATTCAAACTTGTAGAATTAGTTTAATTATGAAAACGAACTTTAAAAAAAAAAAAAAGTGGTATTTAAGTTTGCCTGTGAACATTGATAAAAAAAATAAAAAAAAGGACTCAACTTCCTTATTGCAGTGTCGACATTAAATATTCATTCTGATTTCGGGTATTACCTCTACTGGGATAGTTAGACAAAAATAAAAATGTCACTTTATCAAGTATGGTATTGTCCGGACCGGTTGTGACCGGATAACTCAGAATAAATTCATCTCAACACCTCTTATGAAAAGTCATTAAAATTTATGAAAAAATATATTTAAAAAATTGTTTATATACGTTGCGTTGGGTTATTGGCTATTTATAAATTTTTTATTTTTTTTCATAGCTTTTAATTACTTTTTAAAGAGGTGTCGAGTTGACTTGATTCTGGGTTATCATGGAAACGGTATAGTAAAAAAAAATATTTACTGAAGTTTCTTGCCGTCCCCTATGGGTTAACCAACTTATTTTTATAATATTTTTTTGAGTTTTGCCATCAGGGTTATAATTTAGATAAATAATAATAATACTTACTTCATTTTTATAATACTATTGTTACCAGTCAGTAGTTGAGTGGGCATCGCGTTTGGGTCCCACCCAGGCGTTCCGTGTTCGATTCCTCGACTGGCTAAGTCCTCCATCACAACACAAGCAACATCTTCCGCTTAGTGTGGTGGTAGTAGGAGATTTTCAAATGTTGTTGGGTTATTCGTAACCCGGGAATGTTTGTCTTTCTTTTTAAAAAATTAAATAAATAATTGTTGTGAAATATCACCTCAGGGGCTTTTTAAACAAGCTAGATATTAAGTTTTTTTTACTTTGAAAATACCCACTATGATCGGGACTACGAAATAAACTGTAAGAAAAAGGCAGCCATACTTTGTATTCCCTCCTTATTTCAAATTTTAATTGTTCTAGTTAATAATTTTCTCAGTTTAGTGTTGTCATAATAAAAAACATCATATCCTATCACATATCCTAGTCTAGTACTTACCCATGATTTGATAATCTATTTGTTCATTTTTATAGCGTTTGGGTGGAGCAAGTGATGACAACGTTTCCATGATGTCCGACACGCTTCCTGAACAACCAAAAAAAAATGAAAAACTCAAAAATTCCCTACAACCTATCAACGTTGACGAGGATTCAGTCACCCCCCCGCCTTCCACAAAACAGGCAGAGATACAACCATCAATATTGCCAGAAAAGGCAGAAGAAGAAGAGGATGATGGCACCCTCACACCAGTGTTGCCAGTTACAAATAGTTCTCTGGACACTAGTAAGGAAAAAACAGTACCTTCTTCTAAAACTAAAGAACCCGTGAAAGCAAATGATATGGATATGTTTGCAGAGCAAGACAACTATGATGAAAATTATGATGTGAGTACTTCTAGTGATCATCATAACTGAACAATTGATTCTGATTTATTCAATTATTTTTCTTTTGCTTTTCATAATTGATTGCTATAAATACCGTTGTGTGAGTAAAATTCAGATTTAATTACATTCAAAAACATTTTTTTTGTATTTTTCAGTCTCCTGCCAGCGGTAAAGTTGCAGACTCAAAAAAAAACCAGTCAGAGAATCCGGCCCTGACGGATAATTGGGATGATGCTGAGGGCTACTACAGGTAATAACTCCCACTAAGTACTCTCTCAGTAGGTAATCTTCCACTCGATTATCTGACAACTGCTATATTATTTTTGCAAGTTGAAAGTATAAAATCAAACTCTAAAATTTGCCAGTATTCATATGTCCAATTCAGTAGTGCGTCACATACCTAGAATCATCTACACTGACGCAACGGGTTGGGTTATCTTACTCTCACACACTCGGTTACTACATATACCGCCATATATCTTGCTTTTGCTGACCATTTTACCTTTCACTGGGGTTAATAATTTTATTATTGTTGTTTTCGGACATTTTGATTATTCCTCTGTGCACTTTAGCAACTGTGCCGTGTGCTTCTGTTAATTTCATTCTGCCATGTTTTTAGTTGGAATAATTTTGGAAAAAGGAGTCTTCTCGCAAGCGTAAACATGACACTTTAACTTTAAACAACAAAATGGAAATTTTATGAATGATCAATTTTGGTGTTTGTTTGTTTTACGAAATATCTTTTTTAATTTTTAGCATATTTTGTATGTATGCACTGTAATCCGTCATTAAAGCTTCTACGGGATGTCTGCGAATGCACTAACCTCTCTGCATTCCGGAAATAAGGAATTATTATATCGACGCTGGAAAGGAAAAATGTTTAAAGCTCCATACAGCTGTGATATTAAAGATGAACCTAAACAATAAACTATGTTACAGTGAAACCCTCTTAAGAAGTTTTCCAAGGGACCAGAAAAAAAATTACTTCTTAGGCGGAAAACCTTACAAGTGGGAAAAATTAGACCATTTGGTCTTCAAGGGACCGAAAAAACCAAACTTCTTAAGCAGGAAAACATCTTAAGCGAGAACTTCTTAAGAGGGTTTCATTGTATTTGTTTGTGCTTGAGTTTATCAAATCCAGTTTTCTCTAGAGTTTCCCACATGTTCTGGGAAACAAACAATTTAGCTTATTGTGTAGGTTCATCTGTAATGTTACAGCTGTATGGCGCTTTAGCCATTTTTCCTTTCCAGCATCGATATCATACTAATTATAGATGTCATCTGTTGTGTTGTTGTAGCTATATGCCCTATTCACATTGTAAGTGTGAATGGCAATCATTCACTCAATTTTGATCAAATTAATTTAATTTACCTAACCCTACCTTTATAATTTTCCAGAGTTCGTATCGGAGAGGTTTTGGACACAAGGTATATAGTATATGGCTACACGGGACAAGGAGTGTTTTCCAATGTAATCCGCGCCAGAGATCAGGCAAGATCTAACCAGGATGTTGCTATCAAGATCATCCGAAACAATGAAGTCATGTAAGTTGAGATTTCAGTTTGTACTTGTGTAATTTCATTGATTTACTGTTTTATCAGGCCCTAATGAAACTTGTAAATACATTGTATCATGGTTAGTAGAATGCATAAGAGTGCACATCACTTTCATATGTGTACATAAATCCTGTATAAAAAGAACCAAGATAACTTCTTTAATTTATAATCAAAATGAAGTGCACCATTTTTGGTTTCTAAAATATTCCACAAAAAAAATCATATTTAACCCTGTTGCTGGAGCAAAAGGCAGACCGAGAATGGAGATGGTGATTTATGCTGCAATCTCCCTTTTTGCTGTCATATGTTTTTCATGCTGCTCTCTCACTGGCCGAGTTTACCGTTATATTTCAGATTGTTGACCTAGAGTAGCCCTTCTGCAGTATAAAAATGCTGGTTATAATTAAAAATAAAAATTATATTAACTTTCTCATATATTAGAAACTCTAAATATAATACATTTAAAAAATTACATTCAGTAAAAAAAAAAAAGGTTTACAAATATTTAAAAAAAATTAAATATCAAAAAAATTCAGGCAGTGGTGATGATAGCATCAATGAGGAGAGACTCTTTCAAGAGTCAATAGGATTTCCCTTTTTGAATCTCTCGTCGCTGATGCAAAATATATCAGAAGAGATTTGGTTCGGGAGCAATATACTCCTCCCACCGGGAGAACTATTGGCAGGTTGGTCTTACAGGCCTATAGAATAATCTACGATGATGACTAAGATGGTCATCAGGAACATACAGACTCATACGCTCCGAAATAGCTGAGTTCTCGATATATCCTCTTGGCAGTCTGATTAAGTCAGGTAGAGCCGGGGATTGTGGTCACACTCCCTCATGTATGTGTGCATTGTGACATCACCACATGTGCATTGTTATGTTTGTTGAATGAATCTTTAAAGAGGAATATTTCCTAATGTTCTTCTCATTTCAGGCACAAAACTGGTCTGAGAGAACTAGAGACGCTCCGCACCCTCAACGACTCAGATCCCGAGGACAAGATGCACTGCGTTCGTCTCCGTCGCCAGTTCTTCCACCGCCAGCACCTCTGCCTGGTGCTAGAGCCCCTCTCCATGAACCTGCGTGAAGTCCTGAAGAAATATGGGGGCGGCTGCGGCCTACATATCAAGGCGGTGCAGAGCTACACGCAGCAACTCTTGCTGGCTCTCAAACTCATGAAGAAAACCGGCATTTTACACGCAGGTAAATACTGTTTTATTATTCATTCAATAGGACTGTTCATTTAGTGGGTTCACATCATAATCAAGTCCTTGTTTATCCATTGGATGATTGTCTCACTTCTTTCTTTGGTCCTCTGCAATGTCTTTAGTTTAATATGGTGAATTTTCTCTCTACCTCTGTGTAGAAGTGCAGGGTGACTACATGTCAGATAAATCAGTAAATCTGCGATTTATCCAACTGCTTCTACACAAAGATGTTCTTATTTTGTTATAAAAAGTAAAAGTTATTTATTTTAACTGCTTGGGCACATAAACTTGTTTTCACGACAATTTAACGTAGGTAGACAGAGGAATGACGTATGCCCCGTACCTGAATTATTAAACAAGAGTTATTATTATATTTAAATTTCTTAGACAACAATTCATCATTTGAAAAAACAGTGGAACAAAGTGAAAAAAATTGTTTAATTTCATATCTAATGAAAAAACATTGTAAACAATATCTGTATTTATCTTTGCTGTGTAAACCAGTGTTTTGATATCTGTTGTAGTCATCCTGAGGTATGTGCATTGCTTAGTCTCCCTTTTCTACCAATTTCCAAAATGACTATTCTACGAGTTTGAGCAGTCTGTGGATTTTAAAATGTTCTTTTCAAAGTACAAGTATTATGATAAAAGAAAAGCCATAGTTGTGCCACTAAAATGACAGTTCTGTCATACTTCCCCGCTGTGTGTACTTGCTAAATGAATAGCCCTCTTGTTGTATTTATATTTTAGTGGTGCAGCAAAGGACTAGATTAAAGTCCTACAATGTCTGCATTTGGTAATTTTTGACCAACCTTCATATATGTATATGTTTTTCAATCATTATCAAATCTTTACTAATTGTAAGTAACAATAAATTAGCCCCTACATGTGTAATTCAAGTTCTCACTAATGACAAGAGAACAGACTCCCATGGCATTTTCAGTTGGAGGTGTCAATAACTTAAAATGATTCTCTGGTTTCAATTTGCCTTGTTCTTGTGGCTTTCAACTTGCAATGATTATTTTTCTTTTAATAAAATTCAATATGTATACATTTTTTTTCAACTCTGTTCGGCCCTCTGATAATATACAGTTTACTATAAATGTTTCTGAATTTGGACGATACAGACATTAAGCCCGACAACATTCTGGTGAACGAGAGCAAAGTAAACCTGAAACTGTGCGATTTCGGCTCGGCCATAAACGTTCAGGATCAAGACCTGACGCCGTATCTCGTATCCCGGTTTTACCGAGCCCCCGAGATAATCCTCGGAATTCCGTATGACCACGGCATCGACATGTGGTCGGCCGCCTGCACCATATACGAGATATCGGCCGGCAAGATACTATTCAGCGGACAGTCCAATAACCAGATGCTCAAGTTCTTCATGGATGTTAAAGGAAAGATGCCCAACAAACTGATCAGGAAGAGTCAGTTCAGGGATCAGCATTTTGATCAGAATTGCAATTTCCTCTATCACGAGGTTGATAAGGTCACTGAGAGGGTGAGTTTACTTTTCTTTGCTTCTTACCATCTGATTCCAATGTTAAATGCAAACCAACATAGTTAGTTACCTTAAATAAATTATTTTACTGTGTCAATCTTATTGAAATATTAGACAAAGTCTAACAAGCGCCCTTGAGGTGATTGTATCAGTAAACGGCACTATAGAAACTTTACTATTGTTATTATGACAAATTAACGTAACATTATTTTGTTAAATATAGTCCTAATATTAAACTTCATTGAACTATTTACCGAAGCTTACTTAAATGATTATTGTGTTTGTTTTCATGTATACAAACATCTGTTATTTTTTATTATAGAAATTACATAATATGTGTAAATTGAACTTGCATTCTAAAATCTGGTGCCAAATATAATTCTATGTTTTGACGTTGAACATTTTAATTGTAATTGTTAGTAGTAGAAAAGATTAATGTAGTGTTTTCAGTACAAAGCAGCCTTGTAGCTACAATGGTGCTGTCTTTCAGGACAAAAGTATGTGCACCTCAAGGTAAATATTGTATCGTTGATGTACTATTACCATCCAAACCAAATTACATACGGTTCCTTTTTGAATTTCAATGCAATTGTTCATTTTTTAATCCAAATACTTGCCGATAGATGATTTCATACTGAGGAGCCATCATTTCGTAGTATGTAGTGAAAATATGACAAATCTGCTTTAAATCCTTTAAATAAAGGTGTGATATCGGCATACCTTACAATGTGAAGTATGCTATCTGTAAATTAACCAATTTTCGTGTACTTGACATAACGTATGTTGAGATACTCTTCCTTGTATGTAATTGTAATGTGGGAATAAATTATCCAAATGCCGAAAAGCACTTGGCAAAAACCACTTGTAGAAATACATAGTGACAATCTGCCCAACTGATTGTGAAACAAAATACATAATACATAAATAAATAAGTAAAAAAACGCAATTGATGTAACAGTATTTGATGAATGGAAGACAACAAACACTAATGTTGAAAGATGAAGCGAATATGTTGCTTTTTCCTGTACATGAAATGCTGGTCTCCTGTGTAAACCGATTGTTTACTAATTCAGTCACATCTGTAAATTTAACCATAAGCCTTGGTATTCAAGTCTACTCAGAAAACATTTCAATTGATTCTTATAAGATTGAATCTTAGTTAGGCACACTCGTAAAACTGTAGTAATTGCAAAATCAACAGCTTTTTCTGTTATCAATGTAAAACATTTGAAATGTTCCTGATCGTGTACAAACATGTAAAAAAAAACCAATGCCATAAATGCCGAATATAGTTGAAAGGTATTTTGCATTTACTATGGTTTTATACTCAGTTTTTTAAGCGTGTTGTAAAATTACAAGGTAGCCACAGAATGATAAAATCGAGATTTATATAATTATAACGTTGAAGTTTTTTTAGCAACATACATTTTGGGAATATACCTGTGTAGTTTTAATCCACTTAGAATGCTTTTTTTTTAAATCAAGTCAATATAGAATCTCAATACCCAGATAATCTTCACCTCAAGATCATTTATTCTGTCCTGGGAAACAGGAAATTATCTTTGTATATTTTATATATCTTTTCTCTGGCCGCTGTGTGATAGAATGCAGATATTTATCAATAGTAACCAACCCCAAAACATAAAAACAAATCTAAACCCAATCTCATATAGCCCCATCAATTATGCTTGCAGGAAAAGATAGTGGTGATATCGAGCGTAGTCCCTTCGCGAGACATGGGCGTCGAGCTGACGGGGCGCGGCAGCCTGCCTCCCTCGCATGCCCGCAAGGCCACCCAGCTGAAGCAGCTGCTGGAGCGCATGCTGGCGCTGGACACCACCAAGCGGGCCACCCTCAACCAGGCCTTGGCCCACCCCTTTCTCCGGGAGCCTATGCAAAACTCCTAACCGCCTACATGATGTGTAACATACATTTTTTCAATCCACTTACAAATCACTGTTTTACCCCGACTATATATTATCATTATTAAACACTGAGTATACGAAGAAGATGTAAAATAATTCATAATTACATTAAAACCCTCATTTAAGGTTTTTGAAGTTTTCACACCTTCCTCTTGATATCATTGCAATAATATGGCCAACGGATTGCATTGTCCAGGGCTACTATGTGTTACCATTATTAGACACTGGGTTTACGAAGAAGATCCAACATAATTAATTATTATAGTAAAACCCTCATATAAGGTTTTTGAAAAGTTTTAATGCGTTTCTCGTGCATTGCGATAAAATGACCGGCAAACCTGATACTTTATTGTCATGGGACATTAAAGTGGTTTTGTGCCTTTTTCAATATTATTTTATTAGCCTGCTCTGCGATACAGCCAATGCCTATGGTTAATAATTGAACTTGCTGTTAAAACAATCTTTCAAATTAAAAATAAATGGTGATAACCGGACAGTTTGTTACTGTGCCAAAGCAAAATGAATCAGATTTCATTAATGCCTGAAGATCATGGGAACGTTTCTCGACATATTTATTTTTAGAGAGAGGTTGAGAAGTTTTATGTTTTCAGTTCATAAAGAAATGGTCTAATATGAAACCCACAAATAAGATTTTTCAATACAAAACCTATTAAGGGGGTTTCACTGAGTTATTGTTTCAAAGGCGTTCTTCTCTTTTTTTTAATCCTAAATTTTATTGAATTACTAGAAAGTGTGCATATGATGAAGATATCGATTCGTTACTAATTGATTATTGTTTGAGAAACATTCCTCTCACACATCTTGAGAAAGAGAGAGATATAATGTTAGTTGTCTGGCAATCCGGATTGGGAGATTGGGGTGCATAACATACATTCTTTCATTGTAAACATGTTATTGTTTGAAGTGATTCTGGAATCGGAATTCTGGAATTGTTTGGAATTTCTGCTACCATCACCTCTCTCTGCGTAGCGTCTGTAATAACTTTTATGTTGTTTGACTTTTGGGGTATTAAATTGTGTTGCACAATTTCTTGGTTCTTGATACAACATCAATAAGGGCTGATGTTTGTGTCCATCATAATGACTGGGTGAAGAACATGGTTTGTAATGCCAGAAGTCCAACAACATTATGTATGGCAAAATGTTAGGTCATTGCTGGAGAAGGTTTATTCCATAAACAACACTCAATGTTTTTCTGTGCTCGCAATACGCTCGAAATATGACTTGAATTAAATGTTAATTTCTCCCGTTCCGGTGTTGCCTTTTATGTAAGATCTGTAGTTGTGATCATATTGTGTTTCAATTATTTTTTATTTATTTATTAACAGCTAACATTACCTAGTTAGAGACATTACTACAGATTAGTATCAATTAAAAATACACTAGTTTTACATTTATGTTTATTGCTTAGTTTAAATAATGCATTACATTTAATCAGCACTTTCATAACATTTAATGGTGCTTAGAATAAATAAATGTTATAGCAATAAAAATATCTTTCATATTAAACTTCTGCTAGCTTACAAATTAATATTGTAATAATATCATAATATTGAAAATACATTTCACGATGTTATGATCGTTGCCATTCTGTATGTATTTAATAGTATATACGAAGAAGACATTTCGTTACTGCATACCACTATGCAGATAATAATATAATATTTACGAGTAATTGACGCATTACTCTGTTCATATATGTATTTAATATAAAAGAGCTCTCTTTATTTTATTTATTTGAAAATATGCAAGGTTTCGCAATGATTATATTTTTTCTAAATTAATATTCTGTCCATGAAATAATAATGCATCATGTTTTCAAAATAAAAGTCTACCATTATAAGACCATATTTATTTATGTTGTTGTGCATTGATTGTATATAATATAACTGAATGCTATATTTGCCTCTGTTATTCTGTTGAACTAATTGAATTTGATCGCACAAGATGGTTAAATCCTGGTTGGAATATATTGAGCTGCAACTGAGAAGGCCCAGTCACCAATTCTGACGGCAACTTATCAGAATTCTCGCCACCACTGACACATGAACAGGTCAGATATTTTATATAACTTTATTATCCCTGAATTGGTGACAGTCATTTATGCTCAGATCATATCGTCGGTTAAATAGAAAAATGGCATTAATAAATAATAAGAAATTTTACAATACATGCGTTCAAAGTTATTAGTTTTATAATTTATTTTTTTAATTTGCATATTAAAATATAAGTGTTATATATCATTTTAACCGCTTGGACACATAAGCTTGTTTTCACGATAATTTAACGTAGGTAGACATAGGAATGACGTATGTCCCGTACCTGAGTTATTAAAGGTATTTACATAAGGATTAAGATGGCGTGATTATTTTAATTAATTTATTAAAAAGGCGGCATTTTTAACAAGAAATGTCTACATAAATAAAAGAATATTGCGACACATTTCTCGTGAAAAATACGTTTTTCTATAAATATAAGAAATATTTACTTTTACAATTGTTTCCAAACACTATTTTGAGAGATGCCACTTTTCTATAAAAAAGCACATGGTGGTCAGTTTCGTGGCTGGGTTGCAAATGGCAGAGCGACGTTTTTCTACAATCAAAATGGCAGATTAGAGAGTAGGAAATAGAGTAAAGAAATGACACTTACTTTTACGCAGAATTTTTCCAAATCAGACTCAAAACAGTGACCAAATCAAACAAACGCAGCCAGCCTCCAGGCCAGAGTCAATCTTCTTTATATAGATTTTATGTTTTACAACTTATGTCAAATAGTATTTGAATTATATTATTATTTATGCAACCATTAGATGGTATAATAATTATGCCTATGGAAAAATCTATATATAAAGAGTGTCTGTAGTGGGCAGGCGGCATGGCGGGCGAGCAGCGTGGTTTTTTTAACCGCTTGGGCACATAAGCTTGTTTTCACGATAATTTAACGTAGGTAGACATAGGTGAAAAACCCTGTGTAAAGCCTGGGAGATTGCAAATTTGAAATCACCCAAGTAGTTGTATGTTCATTAATATTATTTTCATTTGGTATTGTTTCAGAATTCCAGTCGCCGGGTTGGATTCTGCAACGTATTTAAATAATGCATCGGAAAAGAAAGAGCTCTGTGATATAAATTACTGATCATCACAAATGATCAACTGATAAATGCAGAACCATATACGAAAACTGCAGTATTATTTTATATGTATGCGTAAGAAATTTTTATCAAATAAGGTTACAGGGAAAAAAAACTGTTAAAAAAAAGCTATGAAATTATGTATTATTATTTACCTTTAATACTACGTACTTAAAACTAGAGGACACATTGGCACTTCTGCCATTTCGCAATGTTCTCAAATAGTAGCCATTTTAGTGTCAGTCTTTAATAAAAATGAATTTATAGAATACCTTACTGACAAGCCCTGCGAAAATAATTTTATTTCTCTCGAGGGCATACAATCTTGAAAAATGGATGCATACATACATAGATATCTATTTAAAATATGACTTTAAAGTTGGCTCCTAAAAGTCACAGATTTGCATAATTATTCTCATTCCAAAGTTTTACATTAATTTTAATTTATAATGGCTGCCTGTTTTTGATTTTAATTAGTTTTCTATTTTTAATTGAGTTCTCGAAATGGGTGAAATCTTGTTTTGAAGTATCCAATATTAATAGAGCACGCATAATGTTTTAATTTAGTAATTTTAAAAAAAATATAGTAAAATTATAATAACTAAATAATATTTTCCTGCAATCTTCAATGTTTAGTAATTATACCATAACTAGTTTAGTGGACAGATAAAATTGACTTCTTGCAAATATCAATTATCACTTTCTATTTTGTAATATTTCAGATATCATTTTTAAGAAAGGATTAATGTTGAGAAGGGGATGGTGGATTGAACAAGGAAAGTTACACCACAAAAGAAGAACACGATAATAATTGTTTAAAAGGATGAGGAATGTCATTCATGATTATGATAAGGTGTAAGATAATTATTTATCATTAAAGTTGTATGTTTTATCTATTACCTTGTTTTTATTTCTTTCCCAAATGTGTGCTTAATTAATAACAACAACAAAAACACAAAGCACTCTCCTTAAGGTGAATTGCCTATTTCAAAAATAAAAAATTTCCACCAAAGATTGCTAGGCTGTATTTTTTTATTGTGAAAAACAGTGTAGTATCCAATTACATTAGTGGAGATATAGCCTCGTTTAAAAAAATATTTATTGTGAGAAGTTTTACTAAAAAATGTATACCTCAGAAGATATATTAAATTTACAAATACAGTACAATCTCACTAATCCGGCACTTCACTAGACCGATACGTCCAATAATCCGGCACCCTCCGCCCGCGCCTCCTTCACCCTTCTACGCCCTTTTTTTATTTTTAGTTTTAATAGCAAAGTTAGTACATTATGTAGGTATAAATTATAATATAAGTACATATACATTTTTTGTCTTTTTTCACAGTCCTCCTCACTAGGGTTTCTTGTTCTGAGGCGGCCTGTTGTTTTTTAAACTTTTGTATTTAGTAATAATGATATGCGCTCCATCGCGGCGTTGCCATCTAGCACTTATCTCGTGTGCACGTATTTGCCTGTTGTTTTGAAGTGAGAATAGTGTGTAATTAAAAATGTCAAGTAAACGGAAACACAAGATACTAGATTTGAAAGATAAAATGGACATTTTAAAGAAATCAAAAGCAGACCTCAATTAAGGAGTATTTTAAAACTATGTAATTTTGAGTTATGTTACAGTTACAATAAAATCTGTCAAACAAGAACACAAATATGTACATACATTATATTCTCTTTATGAAATGCTTTGTTTTATTTATTATGATTTTTTCTCTTTATAATCCAGTAATCCGAACATTCCAATAATCCGACACCCTCTGGTTTTTAATAGTGCCGGATTAGTGAGATTGTACTGTATATGGCCTAAATTTTAAAAAAATCAAGTAAGGTGTTGAGGATGGGATCGGTTATAAAGATTATATAAAATTTAAAGCGGAGGGGAAGCATAAAAATACATACAGTAAAACCCTCTTAAGAGGCTAGACTTTGAACGACACGCGGAACACCCGCGTCTGTCATTCTGTCCCGCTCACAATAAGCCACGCACACTTACAATACATGCGAATGTGTAAATGAGACAACGCTCAAATTTACCTACAGAAATCGCTCGAAAAGGGGTTTATGGAGAATACACTTTTCTATACCAAAACTTTCACGAAATTGAAATTTTAAAAAATATATATTTTTTAAAAAGAAGAAGCTACGTCGGTAGCTTTTTATAATTCTTTATGAGAGTTGAGTTAGCAGCACTTTTTCCTTAAATAATATTTTTTGATAAATCGTACATGTTTGACAGTGAATGTTTACGGTAATACGAAACGCATCGAAAATTCGAAAACATACAGACATAGTTTTCACCCTCTAGAAGGCAGTATAAAAAAAATATATTCATTTTGTGCAATTTTCGATGTAGAAAAGTGTTTTTTCCCGGGCGTCCTTTTTGTGTGGGCCGAAAAGCGAAGTCTATCGTCTTAAGAAGTTTTCTAAGGCTCCAGAAAAAAAAAATCTTATACGGGAAAACCTTTTAAGAGGGATAAATTGGGCCGTTTGGTCTTCAAGGGACCGAAAAAACTAAACTTAACTAAGCAGGAAAACGTCTTAAGCGAGAACTTCTTAAGAGGGTTTCACTGTATTTGAAACAACTGCATTTTGGGACTCAAAATAATTAAGAGTGCTTTCATTTTGTGCTTATTTGTCAAATGCACAACCACCGCAACAGTAACAAGACTATTTTTAAAGGGGCATCCCAGTGGCCAAGCTGCAGTATCCAGTCACACTTCAATAAGAAAAATAACCAAAGACTTGTAAAAATCACTGGCGGAATGCTGGGAATACCCTAATCCCCTGTCCTGTGCTAATAAATGGGAAATAATTATTATTTTACTTACTTTTTTATAAGAAAGTGTAATTGTATATGAATTAGGAAATAATATGGAAGGCAGGCTTTTGTGGCATATTTTTATTAATTTAACAAAGAACAATAATTACATAATATTGTGTGAGATCAGTGATACATGGTAATAATAATATTATGTAGCAAACAGCAAATAATAATTACATCTATGACTAGATTTGATTTCATCACAATTTTTAAAAATAAAATAACATACAAATTGAAAACACAAAAGATGTTTCACAATGTTTGTACTACACAAAATGTAACAATGAAATATAAATATTAAAAAAAGGCAACAATTTTTATAACAAAATTTGGAAGTGTACAAACGCTATGTTTACAGGTAAAGTTATTTTAGTGAAATCTATTTGTAGATATTAAAGTTAATTCAACCTAGTGGATGGAGAAAAGTGTTCTGTATCGTTCATTATAAAAATTGTTTTAAATATCACAAGATTGGCTAGTTCAATTTTAAAGCATTTACAATAAATATATAACCTAGGCTTTTAGCGTTCAGTGCCCAAAAAAGACTTAAGTACCAAATATAGTGAGCATCGGTTTATAATAATTCTAGGAGTGGATTGGAATGATGCTTGAATAGATGGATTTGTGGTGAATTTAACAAACTATTACTTATTTATAAAACCACTTACTTGGTACATGATTGAATCAAATTGAGAATGCTTACAAAAGATGTTAATTATTTTATCTAGCCAGTATGCCGAGGGATGCTCTCGTGGCGGAATTCTCCGGTAAAGAAAGTGCCCACTTACGTAAGCCAACCAAAAGCACAGATGATAAAACTAGAACAGCCCCCAGGATTGAAAACTTATTTGGAACTTCGTTAAAGAACAAAACTTGCCAAATGAAAGCAAACACAATATCGGCAGATCTGGCAATGGCGATAGGGCCCGCTTGCTCTAACTGCAAGGACATGGTGAGAAGGATCTGCCCACTGAAGCTAAAGAGAGCTAAACAAACAACCAACAGTCTGTCCAGTCCGCAAGCCGGAACACACAGAGCCCCGATCAGCCAACTCACAAACACCGTCTGCACAAGAGCAAAGCTGCCAAAATGAGTCATTATCACTGAGAAATGCAAACCTTTCAAAGCTCTCAGTAGTATATAAACATTTGCCCCAAATAACGTAGAGCCAAAAGCAGCGGCCGCCCCCCAAGGATTGGAAGTGTCCTCATCTATATTTAATAAACTCTTAGCCACACTGCCAAATATGATAGGAGGACGGGTGATCAGGATGACACCGATCAGAGTCAGCACTATGGATATAACGTTGAATATACCGCAAGGTTCTTTAAGAAATATCCTTGCAAATATGGAAACAAACACGGGAACAGAGAAAACTATAACAGAGGCGTCTGCAAGGGGCATATTTCTGAAGGCGTAGAAACTGAGCATCAAGCCGCTGGTTCCTACGAAGGAGCGGACCATTAACATTATTCTCCTACCTTTAGGAAACATGGGTTCCCCTTTCCAGATCACTACGGGTATTGCCGGTAACAGTACTCCGACAAAGCGGAATGCCGCCAGCTCCATTGGGTCTACGTTTACCATTCCTTTCACGATGACAGAGCATAGTGAGAAGAATAACGAAGAAAGAGTAGCCAGCATGAGACCTAAGAAGGGACATCTTTTGAGTAAGGGTCTTCTGTTCTCGAACAGGTTGGGTGATGTCTCATCTCCGCTTCCCGTAGAAAGCTCGACGAGATGTTGCAGCTCCAAGCGTTCAGGCATGGCCAAGAGCTGCAAAATACTTTGGAATTAATATTAATCTAAAATTACATTGTGCATTTTGAAGTACATATTTCATATAAAACTACCATCATACCTTTAAGTTAATTATTCATTACGAGGTAAAATTTAAAGAGCATTGTTTCTCTGTTATGTTTTTTAGCAAAAACAAGATCCATTTTAACTATTTTCCTATTTTAGGAAATTTGACAAGTACCATACAAGTACTGTCATTAAACCATTTTGGTATATAGTGATGCACACACGACGGAAATTATTTATCGATATTCCTGGGGTACCTACCTCCGATTCTATGCTGGATGATAATATGAAAACTCATCATCTGAGTTTTCAGAATAAATTTACTCACATGGTACTTTCTCACGTGATAATTCATCAGCACCATAACTCATCTTAGTAAAGGCCGAAACATACTTACGTGTCGTGGTGCCTACTGTCGTGACGGTGAGTGTGCACTGGTTCATTTATGGTGTGCACACTAATGTGTCGTATCGTGGTGTGCTAGCGTTATTTCTGAGGGATTGGTTTATTTATGATAGTAGATATCAAAACTTTGCAGCGTTTAAATGTAAATAATGTTTTCTTCTATAAACAGAGACAGATAGAAAAAAGATGAATTTCATCGTCTTGTTAGAGTAATGAAGAGAAATTCTATCAGTATTTAGAATGAACAAAGCACAATATGAGAGGTCCATTCACTAAATGAATAATAAATAATAACCACATAAAGAAAGAAATTTGAAAATTGCATGTCCTTTCCCATCGTCCCCGTTTCCGCCCCCGGATTCTCCTCCACCTCCCTCCTTCACTCCCCACTATATGAAATATACATATTTTACAAACAACTCGCGCCCTACCTTTTTGTAATTTTTTTCTGCCAATTTCATAATGCCAGAGTTCACCAGTATATATCGAAACCTTCATAGGCGTGCAAAACAAGCGTCCGCTAGTTGTTCACGTCGTTTAATGATGCGCCACGAGCCACGCCGTATAGAAACACATTTGCATGTTGTGTCTTGACTGTCTTGTGTCGTGTCGCGTCATACCCCCCACCACCGCTCTGGCGCAATCGGTGGCGAGCAGTCGGCGACACGACAGAATGCGTCGCGGCACGACACGACCTACAAATATGTCTCTAACCATAATAAATGTATGAAACCGATGTGCTTCTGGCGCGTCACGACAAGCCACGACACATAAGTATGTTTCCGCCTTAACGATTCAGAACACTATCCGATATATAGCGGATTCTCATGTAGCCACGGATTGGTTTATTTATGATGACCACGTTAAGTTTATGATTCCTGAAATTCTCTAGTTTTATATTTACTTCGAATACCTAAATGTTAAATACCGGCCGCGACCTAATAGGTCGTGAGAATTTGATTTACGAGGAAAAAATACGTAATTTACTTTCAATTTCAATTTCAATTTTACTGCTAAAGTAACTGCAAACTGCACAGCTAATAGTAAAGGTAAATGAAAAAACCCACCCTGAATCTAAAGGGCCGGCTGCGACTGATATCGACTGCGAATTTTCGAATTTACGCGGAAATATGTCATATTTTCACGAATTTACTTCAAATAGGTATATTTATTTATTTATTTATATAATACATGTTACATAATTGTGACATTTACATAAAGTTGATATATTAAATCACCATTCTAGGCGGCTGCCTGTATCATGGTGACCAATATAGTATAGTTACATTGTATGAAATATGAAGTCTAGTGTAAACATGGAATTAGTATAAATCATGTTAAATATTGGAAACATTATAATAAAAAGTAGAAAATAGAAAGGAGAAAAAAAGTACATTAGCATTAGATTATAAAAATGTACATAACTTTTTTTTTCTTTTTTAATATGTGTGCTTGCAAGCACACATGTATAATGTATGTGTTTAGGTGGACACATATATACAGACATGAACATACATATACATAGCCATACATGCACCTACGATTTTATGAATTGAAATGGCCGGTCGCGGCGGTAATCGGCAGCGAAACTTTGATTTGTATTTTTATGAATTTACTACGAATAGGTAGGTATCTGAATTAAGAGCCGGCCGCGACGGGATTCGCGCGCCAAAATATTTTTTCCCGAAAATTATATGGTATTTTTACGAATTTACTTCGAATGGAAGGGCCGGCTGAGACGGAAATCGGTTGCCAAATTTCGATAAATATGCGGGAATATATCGTATTTTTACGATTTTATTTTGAATATATGAATTTAAGGGGCTGGAAATCGGCAGCGAAAATTTGATTTATGCGGGAAAATAACGTATTTGTATGTATTATTACGAATTTACTCCGAAGAACCTGCCCGAATTTAAATTTTCGGCCAATTTTTATGATTTTTTTTTTCATAAAATTTCGACTTACGTGGGGATTCCTTAATTTGAAATTTGATGTTTGATGTCCCATGGATTTCGAATTAACGGGGTTCTACTGTACACTGTACCACTCTCTTAGGTGATCCGCTCACTGAGAACTGTCTTTGTATGACAAATGTGATGGCCCGCACACTACACAATCACTCAAAAACCCGTTGTCAATGGTAACGCAAGCGGTGACTCGCGACTCGCACTGCTGATTGCCGTGTCCGGCCGTTGCTAGATGCCAGCTGTCAGCTGATTGTTCTTCGTCTATGGTTAAACAAGCTTTTTGACCAATCAAGATATTGGTTTCAGTTGCCTCGTCAGCGGAGCGCCTTACGATTACGAATGCTAACGTTGCAAATTACGAAACAAAAACACTTCCTGTACCCAGCTGGGTCGAGGAAGTAGGTAGGTACCGATTTTAGTAAAAAAAAAGAACGTATTGACACTTGCAAAAATGTTGATAATAATGATATTTAAATTTCATTATGACCGGGTGTCCGACCCTTTTGATGCTTTTTCTTTACAGATTTCGCACCTACTGGAATGTATCGGGGAAAAACCATGGAACTATGATTTTATGGAAGCGGCATAGTGTTTCGTATCGTACGGGCGAGGCTTAAAACCGAAGTGGCTAGGGCAACTGGTAGGAGCGGGGTATTTTGGCCAGCGTGGGGGGGAAGGCGGCCGTTTAGAGATAAGGGCCGGACTGTTAATTGGAATAATTGTTTTATTTATTTTTTATATCATATTTTGGACATAAATTATAATATCCCATTACACAACGTATTATTAGCTGAACAAAGAATAGTGGTAAATATTGAAAAAAAAGGCTAAAGTTGTAGTACTCCGCTTACTTTTGTATGGATTTGATATTTTCGAAATGTTGGTTCAATCTACATAAATACGCGTGAATTACTTAGTTTATCCAAACTAAGAACCTAATAACCTATTTTGTGTACGTAAATAGTTGTTTCTTATAGTAATTGCTGAAATGAAGTGTAAAAGCTTAAAACTTTACGTGAGTGAAATAATATTACACAAAATGCATATTTTTTCGTATTCTACTCAGTACTATAAATACTCACTTTTCGTAATAATAAAGCTTAATTTAACTATTTAAATAAGAAGTATTCCGTATTAACCAGTAAGCGGAGTAAGACATATTTAATGAAAAAAGTAATGAGGAAAGGATAGTAACAAAAGACTCAAGTAAAACTTATTAATATTTTTATTGTCCCCTCTCATTATTATTTTTAGTTACCTTAATCTACCAGAACGTAACTTTTTTTTTGCAAAATCAAGATTATGATTAATTTGTATAGCCCTATAGACGAAATACATCGGCCTCACTCTTCACGGAATGTATATATCTTGAAAAGTGCAAGAAGTGGGTAAAAAACCAATGTTATGAGCTTACTGTAACTCACATCGCTATTTCTTGGTGCTAATATTGCGTAACTCATCAGTTTAAAAGGGTTTTAAAAAAAATTTATTAGTAATAAAAAACGATAATATTTTTTTTTATTATTTATTAAACGTTAGTTTTTTTACACATTTAATTTAACCAAGAGATTTGCAGTGCATAATTTAGTGCATTATTATATTCTTTCCCGGCGTAAGTTTTTTTTTTTTAAATTTAACGACAATACAAATTAATATTAAAATACAATTTTAAGTAAATTAAGAATACAAAGGGATGTATTTTATCCTCAGTCCTCCTCACTAGGTATTCCTGTTCCGAGGTGGACTGCAGGTTGTTGTATGGTGTTGATCATGATTTCCTCATCATTGTTGTTGTTTTTTTTGGGTTTCCACGAAACATAAATAAATAAAGCAAAAAGTGTTGTTTATTATCTGTAGGTTGCGTTGGGGTTACTTTAATAATTTTAATTAGTTCCTCATCTTCATGTTTAGTTAGCCATAATTTAATATCTTTTTAAAACTTTTATGATGTTTTATTTGTTGGTGCTTGAGTTTTAGGAAAGGAGTGCTCGTTATTAATATAATAAAAAAAACTGTATATACAGTGATAAAAAAATATAAAAAGGAATTTTTTTTAACAATTGATGGATAAATGTAGGAGACATTAATAATAATTTAAAAATTAATAAAGCATAATAAAATAATTGTGAATGGTGGTCTAATACCAAGTCAATACTGAGAGTATCTTTCATTCTGGGAATGTGCCGCAAATATACCTAATGTTAAATTCAATTGTGAAAACGTAAATCAATTGATTTGAGCCCGCGACCTCAGGATCGCTAGTCGAGAGCCTTGCCCCTCGACCACGGAGGCACGTCGATGTGACTTTCTCATAACAATGCAGTAATTATTTACTTTGAACTAAAATTTTACACATATATAAAAAGGGGATTAAATTACTAGGAAAGAAATAAAAATAGCGGTCCAAAAGAGACGAAGTAAAAATATTTAAAAATGAAAGAGCTAAATGATGAATAATGCGTATGTATGATAGAGTAAATCACAAGTTAATAATAAAGGTTTGTTGATAATTTATAATTATTATAAATTAAGATGACTGATTCAGCCCACTGACATTCGCAAGTCACGTGTCACTGGGATGGCGCGCGATGGCGGTTGAAATGAACACATTGAGAAATTATAAAATGTCTATTTAATAGCTCAGGTACGGGACATACGTCATTCCTACGTTAAATTATCGTGAAACAAGCTTATGTGTCCAAGCGGTTAAGCGATGTTTAAACACTTAAATATGAAAGGTAAGACCGTCTTTCTTTTTAATTGTCTCTGAAGAACTGCTTTTGCATAATTTAACGGCACAGTGAACCATTTTTCTATGTCTTATCAACGTTTTACCAGGAGCACAATGCGCGACCGAAGTGTGACAACCAATGTTAGCTCTGTGGGTAAAACTCTCGAAAAGACACACTTTGTGCAGGCGGACACACTCAACATGCCGTCTCTATAATATCCATACTCTTTGGGAAAAACCAAAGCGAGTGATTTTGACATGATTGATGTTGCAAGGGCTATTGACGAAAATAATAATAAAAAAATACCTACCCATCTAGTTTGTCTTTTTATTTATTTAATATTCATAGGTTTTTTTTTACAATAAATACACAATTTTGTCGGCATATCTTTTGTTACACACGCCGCAAGTAAAAGTAATAAAACACAGCTTTGGGACTCGCAAAATATCGAATTTTATTTTATCTTTGAAACTCGCTGATATTCTAAAAATATTTTGAAATTCCCTGAAATTTCCCTTATAATTCCCGGTTTGGTAAAATTCCCTGATAATTCCAGGTTTTCCCGGTTTTCCAGGTCTGTGACCACGCTGACATAAGCACATATTTTATTAGAAAAATGTATTATAAACGTTATTGTCACCTCACTTTTTAGTCGTTTGCTGTAAAAATAATTAATAAAGCATTCTGAAAGATTCATAATTGATTTTCAAATTGCGGTCGGAAACTTTGGATTTATAAATGTGTACATTTTAATTACTTTGCGGTTAACTTTTAAAATTCAAAATAAAGTCTGATACTTTCTCCTTCTAACAATGCTTAGATCATACTTCTAACCATGATAGTAAGGGAGACACAACGATTTCTATGAGACCTAATAAATAGGCATAACATTGCACATAAGCTCAAATGCTATTGACATGCCATTCACGAGAGAGCTCAGCGCACAGTGCTGCTGTTATCAAATAATGCACATATTCCCTCCCCTGCCTTCCCCTCTTCACCCGGGTGTTGTTGTGTTTTCCATCCACCACTGAAAGCAAGAACATTGCGTCCGTGTGTAAGGTCACGCATCACGCCCCTATTGACGATGTTTTTAGTCATTTGTTTTAAGAATGTTGTTGCAGGAGACGATAATATTGAAGGAAGAGACCCCGCTTTAATTCTACAGAAGCATTAAACTTCTCAATTTTCTATTCAGATGCGACAACAAAAAACATTTGGATGAGTTTTGTGCGATAATGTTTAAACTTATGTATGTAGCCTAGATTGGCCTTGATTTTTTTTAAATATGGTGTAAAGGAACATTTTGTGGAAATCTGGCACATAGCCGTTTTTGCAAGCGCAACGATGATATATTATTATTTCAAATTAATTATTTGTGAAGCAACACAAAATAATTAAATAAAATTTATTGCGCATGCCGGGATTTGAACGCCCTCCAGATTGATACGTTTTTTTTTTTTTTTTTCCAGATTCATGAATCTAGAGCCGGACGTTGTCGTTTTATATTAAAAATAATAAACAGTTTAATTTTTATGTTAAGGAATAAATTTATTTGAAGGTATTGTATTTACATGGGCAGCTCAATATTTAAGAATCTCTATCAAATAAAGATTTCAAGTAAACAAAGAATTGATTTACCCAATATCTTAAGTTATATAATTGTTTGCTCTTTTATGTTTCTACCCCGCCATGAGAACCAGCTCTCAAATGTAATATTCTGGCAGAGCAGGGCTGAGGTTACAATATCCAGTTAAATTTTCACAACAGGGAAGGAATTAAACAAGAACAATTTATTTTTTTAACATGTTACATCATATTTGGTTAAATCTAGTGCTTACAATATTTAGAATTTTACAATATTGTTACACATAGGTTGAGAAACATGCCATCTTGCTTAAGGTTCACAACAGCTCCAAATGATATTGATTATTTATAAAAATATGATTTATTCCAATTTATAAAAGTAAAGCGTACTGACAGTAGCTTTGGGCAGTAGAAAACTTCTAAAAGCAAGTATACATTATTTTTTTCATAATATTGACATAAAACTAAAGGAATTTACAATAACAAAAACTGACTGATGTACAATTTTAACTACGCAGCAGTTACAACACATAAAATAATGTCAAGAAATATGTTACACGGTGATGTAAAATATAACTTACTCAAATCGGACAGCATTATGTAACATGCTTTTAAGTTTTGGTTTATTAAGAATGCATTTTAAAAGCCCGTATTTTAAAGTATGACAGACCAGCGTCAATTCAGTGCATTTATTTATTAAAATAAAATCTTGATAAAGAAGTAAGTCACATTTATTAGACAAAATAATTTTTTAAAACTTATAAACTAAGAAAAATCGTGTTCATTTCGGCTTACGAATGAAGATTTCAATTTTGGACTAGTAATCTACGGAAATAAGTAAACTAAACCGATTATATTATTATGATTAACTTAACGTGTGCATTAATTAAATGACTTTTTTATTGTCAGCTTTATTGACTTCTCCATTAATTGTATTTTATTGCGGAATAATTATCACAAACCAAGTCATGGTAAAATTTATTCACAAGAAATAAGTTATTTTGAATTACTCAACTTCCCTTTCCTTTTTACTTTGATATTAAAACAATTTTTTTTAAATTGGTGAATTCTGTAAATTATGTTTTGTTTTCCCGTGTGAACATTTCTAAAATTAAAATACAATAAATTTAAAAACAAATAGTTATAATACATAGATCTATTTTAACATCTTTGAGCTGTTAAAACATCTACATGATATGAATGGATTTTTTCTGTAAAATTAGATTGTATAGTACATAATAATATTATGTATCACCAAATCTATTTAAATAAAAGAGAGTGTCTAAGCCTCGTAGTGGGCAGGAGGCGTGGATCTGATTTTTACACAAATCTACATTTTTATGGTGGTGAAATTTAGGCAAAAAGCCCGGGCAAAGCCAGGGAATTCAGCTAGTAAAAAATATTTTTTGTACCCATACATAATATTTATTATAATGCATCTTCTAACATTCAATCTCAGATTCTCTGGTAAAATTTAAATTTTGTGACTGAAGGTTTTACGGCTCAAAGACAAGAAAAAGCATTCTTTAAACATCTATTTTTTTGCTGTTACATTATTATATAAATGGTTATTTTGCTATTTACATACATTTATTTATAAACAGACCGTCCACAGAGAATGTCATTTTGAAATATTGAAAACTAAAATTTATTTATTTTTAAATTAAATTTGCATTTCTTGAATTTTAGGGGATAGTTTTAATAATTTCAATTATTCTACTTAAAATTATAATGAAATAATAAAAAAAAAAATTTAAAAACATCCAAGTTATTTGTATTATCACACAGCCCAATGAAAAACTTTCACGGGGCGTAGATCATTGATATAGAATTCACTCAAAAGAAATGAATACCGAGCCACAGATGATCAACGGTTGAGACGCTCGGCTATGAGTCGGACGGAATGAGGGCAATCTCACAAAGGCAAGTTCCGTTTTCATAATAACTTTACTGATTCATAAGGGGATCTTTTTGGCCCATCAGCTGTACTCTATATCAATGGGGTGGGTACATAACATTTCCGTTTTGAAAGCTAAACAATTATTTATTTATTCAGCTAATGACAGTTAAAAATATTGGTCATTTCTTATTTAGTTACTTTGGTGGTTCAGATCGTTCTAGTGAAAGAAAAAAAAAAATTGTGTTCACCGCGAGTTTCACTGCATTTTCTTGCGGAAAGAATGCGAGATAGAAAAGAGAAAGGGATAGAGGAAAGATGCAAGTATTCCAGACAACATTCTTAATTATCATAAATAAACAAATTCCTAGAGGCGTAATAAATAATATGAACCATCTTTTTAAAAAAAATTAACGTAGATATCAATATATTGTATGTCCTATATGATTTTAGATGATTATTTTGTTTTACATTTAGGCCAAACACTAAATAAATAACAATACACAGAAAAAATATCACTATGCTCGAATGCTACCGAATTTCACTGATTCTAGAGCTTACAACACTATTAAAACATGAGTGTTCCATTCACAATAATCATATAACCTAGGCAAAATTATTCTATGTACAAACTTATTGATCGAAACCAAAAAATACATTATTAATTAAAAATTAAAACAAACCTCCAACCGTGTTATACGCAATTGATTCTCAGTTCATTTATTGGCGCTTTGCCGTTGATTACTGTTTGATGAACATTCAAAAATGACTCTACAGCTTTCATAAGAGACATTGATTCAACTGACGTGATGATTATTTTTACATTTGCGAGCTCAGTCGTTTAGTCGAAGAAGTTCGACAACAATCAATTTCCGGCGAACCAGATTCTCAGTTCATTTATTGGCGCTTTGCCGTTGATTACTGTTTGATGAACATTCAAAAATGACTCTACAGCTTTCATAAGAGACATTGGTTCAACTGACGTGATGATTATTTTTACATTTGCGAGCTCAGTCGTTTAGTCGAAGAAGTTCGACAACAATCAATTTCCGGCGAACCATCGGCTATCAGTCGGGAGGACATTGGACAATTTTTTTTGGAATCTTCCAAATCAAAAACATGCATCAGGTCACTAGTATAACAGATATCTATCGGAAACTATTACACAATATTACATACAACTCACTCACTAATTAAAAATTCTTTCACAACTACAATTCTTTAAGCTTTTCACCCCTTCTTTCTGATTCACTCCTCTCGAGATCTGCTAATATAATATCAACCAAATAAATTAAAATACGTATTGAATAATTGATTTTCTGAGAAATAGCTATGCCACATACTTCTATCAAGTAATTGCTCTACCAATTAACCAACAAATATCCGTTGAGATATCATAATTGTTACTAACTCGATGGGTTAAATCGATTGGAGTGAATTGAGGAAATGAGTCATAAATGTAGTTAAGCTATCAATCTTGCATACGTGCACGTAACAAACGGTAAAATAATTGTCCTTAACAAAATATTCGCTAAAAGCGGGTAAGTGTTATTTCTTCTTTTCATATAAAAATATCGCAATAAGATATGTCATATTTCGTAAATAAAAAAATTAAAATAAAGAATAAGATTCTTATGGTACAAGGGGATCATCGGTCGCGATGACGCAGTCATAGATTACTTAAAGTTCTATCAACATCCAAATACTTGATCAATATAAAGAACTTTAGGAATACAAGGAACTTTTCTACATTCTTTACTGGAGAATGTACCCATTTGGATCGGGGAATCTTACACCTTCCTAAGGATTGTTCATCCCTAGATTCTGTGCCATTTGACTCTTCACTTCATGGCTAACACCTCGAAGGACTCTTCGTCCACTTTCTCTGCGTCGGAAGAAAGCGCTTCCCTCAGGGCATCTACGCAGTTCTTAGGTATAAGCGTACCTGAAAATATATAATTGATTCAATTTAAAGTTTCCAATACATCAATCACTAAACATGTTCAAGAAATTATATTTAAACAGCGATTGCAGAAGGCAGCTTTGCTGCTGATGTTGCATCAATGAGCAGATTGTTTTAAGATTCTGAAGAACTTCTCTTTTAAATCTCTCCTCAGTGACGTAAAATATAACAATTTCAAAAGCCTATTCAACAACAATACGAGGTGTGGCTATTCAATAACGAGATTGACGCTGCTGCAGAAGAAGTACGCTTACAGTACGAAGTACGCCAGCAACCAACAGCTATGTAGCGTGAAGCCTTCTCTTTCGAATGCAGTACCTCTTGCTTCTGTAACTAAATCCGTATAGCCGTGGCCTTCGTTCGCATTCGAGTTATTTTTTCTTTTTGCCGGAAAAATCATAAGTTTAAAAAACGGATCGAATCTTGTTCTTTTTAATGCAGATTTCACTTTGGGGAACAGATAGACGTAGCATGGCGCAAGATCTGGCAAATAAGGCAGTATAAAGTGTCAGAACAAACAGTTTTGCGAGCTCTTGTTGTTAAAACTTGAGAATTTTATACACCATTTTGGCACACACTTTTTGTATAATAAAAATTGTTATGTAAAATTAGCCATACCCATTCTTTGTCAATTCCTACAGTTTCAGAAATCGTACGAACCCAACGATCAGATCGAACCAGATTACCGATTTTTTCGATATTGTCATCCAATCTTCTTCAACGTCATTTCGGCCATCTTGAAAACTTAAACCACTCAAAAACACGTGCACGTGATAAACATTGTCATACTTTTCTTTCAATAAAGTTTCAGTAGCGGTTTTCCTAAGTATCATGTGAAATTTCACAAAAATTTGTTGATCCATTTTTAAACTCATAATTTTTCCAGCAAAACAAAAAACCAACTCTTACGCGAACGAAGGCTACGGCTATATGGAATTATTCACAGAAGTGAGAGGTACTTCATTTGAAAGAGAAGGCTTCACGCTACATAGCTGTCGTTTGCTGGCGTTTGGCGCATGCGTACTTCTTCTGCAGCAGTGTCATTCTTGTTATTTAATAGCCACACCTCGTATTTCCCTCCTCGACAAAACAACAATCACCGAAAATATAGAGAGTTATAACAGCCCTTCGGCAGTCTGACTTCTTCGGATGTGGAGAAGAGGATGGAATGGAGATTTATATATTGGTTCATATAATGAATTAAAGTGGATGTGTGTTGTGTTGATGCTCACCGACAATCTTGAGTCCTTCGGTGGTCTTGAGCCGGATGACTTGCATCTTGTTGAGGGAGGAGCGCGAGCTGAGCACGTGCTCCACACGTGCCCACACCGACAGCACGGAGCCTGATAGGACGTGGTAGCTTCTACGTCTTAACCCCACCTACAAAATAAACCGAGCTATTACAATTTTCTGTCAAAAAAAAAATACACAATCAGGTCCTAGAAGAAGATCGCAATTGTTAGAAATAAGACTCAAGAATAAGTCATATAATGTTTTATAATCAAATAAATAAACAAAATTTGTATTTATCGAGTTTTGGAATTTTTTTATTGGTTAAATATGGATTCCGTCTTCAAATAGGATGTCTTGACCTGTCTTGTTGTAAACAAAAAAGTGCAGAATGACTGTCGCAATTAAGTGTAAGAACTATGATTTTTTTTTTAAAAGCTGGCAGTGTTTGACGAATCACCACACCGACACATGTCGGATTCGCAGATTTGTAATGACCGCACATCTTTCGAGAAATAAAATTATTCTGTTTTGATTGTCGCTTGTGAATAGTTCATAGTTCTAGATTTCAATCCAACCTCATGTTTCAAACCTTTTGATAAACTTTGCGTTTTGAATAGGTATATGTATGTAATTAATAAAGTTATTCAGTTTTAAACAACCAACCTTTTTAATTTATACCTCATAACATAATTTCATCTCGCATTAGAAGGAATTGAACACTGACATTAAATACAAACTTGAAATTTAAAGTTTGAAAGGAGGCATAAGTCATTACTTTAGACAGGTTGTCACTCAAAATTAACAAAACTGGACAAAAAGATAAAATCAATGATGTAGGTCCCAATAACTGCAATGGACTGGATACGCAGAAAGAATATCAGATAGATGAATGTCCTCATGACTGTGTGTGTGCCCCAGTAGTAGCAACCTAAAGGCACATCGAGGAAGAATTAAACTGAGTGCATGGAAGTGCACCTCTGGCTATAATAACCATGCGGAAGTGAATACTAACCTCGCAGTCTTGCCCCATGGCCACGTTCCGGCAGTTGGCCCTCCAGTAGGCGTGCGAGCAGGTGGTGACGCTGGCCTCGTGCTGGGAGCTCCACGGCTTCTCCGCCTCTGTGGAGGAGGCCTTCTTGTACTTCTTCTCCATCTCGGCCAGGGACTCGGTGCGCACCTGGAGACCCGTGTTGGGTCTGTAACCAAAAGATTAACAAATAAATATATTAACCTGCTGGCTGTCACTCGGACGCCGGCGTCAGGGTTTTTATTTTATTTTTTTAAATGTGATTTTAACCCTGTATAAAGAAGCTGTACTAGGACAAAGTCAGAATAGCTTGCGCCAATATCATTCCAGACGTTGCTTTTTATTTCAGTAATTTAGCCTCTCGGAACGCCCTGATATTCATTTTCTGTGGTATACGGCCATCAAGTGACATAAGAGGGCAATAAATGAATATATTTGGAAATTTGCTACCAGGCCTTCAAACACTCATTTCTTCTGAAAGTCATATCCATAAATAGAGAATAGGGCTGAACATATTATTTTCAAAGCTACATCCATAAATAGAGAACAGAGCTGAACTAATTATGTATTTTCAAAGCTATATCTATGAATTGAGAATAGAGCTGACATATTATTTTCAGACCTACAGTGAAACCCTCTTAAGAAGTTCTCGCTTAAGATGTTTTCCTGCTTAAGAAGTTTGGTTTTTTCGGTCCCTTGAAGACCAAATGGCCCAATTTTTCCCACTTATAAGGTTTTCCCGCCTAAGTCTTTTTTTTCCGGTCCCTTGGAAAACTTCTTAAGAGGGTTTCACTGTATATCCATAAATAGAGAATACGGCTAAACTAATTATTTTCAAAGCTAGCCCCTATACATACAGTGAAACCCTCTTAAGAAGTTTTTTTTTTCTCTTGTTAGTTTCATTCTGCCATGTTTTTAGTTGGAATAATTTTGGAAAAAGGAGTCGCAAGCGTAAACATGACACTTTAACTTTAAACCGCAAAATGGAAATTTTATGAGTGATCTATTTTGGTGTTTGTTTGTTTTACGAAATATCTTTTTTAATTTTTAGCATATTTTGTATGTATGCACTGTAATCCGTCATTAAAGCTTCTACGTCTGCGAATGCACTAACCTCTCTGCATTCCGGAAATAAGGAATTATTATATCGACGCTGGAAAGGAAAAATGTTTAAAGCTCCATACAGCTGTGACATTAAAGATGAACCTAAACAATAAACTATGTTACAATGAAACCCTCTTAAGAAGTTTTCTAAGGGACCAGAAAAAAAATAACTTCTTAGGCGGAAAACCTTATAAGTGGGAAAAATTGGGCCATTTGGTCTTCAAGGGACCGAAAAAACCAAACTTCTTAAGCAGGAAAACATCTTAAGCGAGAACTTCTTAAGAGGGTTTCACTGTAATTGAATAAAATAGTATCAGCCTTACCAATAAGTTTTAAATTTTACACAGCTGATACAACCGTTCATAGCAACCGTTCACGATACATAAATAGTTATTTATCAGTTAAAAGTCAATAATTATTACGTAATGTTATTTCATAAAGCCTTGTTAATTCAGAGTAGAATGGCTATGAAATGGGTTGTTTCAATTCATCAAATTTCAATATAATTTTCTCATTATTTCAGTTCTGCAACTTCTCCATAATAATTAATACACATAATACCAGAACTTGAATAGAATTTTCTAGGAACTTGAAGATTAATTTCGAAATTTGATCAATTGTTAAAATTCTGCGAAACAACGGGCCCCTACGTATTATTAAGATAATTTATTTTCTAGCTTTATAACGCAAAAATTAGCTAGGTATTATAATTTGGAAAATGGAAAGTAGTGTCTCGTATTTACAAAAAAGCCAAGAATAAAAGAGTATGTACCTGTATATCTGGTACATCTGGTCTTTTTTGGACACCTTCTCGCCGGCCTTGTGGGGCACCTCCAGAGCCGTGGCCAGCATCGCGGTCTGCTTGCCGTTGCGCACCTGGTGCGAGAGATAGAAACCTTCGCGCGTACCCGTCAGGCCTGACCACTTGTCCACTGCATCCTGCCAGCTCATGCCGCGCTACAATTACAAACAGATCCATTTATTCCCACTTCATAAAGGTCTTTGAAGAGTTGAACAGACAACTAAGATTAAAATAAAATCTACAATAATAAAACTTATCAGAAGTGGAATAACCAAAGATTTTGACTCCTGTCTGTTATTTGACCTTCTTAAAATTTGCACAAACGATGGTGGAATGGTCAATCTCCGTGACAAAGGTGAAAATCTGTTTTCTGAAGCAGCACAAACACGAGACCCATGAAACTGGCATCTTAAAAATTGCAAAACACTTGCTGTCAGGAATTTCTAGTATAGATCAAAACCATAGACATATGAATATGTATAGACCTGCCCTAAGTGATAAAAGCGTATTATTTCCCCCTCCTTAATTCTGGGTTCCATGGAACCGGCTGGGCTGGCGTATAGGTTCGCGTAAATCTAGAAAATGTGACCTCATCATTCTTGTGCGGACTAGCGTCGAGCTCTTATCGGTACATTTTACGAAATAACACGGCAAAAATGGTAATTTGTGCTATTAAAACATGTAAAAATAGAAGTGAAAAAGAGTATAAACCCAATTGTAGTATTACCTTGTATATGCAGGCATTATTTGTCATTATTTTAAGCTTATTTACATCATATAATATGATCAGTTTTAGACATGAACCGAAATTCCCGGTCCCGTCGTGTGCACGTTGCAGTTTACTGTGATAAGTAAATTATGAAACATTTGTAAAAGTGTCTAACTAAACACGGTAACAAAATATTCGACTCTCAAAACAAGCGAACCTTTCTTCATTTTATATGGATTACACAAGTTTGTTCAAACCGGGCGAACAATTCGCGCTCCCATGTAAAAAGGTCTATTCATTCAAAAGCAGATTTTACTTTTAAGAGCTAAATGGTGATATTATAATGCGTGATGCCTATATACTGTCATATTGAAGGATTAACGAATCACATATCGTTACCGTCAACTCATCCCTCTCCGCCCCGCTACAGATGGTTACTACCCCTCTCCCTGATTCTCAAGTCTATGAATAATATGTCTGTGATCAAAACAATTATTTTCAGCTTTTCACAATTTCAATCTTTGAAGTATGCAACTGTCAAAAAAATTAAATTGTACATACCTCTACGTGAACAAGATGCAGCTCTGTTGGCGCCACACCCGTAGCATGTTTTCGCATGAAGCGAACCCGCTTGACCCTCGTAACGCTCTCCCCATGAGCCCCCAGATCCAGGATGCCGAGATCGAAGCGTCCTGACCGGCGCGCCGAAGCGATGATGGCGTGCAGCGTGTCCGTAAAGTACTTGAACAGCCGGTTCTGGAGTTCCACGGGCATGCCGAGGATGCGATTGAGAAATTTGGACATGTTGTTATAGTCCTGGAAGAGAAAGATAATGTTAATAACAGGACTTTAATATAGAAAATTGGCAAAACTAGACACAATTGAGGGAGACCATAGACATAAGAAATATTGTAAATGCCATAAAAAAACTTCTGGACATCATTTCGACGAGCTGGAGACAAACCACGTAACAACCATTTTGGAATCAGGAGAGTTCCAACACGTCTCAAATACATAATTTGTACATTGACGGCCGGCAAGCGAACATTGAAATAACTTCTCGCTTGAACAGAAAAGTAAAGTTCGCTAAAATAAAGTAACGTTTTGCAACGCACTCCGCTTCGCAGGGTTGAGTGCATTTAAGTTCATTAAAGGGACTGGGTTCTCGTACTTCATGATAGTCTTCATGACGCTGGTACCTTAATTATTATCTACTCTACCTTATCCAGGGACAAGACTCCCGGCATGGCCTCGCTGTTGACGATGATGCCTACTCCCACGAGGGCATTGGCCACATCCTGGAAGAAGTCCCCCTTGTAGTCCTGGGGCGGGGGTACCAGGGGCGCCTCGTACTTCATGATGGTTTTCATGGTGGCCTCCAAGGCGCTGCGACCGTACTTATTATCTGAGGAACAAAAAGATTGATTAACATCAGAAGAGTTCAAGAGGTTTTTTGGCTGCTCAATGAAGAAATAGCATTATTGAGTATTGAAATATGATATTTCCCATTTTGAGTAGACAAGATAGAATAACCAAAGGGGAAATTAAGGAAATCTTGAAATGAGGCTTCTTTGTTTTTGAACAGTTAAACTCTCATTTGTCATAAGCCCGCCGGCCGGGCTAGAGGTTAAAAAATAAAATGCGATTTTAACCCTTATGTATAAAGAATCTGTACAAGGACAAGGTCAGAATCACTTGTGCCAATATCATTCCAGACTTTGCTTTATATTACACTACCCTATATTAATGTTCTATGGAATACGGTCTTAATCTCTTAACTGTCATCCGACATTTAAGAGGTTAAAGATAATTAATGCTATGTTGTTTGGCTATTTGTGTGCCTGTGAGGATCTTAAATAATAATAACAAATACAGGGTGGCCACAAAAAACGGATTTCAAAATTCCCTGATAATTCCAGGTTTTCCAGGGCAGTTTTCACATTTTTCCCTGATATGTTTAATTCGATATTTATTTATTTATTTATTTATATAATACATGTTACATAATTGTGACATTTACATAAAGTTGATATATTAAATCACCATACTAGGCGGCTGCCTGTATCATGGTGACCAATATGGTATAGTTACATTGTATGAAATATGAAGTCTAGTGTAAACATGGAATTAGTATAAATCATGTTAAATATTGGAAAAATTATAATAAAATGTAGAAAATAGAAAGGAGAAAAAAAGTACATTAGCATTAGATTATATAAACAGGCTTCTAATTCTATCACATTCACTCATCAAAAAGTCTCCAAGCGTCTTCCTGAAAGTATGATATTTGGTTATTGTCTTTATTTCAATTGTTAAGTTATTGAAGATTTTTGGAGCAAGAAAGTTAAACTGTGACTGGGCCATTGAGGTTTTTGTTACTGGAATTATATAGTTGCATTGGTTGGAATATCTTGTATTATATTTTGATTCAAAGACATATTTTTTAATAAATTTGAATTTAAAATAGCAAGAAATGAATTTTACATATAGGGATTGTATATTAAGTATTTTAAAGTCTTTAAATAAGTCCTTTGTGGGATGAATGTAATGTACTTTGTAGATAGTCCGTATTATCAATTTTTGAGCCTTTACTAATGGATCTAATATAGTTTTAGAACACCCTCCCCAGACAACAATACCGTAAGAAATAATTGATTGACATAGAGAAGAGTATACTGTTTTTAATGTCTTTTTATTTAGTATATTTCGTAGTGATCTGAAGATATATGCTAGTTTCCGTATACGACTTGTTACGTTGATTACATGATCTTCCCACCGAAGTTTGTTATCAATTATTACCCCTAAGTATCTAATGGAGTCTACGCGTTCCAGTGGATTGCATATGCAACTAGCGAGATCTCTGCAATAATGTATTTTTAGTGAATGATTAGTTGAGGGTTGGCTTATACTATTGAGGCTAAATGTTAAATATTTCGTTTTAGCTATGTTTAACGTGAGTAGATTATTATCCAGCCATTCTTTAATGTTTTGTAATATTACTTCTGCTTTGTGGAATGTTTCTTCCCATGTTTTACTTTTTAGTACCAGGGCAGTATCATCGGCAAAAATGATCATATTGGCATCAATTTGTAATCTACATAGATCATTAATGTATATGAGAAACAGTATGGGACCGAGTACACTGCCCTGTGGTACACCAAAGTTGATTCTGGTTGGATTAGACGGTTTAAGTGATGGTAACTTAACAAATTGCTTTCTGTCTGTTAGGTATGATTTGAACCATTCGAATGCCTTATTCTTTATTCCGATTTTCTGTAACTTGGCTAGAAGGATTGGTCGAGATACTGTGTCAAACGCCTTAGCCAAGTCTAGAAATATTGCCAAACATTTGTCACCTTTGTCTAGGGCTTGCGTTATGTGTGATGTTAATTCTAGAATAGCTGAATCTGTGCTTAGTCCTTCTCTGAAACCATACTGGTTTGAAGAGAGAATATTATGTATTGTGAGATGGTCAATAAGTCTTTTTTTAACGATTTTTTCAATAATTTTGGAAAGTGACGATAAAATTGAGATAGGTCTATAATTTGATATATTTGTAGGAGTACCAGTCTTAAAAATTGGTTGAACCAAAGCAAGTTTGAGTTTATTTGGAAATATACCTTTATTGAGACTAAGGTTAATGATATGTACCAGTGGTTGGTTTATAAAAGGTTCAATTATTTTGAGTATGTTTGAGGATATTTTGTCGTGATTACATGAATGAGAGGGCTTTAATTGTTTAATAATTTGTGAAATTTCGGCAGAGTTAGTGGGGTCAAATGTGAGTGAATTATTTGTTTCACAAACTGATTTATTTATTTTGTCAGCAAGAGCATTTTCATCTAATGATGTTTTGTTTAAAATTTGTGACGCTAAATTTTTGCCGATGTTACAAAAGTATTCATTTATATGATTTGTCACAGTGTCTGGATCGTCTTTTATGGAGGTGTCTAGTCCGTTGATGTTTAATTTATTAATTGGTGGTGTTGGATGGTCAGTGTCAGATATTTCTTTAATAATTTGCCAAATTTTTTTATTGTTATTGCCGGCTCTAGACAATTTTTCTTTATAGTAGTTTTGTTTAGTGATTTTAATGAGGTTATTACACATATTTCTGTATTTTTTGTAAAATATTTGTGATTGTATATCTGGATTATTAATTAAGTTTTTGTGGAGCTTGTCCCGTTTTTTAATACAAAAAATTAGACCATTTGTGATCCATGGTTTAAGTTTTTTGTTTTTTGGGTTATTCAAAGGGGATTCAACGGTAACAGCCTCAATAAGTTTCAATAGTGTTTCAGAAAATGTATTAAAAGCAACATCTACGTCTGTGGAATTTAGGGTAGAGAGCCAATTTTCCAATTTAATTTTAGAGGTGAGTTCTTCGAAATTGATCTTAGTCTTTATTCTATTATCACATGAAGTTATGGGAATAGGTTTTTTATTCATAAGGCCAATTACTATTGAGAAGTGGTCAGTTATGGTTGATTGATATACAGTTCCTTTCGCATTTTTTTTTGTTCTTAGGAATATGTGGTCAATACATGATTTGGTCATGTCAGTTACTCTGGTTGGGGCATTAATGTGAGAAACAAGCCCGTGTTGAGTCATTAGATTTTTATAATCAAGTATTTGTGTTGACATGGGCTTAAGTATATCAATGTTAATATCACCGATTACCATTAGTTCTTCATTTGGTGCACAGTTCATTAAGGCCAAGTCTAAGGATTTAAGGAAGGATGAAATATTTTGTTGTTTAGGTGACCTGTATAGTGCAATAATGGTGGTCTGGTTTGTTATTATTTTAAGGCAGTTGGCATTATCGATGGATAATTCAGAGACAATCGGATCTAATTCGGATTTTACATAGACAATTACTCCATCTGACTGTGTCTTATTATTCAGCGTATTGAAAACTGTAAATCCTGCAATGTGTTTTTGAGTGTAATTTGATTTGATCCAACATTCAGTTAAAACTATTATGTCAAAAATATTATTCAAACCTGCAAGCGTTACAAGTAGATTATTATAGTTCTTGTCTATGCTGCGAATATTTGTAGAAAATACTTTTAATCGCGTATAGGGCTCTAGTATATTTATGCACTTTGAGGGATCATTAGTTTCCGGAGTTATTATTTTACCATGGTTTTCTATTTGCAGATTAATATCATTCATTTGTTATGACAAAAATAGTTTTTTGTTTTGTTTTCTCTATTTGGTTTACAATGTTTAAAAAATAGAGAACAATGATCCTTTAAGTACAAACTGAATGTAACATAAACATTTATAAAGAGAGTATGTGAATGTGATAGATAGATAAGAACAAGGTTAGTAGTTATGCTAGAGAGAAGTGCATACAATAAATAAATTAGAACAAAATCAACAGTTATAATGATATGATAAAAACCAAGCTTGAGCATTTGCAGTATTTTTTTAGCAAGTTTTAGTATGGCGATAAATATATGAAGTGTTGCAAGTAAACCTACAATGAAAATGTAACTGTAAATGTTGTTGTTGTTAGTGAATATAAGAGTGTATAAAAGAGGTGTTACTTGTCTACATGGTGAGAGTATTGAGCAGTATCGTATGAAATAACGCATTTTTAAGGTAATTATGTTAGAACCAAAGGAATCTATTAAGGAAAGTATGAATATATATTTATATTGACGAAAAATATAATTATTAATGCTATGACTCATAAAAATTGCATGCAAAATATTGTTGACTAGATTAGTTACTTGTTTCTCTAAAAATATTAAAAAACTAGAGTTTAGAATAAGGGTAGTAATTGTGTATGTTTCAAAATGATTTATTTGTAAGATAAGATGTTTAAAACATATATTAGTAATATAGTTGATATATGGATGAAAATATTTAAAAAGATGTTTAAAGTAAATATGGTTCGGTTGCATTTTGCTCAAAGTTACAAATAAAATTGAGTTTAAGATCATTAGAGCTCTAGTAATACTATCAAAAATAATTGCAACATGTATAAGATGGATGGTAATATGTATTATATTGGTTCGCTGTGTTGTTTGCATTTGAGTAGTAAAAACTATTAGTACATGAATATAATATACGAGCGTAATATAATATAATATAATAATAATATAATATAATATACGATATGTGAAAAAAAGATAGAATATTGTAATATAATCATTGATATCCGATATAGTAGAGGGGTGTAGCTGCACGGTACCTTGTATAATCAGTCACAGTAATTGACGTTTTGCACGTTCAAGATCTGTTATATTATATATTGTAATTATCTTAGAGGTATCAGTTTGGCGCAATAGAATTCGCCCTCCAGCAGTCCAAGAGTGTTTGAAATTATTTTCCCTTGCAATTTTTTTTGTTTGCGATAACAAAAATTTTCCTCTTTGAGTCAAGTGTTCGGAAATATAAATGCGGTTGGCGTCTTGTGATAATCCCAGGTCCCTTGTGTTTAATTTGTTTGTCTTGATAGTAGTAGATTTCTTGTAAGTTTTGCATTTGGATAGGAAGTCATCGCGGGATTCAATGTTTTTGAACGTCGCTACGATAGATCTTGGGTTTTTATCTGAAGTCTTCGGTCCAAGCCTGTAGATTTTTGTTATTACAGATTGCACGTCGGTATCTTCGTAGTTTATGATTTTAGAGATTTTTTTAAGAACTTCTGCATTTTTTTCAATATCTGACTCCGGAACACCTCTTATATCGATGTTGCAGGTTTGGCTTAAATACTCCAACCTATCAATTTTTTCGTCTTGTTTCGAAATAGTATTTAGTAGGATGTTATGATGATTTTTTTGTGCAATTAATTCTTCGTTGGCTGTTTCATGGGCTTTTTCCATAACATTTATGCGCATTCTAAGATCCTCTTGTTGATCTGACATAAATTGGATTGATTTTAAGATTTCGTTATTTTGTGTGACAAGTGATTCGTATTTATTTAAATATGAGTCAAATTTTTCTTCCACGAATTTCATTATCAATGTTTTAAAGTTTGTTAATTCTTTTACAAATAATTCTGTCGTTAAAAGACCTTGGATTGTGCCATCTGTGTTTGAGTTTGGTAAGTTTTCTGTGTCGTTTGATTCAGCGTGTACAGATTTCAGCGGTTGGGTTAACTGTTTTGCTTGTTTGACGGTAGATGGCTGCTCATGTTCGTTTAATAACATGTCACTTGTAGGTTGCTTGGGTTTGTTATTTTTTACATTCCTGGAACACTTTTTACACCTCCACTGTAAACTTCTGGCGCTGCGACGTGATGTTTCAATAATTTCAGCACAGCCAAGATGGTAGTTTCTTTCACAGACACTACAGCATATGAAGTCTGATGGGTTGACAATGTTTTTTTCACATACAATGCACTGTGTATTCATGATAATGAATGTGATACACCAGCTTTACGTAAACAGTGATGTTTAAATGTTATTAATGTTAATTTTATTATGTGGTAATCACTTCGGCGTCAGTTAAATTATGGTAGGCGGAGTACGTCACTATTAATGAATTTTACAACAGTCGATTCTATCTAGAGGAGATCGACACTTCGTGGCAGATAGAAATGAAGGAAAAACACTAAAGATAAGCCACTTCGCGAGGTAAAAATTCGCTGGTTTGACGCGCGGTTTCAAGTTGAATATAATTGAGCACTTTAAACTCGGTTCAATAACGTTTTGTTTGGTGATTTTTTATTAATTTAGTGTAGACTTAGAAATACGTCAACACTAGACTTGGTAGGGTAGAACAATGAGAATATAAGGGAATATCGTTCGTTAGATAAATAATAAAGGGAATTCTGTCATCTATAGCATTTACTATTTCTTTGCATCACAATAATCTATTAAACTACTGGAGCGATTTTTGGCTTATATATGCGCCATTTCAATTGTCTAAGATTGCTTTCTGGATAAAAAAGCCAATTATTTCTTTATTCAGCAAAAAAAAAATTAAAAATATTTGTAGCTCCCTCCTGTTATTTTGGTCTTAAAATAAAGCTATTGAAATGTTTTATCTATTATAACTATAGATGTTGCAAATCTGAACTTCGTAGACTACTTTAGAACGATGTTAAAAATATTTTTTTTAAATTAAGGCGCTCCGCTGACAAGGCAACTGAAACCAAACTAAAACCGGCTGGTTTCTATGTTTTGATTGGTCAAAAAGCTTGTTTAACCATAGACGAAGAACTATCAGATGACAGCTGGCAACTAGCAACGGCCGGCCACGGCAATCAGTACCAGCAGTGCGAATCACGAGTTGCCGCTTGCGTTATCATTGACAACAGGTTTTTGAGTGATTGTGCAATGCAGGCATAAAATTGGTTAAAGCACTAAGAGATTTGATGTTAGAATGTGGATGAAGCAAGAAGTGCTCGGTTTGTCAGAAACGACATGTCACATGACTAACCTTAGAAAATACTTAAAAACAAATCTTAATTCTTAATTCAAATATGTATGATGTTTGAATGTGGATGAAGCAATAAGTGCAAAAAACCACAATTTGGTAGGCGGGTATGGGTACCGCCGTCCTGGGAACCATTTATTGTATAACCAACACCTCTGCCACAGGTAATTCCAAGTGGTTCTATATGTTTGGTGACTTAGCAGGAGTGCTCGGGTTCATGGAGTGAGGTTCGTCCGGGTCTTGGGTCTATTACAACCGTAATTGGTGTCCGACCCTTTCGTTATAACATTGCTAGCTTTTTCTTTACAGATTTCGCACCTAATGGAATAGAGTATAGGGGAAAAACCAAGGCGGGTGATTTTTGACATGATTGTGTTGCAAGGGCTATTTACGAAAATAATCATAAAAAATACCTACCTATCTAGTTTGTCTTTGTCGGCATATTTTTTGTTACACACGCCACAAGTTAAAATAATAAACACAACTTTGGGACTTCACAAATCTAAAATAACGAATTTTGTTTTATTTTTGGAATTCCCTGATATTCTAAAAATATTTTGAAATTCCCTGACATTTCCCTGATAATTCCAGGTTCGGTAAAATTCCCTGATAATTCCAGGTTTTCCAGGTATTCCAGGTTCTGTGGCCACCCTGAAATAATAACATTTAGAGAAAAATGAATTAACAATATTATTCATGAACATACCAATGTTAAACTGAGATAAGTCTCTGGTCTCTGTCGCTCTCCTATCTCCGTGCGTGAGGGCTCCCAGTGACTCTAGACGCTTGGCCACGGTGGAGGCAAACCTCCTCTCTCCAGCCAGGTCGGATATAAGGAAAATGTATTCAGGGGCGTTCACTTGGTTGGATCTGTGCGTTCGGCCTGTGGGAAGACAAATATACAAATATTCAACATTCAAATGACAGCTGAATGAATCAATGTTATTTATGTTGTTAGGGTAAGAGTTGGTGCCTTACCAAACTGTTGTACAGCTCTGTCGGCCGACCAGGGCAACTCTAATGTGATGTGTACCCTTCTTCTTTGATTTCTTGCTCTGAAACACAAAATAAAATGAACATAAAAAAAAATTCTGGTCCCTACAAAAAGTTGTCACTAAATTGTTTACCGTTTATCCAGAAACTGGCAAATTTATTTTTTAGTTTGCCAAGCTGTAGGAGAATTTCAGTACATAATTGTCAGGATATTTGTAAACCGGGAATGTGCGTCTTTCTTTAAAAATACAGGCAGTTTAAATTTAATTTAGTGTCTGACCTCCGATCGCTCTGCAGGGAGATACCGCTACTGGCCGCCTCGGAGATGATGGCCACGTCTTTGTCTCCGTCCATGAAGCGCTGCTTCTCCGTCAGGTTCAGCGTCTCCAGGGGCACGTCCGCCTCCGAGCGGCTCTCGTACATTATCTGGCCATCTTCCGTTTGGATCACGCGGCCCTTTCTACCCGTCATCTGAAGGATAACATTGTTTCATGGACATTTTGACTTATGAGGATCAAAGAATTTTGAACAGAACAAATTGTGTATTATTTTTCGTAATTTATTTATTATTTTGGTAAAATAATGCATTCAGAGCCAGTTCTTCAGTATACTCCGGAATATTTTGAGTAAGATTGGTTTATCAGAGACCTATCCGATGACAACTTAATGAATGTAATGTCTCTCAAGTCGAGCTTAAAAGCAACTGAAATACCGACCCTCAGCCCCAAGATATTCAATTTTCATACATATTTGATGAAAATTCTTGGGTGAGGAGCACGAAGCGAACCACACAGCAGAAAATCTATTTTAAACTGGCAACACCAATTCCATTATGAACTTATTTGAAAGTAAAAATGTTGAACCAGGGATCGATAACCCAGATAGCATAAGAGTGTAACGTATAAAAGCCATTAATTAAAAGCGATCTTGCACTGGGCCCGGTTTCACAATTCCATTTTAAAAATGTAAAAAAATTCAACTCACTTCTGCCACATTCTCGGGCCCGCCAAGCTCATCGATCAGCTGATCAAGGGTATTAGCCGGCAGCCTCTCTCCCAGCTTTTCAATTGCAACTAGCAACTCCTCCTTCATGGTGCACGCTCTCTCGATGGCGTCCCTGGGGGGCGGCTGCACCTTCTGGGGCCCGAGGTAGATGCCATTGGTGCCGATGGGGGTGCCCGTCAGACTGCCCGTGGGCGTCTTGATTGTCACTTGGTGGTTCACGATGGCCGCGTCGTTTGTCTTCCGCTCTATCAGTTCTTGGATCTTGTCTTGGGTGGAGGTGGGTTTTTTCTTTGGTGGGGTCACTTTTTTTACTTTTTTCTTTTCGGTGGTTTGCTTTTTCTTTCGACCTACCCAGGGTTCTAGAAAATAAACAAATAAAAATATTTCTTCAAACTTTGCAAAATCACTTTGTGGCGTCATTTTGAATTAAATTAAAACAAATAACTTTGTTTAAACCACTAATAGAAATTAATTTTAGAAACAAATCATTCTTTTGATATAAATAAAGGGTTAAAAATTTTACACACAAACTCAACAGATTTACAATTAGCAAACTTAGAAATTTTAGAAATTAGAAAAAGTGTTAATAGTAAATTAAATATTATTAATAACCAAATATTTTTTAAAAATAGCCATCTCTTAAACTTATTTTCTTATTAATAATTATATTTAAAATAATTTATTTTTGTTGTTTAAACATCTTTATTATGTTTTGATAATTTATATAATGTAATTTTTCATATTTTTTAAATAATTTTTATATTTAATTTTAAATAATTGTTTTTTACGATATTTTTTATTAATTAATCACCTCTCTCTAAAATATTTTTGTCCATAGTTCTTTTTAGTCTATACTTGTTTGTTTATTTTGTTATTAATGTCATTACTACCCTGACGAAGAAACCATCGGTTTTGAAACATGTAGGTAATTGTGATTATATTAGTGGTTTAAACAAAGTTATTTGTTTTAATTTAAATAAAAATATTTTTAAAAAACTCAATCTTTTTTTTCTTTGAGTTTTGTGAATAACCAAAGTCATGAGCCTGAGCCATGAAGCCTGAAAATATGCTTTTTAAAAAGCTGGCACAGATCTAGCTATAAAATCTTTTATTAACACCCATGTCATTGGTACAGATCCATTTAAATAAGCTGTTTTACAGATAGGTATGTACATATGTCAATGGAGTCATTTCAGTAGAACGAGGCATTACGGCCTCTAATTAAAGAAGAGGTATCGTATGTGTTGGGATTCCTTGGCGCGTGCTCGTTGGAATGAAAAACATTCGATGATAATGATAATTGCGCATGCTCGTAGGAATTAAAAACACTCAATGATAATTGCCGAGTTGTTTTTTTACAATTTACAGGTTTTTTAAATGTGGTAAAAATTCCAACACTAGCGGACTGCAGGTATGAATGTTGCTAGGTTGTGTTGCGAGGCTGCTGCCTCGTTACCGGCTATGTGAATTGCGTTGACTGACTGACTAACTGACAAGACTACAGATACTAACGTCGTGGTGCTGTGAATTACTGATTGCAGCTCTAGACATTTCCAGCAGGCGGCGAGATAATAATTCAGCATAGGTAGATAGCGGTGCGAGGTAACGCATGGCACGGCGAAAGGTAGATATAGATAGGTCGCCACAGAACTAACAGTGCTTCCAAAAAATGCGGAGGACATGAAATTTTATTCGTAGTTGATATTTTGTTTGTTAAAAATCAGAGCAATTCTTCAAACCGTCTTATACAAAACAACAAGCTTGTAGAATGCTTAATGGCATTCTACTTTCCTCCCTCACTTAGTATGGGCCTCTTAAAAACACAGATAAACCAATTCCTTCTTAGAGATTCTAAGTTCTTCTTTCATATGGTGGGAGTCAAAGAGGAGCAGGTCTAAATCACATAAACTTCTCCCATTGGATCTCATTAATTCATTAATGGAGCGGGCATTCGTTGACTATTAATTTAACCTGGGTCACAACACTACTAATGGAGTAACATAAAAAAAATAGTAGTAATAATAATTACCGTCATCGCTGTCGCTGCCATTGTAGAAGGGATTGAAATCACTGCTCCGATCGCTGCCCGACGCATTGTTGTCATCGTCTTCAATCTCCAGCGTGCTGTTGTTGTCATCATCCTCTGAGTCGCTGATGATCGCCACGGGGGGCGGCGAGGGGGAACGCTCTGAGCCCGATGACGAGGAGTAGCGGCGTGGTCGCTTGACTGCGCGGCCCGAGGAGCGCTGGTTGGCTGCCGCTAGACTGGCTGCGGAAGCTGCAAACGATCAAATTATTATGAACTCGAAATCTTAGAGCATTGTAAGATTTTGTAGGTCACATACTGCGATGGGCTGGTTAAAAGAGTGCCAGATGGTAGGATGCCGAAAGTTATGACTGTATGGGTGCCTCAGTGAAAGCTACCCAGAGACAAACGAAGGAAGAGATGGGTAGAGGAGAATTGGAGGAGAACGGTGAAGGACCGCAGCCAGTGGAGAACATTGCAGAGTGCAGAGGAGGCCAAATCTCACCCTGGGATGTAGTGCCGTGATGATATAATGATTTTATAATATGGAAAATGTATTAAATTGGCATTAGCGATGGATCCCTGCTTATAAATAATTTAGTCACTTACGTTTCCTTTTGACTGGTGCCTTTCCATTGGACTTTTCATTGATAACAACACCAGATTTCTTGGGTGGCTCCAATCCTAGTAGTCGGTGTATCCTATCTCGGTTGGGGGCGGGGAAGTGTTTTTCTACCAAGGTCTGCATAACACCCCTGAAAACAAGACACCATGATACAACATTACATTAACCAAGCAAACATAGGTTGCGCCGTTTAAATCGCATTATAAATGAATTATATTACATAACAACCTTAGGGATATTGTGCATTGTTGAAATAGGTAGTTAGTGTTCATCTTCGACACAATCACGAGTGTTGGAAACTTACTTGGCTGTAGAAACAAAGTCATTAAGTTCTCCGTCATCTCTCTCCAGCTGTTCCAGTGTGCGCGCCTCTCCCGTGCTCTGCAGACCTATCACCACGCACTTGCCACACTTCACGGCCTCACGTGCTACGATCACTGCATGGTTTACCTGCAATCATAAATTCAATATTAGAAGATAGAATAGGAACTAAATACATATGTTTAACTAGCAGAATAACTGACGGAAGCTAGTTGGTACAAAGATTTATCAATCAATATTAATTTTTTAAATATTATTAAAAAAATGAGTGTCACTCTGACCTTGGAGGCTATGCAAAGATATTTGAAGAACCTTTGATGAGCAGACCAGAACTGTCCCCACATGGTCTTCTTCATTCGATTCTCTGCGTCTATTAACTCTGCTGCCTCAGTGAATTTTTGCATCGCTTCCACCCACTGGAAAAAAAATAATGACAAGTCAAAAAAAACAGCATGTTGACACAACCATCCATTTTGGTATTGCTCATAGCTTCTTTGCAACCTCTCCCCCTTTCTCATAAATAATGCATGTGACAGAAAGAGAGGTTACAACTGAGTAGTAGGACCGTAGTAGGAAAAATAGCTGTACTAACCAAAGCAACAGATCTGTCATAGGTTTCTTTGAATTCCTTTGTTAGCGGGACCTCTTCAATCTTAAATGCTACTCCATGGAAGGACAATTGCCTCGCAATGTACATTCCTCGAAGTTTCATGTCCATAGCTACTATCTCCATGGCACCAACACCCCTAAAACAAAAACAAACAAAAAAAATCACACAGTATTCAATTTTTTTATTTTTTTATTTACTATTTTCATTGAATATTAACTGTAACGTTGTCCATAACGCGAAACCTTTTTCTAAAGAAGAAGTAAGCGCAACATAGCATAATTCCCCAAAAATAAATCACGATAATACTTTTGGCCGTGAAAATCTCAAATCATATCATTGAGGAAACCCGGTCGCCGAGAGAAATTTGAACAATCGGTATTTTACCAAACTGTTGCTTGTCACTGTCGCTCTTACTCCCCAGAATACTGATTGAAAGGGACAACTGCACTTCAAGTTAATAATACAGTGGTGCCTCGCATAACGAACGCCTCGCACAGCGAACGCTGCACACAACGAACTTCCTTTTCGTTTATTTCACGATTCATACAACGAACTTCGCTTCACACAACGAACTTCGCTTCACACAACGAAGTCGCCCACTTCACACGATCACTGCCGATTTATTGCATCCTTCCGCGCAGGCAGTCGTTAGTCACTGAGCAGTACGCTTAACTTACGTACGTGTCGCAGCAATCGTTCATCATTACAACGAAGTCGCCCGATCTTCTACGATCACTGCCGATTAATTGCATCCTCCCGCGCAGGCAGTCGTTAGACTCGTTAGTCACTGCGTAGTACGCTTAACTTACGCACGTATCGCAGCAATCGTTCTTCATTACGAATTAAATCGCACACGTATCACGGCAGTCGTCCTTTTAAGATAAACTCAACATTTTTTTTATATGAAGCAAACAGGATCAACGACCTGTACTCCGATACTCTTGTCCGTTATTTCCGGCAGATGTTGAAGAAAAGAGAGAAACAAACGACTTTGGACAGGTTTTTCACTGCACCATCGGCCAAAAAGCGGAAAATGGATGAAGATGTGCAAGATTCGATTATTTCTTAAAATTAAAAAATGTGTGTTTTTTTCATTATGTTTTTAGATGTATCTAAATAAAAATAATAACAAAAAATTTATCTTTTTTTATGTCATCTTACCATATTTTATGCTACAGAACGAATTATTTTTTTTAACATGTATTGTTATGGGAAAACGCGTTTCACATAACGAACTTTTCGCATAACGAACTTGCTCCTGGAACGAATTAAGTTCGTTGTGTGAGGCACCACTGTACTTAAATAAAATCATCAAAATCAAGGTTTTGTATTCTCAATTTTTCTCCTCCAAAACTGGACCGATTTTTAATATTTTTTTTACTAATTGTGTTAAGAAAATACTATATGTCACTCTATAACATTTTGCTTTTTTAAAAAATACATTGCCTAGTTTATATACTGAACGTCTGTTGATGGCGTTCAAACCAGACAATTTTAATGATTTTTTGAGGGTCCTAAACGACTCCTAAAAGAAGTAACTTATCAAAAAAAGCAAAACATACCGACACGCTAGTGGTCGATATCTATATTATATTAAAAAGTATTTGCAGTAGCGTCAAAATCCAGAGAGGAAATTGGATACACGTTTGAATGGACAAAACGCTGCACGGTTTCCTCTTAAACCTCGCATTCAAAAAATATGTTTCTAAAGTCCACTTATTTATCAAATAATGACCAACTGGACCACGGAGGCCACGTGTCTTTGCAACATAGTTATATTAATTAGCAGATCTGACTCGAGCTACCTCTTCTCCACGGCGCCGATGAAGTCGTTGAAGATGGGGAAGGGCGTCCCCTCGCCCCACATGCCCAGCCGCACCATGTAGGCCATGTTGCGGGGCTCCGAGGCGCCCGTGGCTGAGGCGTACACCACACGCGCGTTGGGCAGCCGGTTCTGCAGCTCCAGGGCGGTCAGGCCCGTCTTGGTGGGCTTGGACGAGCCCACAGGACACAGGTTCTTCGCTTTGTGGCACTCGTCAAACACAATCTATTTAAATTCGGTTAAGGAAGGTAATTGAAATACTTCCTCTAACGGCCACAATGCTAATAATTTCTAAAACCCAATTGCACTGTATTATAGAAAGATGGCTAAAGAAACGGACGATGAATGAAGAAATAATAAATGGTTTTAGAGAGATTGGAGGTGATACCAATGTTGAAAAGGTAATGGGTTGGCCACACTGAATAGATAATACACCTAGAAATGCATTCAATTTAGGTTTGAATGGAAACCAATGTCACCACTTAACCTCTTGCAGGCCGCAGTCCCCCAGTTATGTATAAAGAAATTGTATGAAGAACAAGGTCAGAATCGCTTGGGCCATTCTCGTTCTTGACACGAAATACTGGATAGCATTTAGCCACTCCGAATAGTTCATATTAATTGCCAATGACGCGCCGGGCACCAAAGATGGCGGACAAAATGGCTGCCGCTTGATAATATGAACGCTGTCATATTCGTAGTCGATATTTATTCATTGTTTTTGATAAAAATCCGTTGTGGAAAGCATAGATTTGAGTGATTATTAGGAAGTTCGTTTTATCTACATTATTTTGATGTAATTTTTGTATTATAAAAGATATGTTATAAAAATTGAATTCGTAAGAAAGGTGAGAACTGTCAAATATTTTACCTCATTTAGAAAAAAAATATTTTTTGTAAGCTGACTTTCAACAAGTTAAAGATAGCGGTCTGTGAGACTGCACGTCCATAGTAGTGTAACGAAAATGTTAAGTCCATAGAAAGGTTAAGAGTATTTTTCCAGATAGAGGGTAAACTTTTACTCGAAGACTAATCAAATGGACGATGGATATATTGATGTGTTTTGTACAATGTTAGTTTTTGTATTTTCATGAGAAGGATACACATCCATCAAAGTCCTCCCCGCACCACTGCAATAGCTGCTTCAGTCTGGATTTATACTTCCCCACAGAGGACTGTGACTCCCCGATGAGGGCCGAGTACGTGGAGAACACCACACCCTTCTTCACATTTCCGTTTATGGCGGATGAGATCTTTGCATATTTCAACTGCAAACAAACATTCATTATAATATACACTTTGAAATTGATGACACTTCAGTAAAAATACATTCAAAATACAGAAAACAATTGGCACATAAAAGAGAGGAAAGATAATTTTTACAATAAAATGCTTCCTTGCTCTTAAGCGTATATTATACCCTTGGAACAATTCATTTCCTGTTAAAATATCTTCATTTTTACATCGCTAGGTGGCGGTGATAGTCCCTTCTCGGACTTAAAATGTTCAACATTTAACATGCGTATATTGCCAACGTCCGTTGGACGGACAGGGCACGAGAAGAAGAATGGTTTGGAATTTCGTGGTTCACATTTAAAGTCAATTTAATGGTGTTTTTTTATTTAACTTCTAAATATTCAGCCTTTTAAACTATATTTTATAGAACTCATCATTATGATTACTACAGTAGAACCCCGTTAATTCGAAATCCATGGGACACCAAAAATCTAATTTCGAATTAACAAATTCCCACGTAAATCGAAATTTTATGAAAAAATAAATTATAAACAGTCGCCGAAAATCGAGTTCTTCGTTCGAAAATTTAAATTCGGGTAGGTTCTTCGGAGTAAATTCGTAATAATACGACTTATTCCTGTGAAAATCGAATTTTCGCAGCCGTTTACCGCCACGGTCGGTCTTATATTCGAAAAAATATATACCAATATATAATTTTTCCGTGCAAATAAAATTTTCGCTGCCAATTTCCAGCCCTTTAAATTCAGATATTCTAAATAAATTCGTAAAAATACGATATATTTCCGCATAAATGGAAATTTCGCGGCCGACATCCTTCGCAGCCCGCCTTTTAAATTGATATATAAAAAGTATATTCGTGTTATATTTCAAAGCCTAAATCGAAATTTGGCAACCGATTTCCGTCTCTCTCTTCTAATTCAAAAATTCTAAGTAAACTCGTAAAAATACCATATAATTATCGCGAAAAAATATTTTGGTGCTCGAATCCCGTAGTATCCGGCCATTAATTCAGATACCTACTCGTAGTAATTCATAAAAATACGATATATTTCCGTGTAAATAAAATTTTCGCTGCCGATTACGGCCGCGGCTGGCCCTTTAAACTCAGAAATTTGAAGTAAGTTCGTGAAAATACGATATGTTTTCGCATAAATTCGAAATTTCGCAGTCGATATCCGTCACAACTAGCTCTTCATATTCAGAATTCAAAGTAAATTCGTAAAATTTCGCATATTTTCCTCGTAAATCAAATTCTTACGACCGATTGCCGTCGCGGCCGGTCCTTGACATTTAGGTAAATTCGTAAATATACCACATTCCACTGGAAACCGATTCCGATTTACAAAATAATAGTACGAATTAGGACGATTTCCAACCGCTTAAATCCACATTTAAGCTCGTTTTACCGCCATGGCTGTCTGTCAGATTCCGATTTACGAAAAATATCTGATGATTATCATAATTTTTTTCGTGTAATTCGAAAATCGATGTTTTTCTCGAATTACACAAACAAAAAGTGTGCGGACAAAAATTAATTTCCAATTAAGAATTAAAGAATTTCGAATAAAAAACATTTTGTATGAAATATTTTTTTGAAAATGTCGAATTATCTACGCATTTTTCGAATTATCGGGGTTCAAATAAACGGGGTACTACTGTATACATAATTGTTAATTTCCTTAAAAAGATTTTGGTCTGTTTCTCAAACACCGTGTACATTCAACTTCATTGACTTCATTAGAAATTTTAAAGATAAAAAATAAGTAAGTATTTATTTCCAAACACTGTGTACACTGCCCAACAAGACATAACATAAAAAACGTTCACTCACACAAGGTCAGAGCTCGTAAAGACAATGAATTCTTACATATACTTGTAACTGAAAACAACACGAAGATAGTAACAAACAATTCGGAATACACTGAACTGGAACACCCTTTCAAACATAATATTTCTTGCATTTGAAAGAAATGTGACAGTTTATGTTAAAAATTACGTAAAAAAAGGGAATTTGTGAGTTCTGACTGTTTTTCTGGCTTCTTAAATTATTGCAATGTTTCAAGTAAGTTCCTTTAGATCTTTTACACCCAGTAATAAAACATTTTGATGGCATATTGTAAATACGTATGCTGTGAAACACGGAACGTACAGTTTCACCTCTGTTCAACGGGGGCTTCTCTCCCGGAATGGCAAGAAAGCTGTTGAAGTGTTGTAAAATATGGTGAAATTGAAGTATTTATTTAATTGTTAATATTCACAGATATCATAACGACAATATGAACCCGTACCTTGACAGATATGTGTATTACATACATAATTTAAATTAAAGACATTGTGTAAAATCATTAATTATACCATAGTCATAAATCGAAGTTTGAAAAGTGGGTTGTATGGTGTATCAATGTTTTTATTTTTTATGGTCGAATGCTTACATCATTTACAAAAAAAAATCCGCTGTTTGAAAAATAATAGTCCATTAAATAACAACAAAAAATATGAAGTCTGACAATGTCATACGAAAGGTAGTAATTCAGCTGTTTTAGAGGGTCGTTTTGCTGCAAATCACCTTTTTGCCCTATAACCTACTCTTAAGGTATTTTAAATTTTTTCAGAAAAAACTCTTAACCTCAGCCACATGGCTATCACGTACATATATGTAAACCATCGATGGCTACCTCTGTATGCGGATGTCGTTTATGAGATCCATGAAGTTAAAAAACATATTATATTGTGTTAAAATGTGTTGAAAAGGTCAGCATTAAAAAAATTCACATAAAGACCTATTGACAGCAATAATGTCATAGTTACATAAGTCTCCGGCTTGAAACCTTAGACAATAGTGAAATTCGTAAGAGCTGATTCCAACTTCATACTAGAAATATAACTTAAAACATAAGTCAACAATATAACTTTAAACTAAAGCCCAAATTAAATATGGATTTAAAAATAAAGAGATTTAGTACCTTATTCAGAGGGTAGACGTCGATTTTGGAAGCGCCGATATCTTTCAAGTCCCTCTCCGCATCATACCTGAGATCATTGGACACGGAGACCCAGATGGCTCTCTTCCGTCCTTTTAAATAATTTTCATAGATTATTCCAGCTATTGTTCGGCCTTTTCCCACTCCGGCACCATCACCTGGAAAACCAAACAATTGTTATTAGATTACATTAATACAAGCAATAACAGAATTAACAGAAGAAATATCTAACAAACAAATGCCACCTTTGGTATCCAAAGAATCCCCTCCCAAACTAATCAGTATCAAATGAACCATGAGACTAAAGGATGGATATTTGTGAGAGGAAACTCCAATAGTTGAAAATAAAACAATTTCTGGTCTAACTGCAAAGAAGCTTTCCTCTTAGCCTAATGCCAGAAAATGGTATCTGGCGGACAATATATAACCATGAGTTATACCAACTGTTTGCAGTGACATAAATAATTTTGACAGCCACACACGATGTAGCAAGGATGTAAATTAGCCAAACCCTAAAGAGTCTTCTTTATAATGTGACTCTCCAGTGTGGTTGCACTGAGATTAACTAAAGACTGTGATCATTATTCCAGTTTTGGCACATGGCAGAACTTACCGATGAGGAAACCAGCCCTGGACTTGTCGGGCAGCAGATGCGAGTGCGCCTGAGCGGCGTACACCACCGCTTCCAGCTGCAGGGCGCTCAGTCTGCCCGTGTTGATGGTGTCGTCAGGTAGCACCGTGCGGTACCAAACATCTGCCGCTTCCACAGAGGACAATGAAGCTGTCTCCACAACAGGGTCGGGGTGCTTCTTGCCCAATTTCACTGTCAAAAATGAAAATACATTAACATTAAATCGATAGAATAAGGTGCTCCCGCAGTCATTGTGCTTGTCATTGCGCAGTCAGGGGGCCTTAGGCTAGGTCTACACCATTTGTTTTTAATTGCATAGAAAATTGGCATACAATGGTAATTTGTACCCGCTAAGCTACTGTAAGTAGCTTGTCAGCAGGAGATTAGTTCCACAGAAAATAATGATACAACAATAAATGAAATTAATCATAACGCATTAGCGTAGTAAATATACACATACATAAATTATTCCAGAAGAGGATAAAATAATCCCTGCCTAATTCCAACAAATTTATTATGACTTGCTTTTTATGGATGCCCAAATATAATTTATCTGCACAAGTGAAAATTTAACTTGAACGTATGGTGCTGTATGATGAAGTAGAACTACATACATACATAATTTAAGTAAAAAATTCTCACAGCGAAGCTCTTGTTCCATTTTAGCACATTTTTTTAAATATGTAAAATGGTCAGTTAGCAATTCCAGCAATTTGGTTGAGTTATAAAGATATAAAATATTGTTTTATTAAAATAAATAACGTTTCGATTGTGACACGGAAAAAGCTAAGCAGACATCGCCTTCAACAACTAACAAAGATTTATATGTTCAAAAACGATTAGTGTTGTGTGATAGTGGCTGTAATTGGAATAATATATTGCAAGATATATTTACATTTTGAAGGCATGTAGTCTGCATATGTTTCAGCTACTCCCATTTCTTCATCATCTACCTCCTCTTCCTCGCCGACCATCTGCAGACAAAAATTAATTACAAATTATTGCATTAACAAGAAAATACTTAATAAAATCAGACATTAGCAAGAAATAACTCAATCAGGCCGGCCATACACGGACAGCTCGAGCAGTTAGCCAGTGATCAACATACACGAACCGCTCTTGCAGTCAGAGTCAACAGCTTGAGCTGCCATTGATAACTGCTCGAGCAGTTGGCAAATTTCAATTTTAATTCAAATCAGTAGCATCATGGGTTTGAATGGAGGAATAAAGAACGCGGGCGGAGGTAACTGCGCGAGAGCACTCGACAGCTCAAGCAGTCAGTGTATACCTTGCGACTGCTTGACTGCACAATCAAATTTCACCGAGCTGCCAACCGCCCGAAGCAGTTGCAACTGCTCGAGCGGTTCGTGTATGTACGCACGTAGAAGTCTGTAGTTCACTATGCAGTCGCAGCTTGAAGCAATTCGTATATGGCCGGCCTAAGGCAGGACATTTTCAAGAAATTACTTAATAAAGTCAAACATTTACAAAAAATGACAAAAGACAGACATTTTATCAGAGGAAATTCTGTACAAAATATTTCAATTCGAGTCTGCTATGAGTTTTAGGTAACCAGGAAAAAAAAACAGGACAGTAACAAAACACAACGCATTTAAAAAAAAGTTGGGTTAGGTAACTTTTTTTCAATGTTCTGTTTTGTCATGGAAACGAATTCTAAACTTGAAGTCGCCATTACAGCAATGAACAATTCCTACCTTCTGCTGCTCCCCGCCCCACATGTTCGCCAGGGGGGCTCCCTGTCCGGCCCAGCCCTGCTGCATGCCGCCCATGCCCCCCATGCCTCCCAGCATGCCCGCCAGTGGGCCACCCATGCCCCCGGCCAGGATCTGGTTCAGGTTCTGCAGCAGGAATGGGTTCATCGTCAGGCCCATGCCCGCCATCTCCACTAGAAGGAAAGAGATCGAATATTTTAGGAGTGACAAACAATACTTTTTGATTTTGATTGATGATAAAAAAAAAAACAAATACTTTTGAGACAATTTTTGTACATTGCGCACAACATTCCCCACATTTTACTCCATGCGGTTTACGTTATTCTTTACGGACTCGCGAGGTAGTGGCCTAAATTCAGTCGGAACCCGCCGACCAATTACAGAGCTTTAAATCTTTTCCAACGATTTATTAATGCTTTGTATAATTATATATTTATAATAAAATTCACTTATTATTCAAAATCGGCGATAGTTTGTTCAATATGAGTATAACATAATTTTTTTAAAGCCATAATATTTTTCACTGAAGTTCCTTTTTACTGTTAACCCATGGTTTGCGCATAACTCGAATCCGAGTCCAAGTTGGCAGCGTTATGAGCGTGAGCTCAAATTTGAGTCCCAGGTAAGTACTGATGGATTTCATTGATTGGTTGAAACAGGACTTTCGTCTTAAATTATGATTGGTTCAGTGATATGAACTTATATGAGTTTTCTTATTGGCAAATGTGTTTCAAATTCTTGCCTTTAGAAAAAATTATTTCCTTGTTTACGAAAATGCGGAAAAATTATAAACATAATATTACAATATTTAGTAATATAAATACTCTTCGTAATGTTTCCGACTGTCAAGGAATAAAATTTATTTATTATTATTTCAAATAAACAAATTTTTTCAATTTCTGTAAAATCAGTTTTTTTTCAATTCTCCGTTTTCACCTAGCATAATAATTGCCCAATAATTTGTCTATCGTAAGTAATAACTAATAATTTTTTTGAAGAGCATAAAATAAAGAAAAGTAACATTCCCAGAAAATGTGGCTTGAAGTGTTTTTTTACCAAGTCGATATTATAGAGAAAATTCTATAAAGTTATGAAAATAATAAATTCATGAATACTTGTAATAATAATAAACAAAGAGTGATAGAATAACGGTATCTATAATAAATATCTATACAAAATAATTTTTTAATTTATACTGATTAAAAATATTAAGTGTAGAAAAATGACTAATTCGGTTATAAAAATGTGTATTGTGTCAAAAATACTAATATAATAATACTACGAAATAAATATTTGCAAACCAAGCAAAAGAAACTACAATATGCGTGTTTAATGTATTAAAAATGTGTTCAAAATAATATATATTTTATTAAATTGCAGCAAGCATTGACTATACAAAAACTGTGGATTGATCTGAAATTACAGTTAAAATTGTGAACTCTCAAATGTCATATTTAATTATGACATTACGGTAATAAGCAGCAGATGTTAAAAAAATGACACTACAGCATCTGTAAAAACATGAAATTGCATCTATGACTAACTGTCAAAATGTTTTTTTCTCGTTACATCTATGACAGACCAGCTGTCAAAATATGAAAAAACATCTGTCAAAATATCAGGTGACTTTTATGCTATGATCAGTTTGTCAAAACAAGCGGATCATAGCGTAAAATAAGTACATGTCAAAACAGAAATTACAACCGTGACTAGCTGTGAAAACATGAAATTACACCTATAACTAGCTGTCAAAACAGAAATTACATCTGTGACTAGTTGTTAAAACAGAAAATACATATTTGACTAGCTGTCAAAATGTTGTGATAGACCTGACCAGCTGTCAAATGATAATCTATTGCCAGAAATAAAATTGTGTCACTTGCGTTCTTTACAATTAATAACCGTAGTGCCAATTTTTAAAGGTCCAACAGTCATAAAAACATTTTGACCTATATAAAATACACAAGATATGAAATGTAAAAAAATTAAATAAAAACCTGGCGACACAAAAATATTTAAAAGAAAAATTGAAGTAAATATATATTTGCAGTGGAGAGGAGCCCACTATCTTCTGAAGGAAAGTTAAATACAAAGATCACTATACTATTGAGACTATAAAGATCTACTGTTGAGACAGTAAACAAGACTTTTTAACCCTTTCAATGTCAATCACTCCCACAGTAGTGGCACCATACATGCAACAAACTTCTTATATTTCTGATTGAACTATGAATATAACAGAAAATCTAGCTTAATTTATGCTCATACTTAAAAAAACCATGCTTTATCTTGATGGAAGTTATAAAATTTTAATTTACAGCCGAAAATTGCTCATTATGGAGTACAAAGATTATTAATACTGATCTTGGTGTTGGAGATATAAAACAAAAAAACTAGGCTACATGCAATAGTATATATTATTAGAAACTATTTACAAAATATTAATCCCATTTTGAGTTAGCATCGGAACTCGATCCACTAAAAAAGTAACAAATAAATTTGAAAAGAAAAGATTAATGAATAATAATAGGTTATGCATTACAATAACCACTGGAGCGACAGAGCAATTAAATTTTTTTTTTCTCGGATTGCTAAAGGAAATTAAAAAAATCATACCTCCGAATTTGAATACGGAGACATACAAACTGATTATAGTTCTATGTAGCCAATAAATTCCCCTTTCTTTTGTCTATTATCATATATTTGTAGGATTTATAAAAAAATATATAATTAAATCTTTAACCTTAAAACATTTTAAAGAATCTAGAGAATATTTATTTTGTTATATTTTGAATGTACAATATATTATATAATCGTTTTAATAAATTTTTTTTTTTGAAAATTTGCCACATTTGGCAACAAAGCAATCTGAGGTTTTGGAAATAGTGCCATAATGTGGCAAAAAGCGCTCGAGTGGTTAAAAGATTTCAAGATCTAAACTACTTGAGAATATTAAAAATAATAATAATGAATACAGCGATAATTCAATAGTGAATTTGTTGAATATAAATTATCCGTTGGTGTAAGATAACAAATATAGGTTATGGATTACTAAAATATTTCAAGAACTAAACTACAAGAAAATAATAATTAATTCAGCGATAATTTAAAAGTGAATCTATTTGATGCAACATAATACAAGTGAAACTATGGAATACAACAAAATGCAAGTGAAACTATTTAACACAACATTAATAAAAGTGAATCTATTGAATAGAACATTAGCGCGTTGGTATAAGGCTGTGTCATGGCGACTCACTCTGTGCGAGCAGAGAGGCGGCGTTATAGGCGGCGGTGCTGGCGGCCCCCCCGCCCCCCTGCTGCAGGTGCTGCATGTGCTGCTGGCTCTGCGGGGCCTGCTGGAGCCCCTTGGGGGCCCCCCGTTGCGGGCCCTGCCCCGCCGGGCCCCCGGACATGAAGCTGGACATCAGAGGGCCGAGGCCCGCGTTCATGGCTACCATACACATATAATGTTACCCAGGTACAAACAACACACACTGCTCACCTTGAACATTTGCTTTTATGGTTACAAATATTATTTGTTTTAATTAAATTTAGGAAGTCAATTTTCTTTTTAGAGTATTTTTTTTTCTCACGACTTTTAATTAAGTCCTAGATTTTCCCATCCCTGTGCACAAACTACCTAATAATACTGTAGAAATAAACAATAATACGTTTTATTTTTTGACCACCTGTAATGATTTTCATACAATAGAACCTATCTCCAATTTTCCTGTACACACATCCTCTTGCAAAAATAGAACTAATGGTATGGTATTTGATTTTAGTCATAACAGAATAATAACAACCAGACGTAAGTCATTACATTTATTTCAGGAAGTGATATAATGATTTCACCAATCATAGGAAGATAACAGAAAAAATCTAAATTATTTAGCTATTTCCCACAGAAGCTTTTTTGAAGGATATTTTCAAATTGACTCCACGAGTACCTAGTCTAGTAATTATTTGTGATTTTATAAAAATAAATATAAAATATTACGCTGCCTTTTGAGAAAAAACAGATTTTACAAAATACTGGAATGTTTGAAAGTATATATGTATTGAAATTGTAAAATCCATGGAATATAATATTATATCATTGTTTATCAACGTTTATCACAGCTGATCAACGCACTTTTACTTTACCAATATATTTAATTCCTTATCATTCCCAGTTTCCTAGATTTGTACCATTATATTAAACTATAATAAAAATAATTAAAAACTAGTGCCACCATTCTGCATATATAATACGTCAGGAATGCAGTAAAAAGGTAAAATTGCTATAAAAATATTAAAATTATTTTAACTGCCAAACTTCATAATGTTTATATTGTGTAAAACCAGCCACCATTACTTTTAAGCATATGATTTGTATATATGTATATGTTACCGGAAATGTATGAAATCTAGGAATTGTATACAACTCCTAGGAAATGTATACAATTCCGAAGCTATTTAGGAAATGTATAAAATGTATGCATTTCCTAGGAATTGTATATAATTCCAATATTGTATTAGAAAATGTATAAAAAGAATGATTTCTGTAATAAAACACATTGTTTTATTTGTTATATTCTTATAAAGTTAAACTTTCATTTGGTAAGTAATCAGTCTGTTATTTAAGTAATTAACGCAGTTTGTGATACAAAATAAAGTGCCCCTTTATAGTTATATTATTATTAAATGTTTACATTTCCGATTGCTATTTAGGAAATGTATAGATTTCCTAGGAAATGTGTCTAATATAATTTATTTCAAACATTTCGGGGTGATTTTAGGAACTACATACATTTCCTAGGAATTGAATACAATGATGGATTACATCCATTTCCGTTAACATATATATATATATATCCACGGTGGGATTGACCATTAAAGAAGAAGAAAAAATACAATACTCTCTTAGTAATTCGTTGCTCGATTATCGACAAGTACTATAATCCGTCATTATTTTTACTAGTTTGGCCTATATTCGTATGTCAAAATTCAGTAGTCCACCACTTGCCCAGGCTCGAGCACCAAGCTTTGTACACTGGACGGGTTAAGTTATCTCACTCTTACACACTCAATAACTGTACAGACAATCTAACTTGCTCACGTTGACCATTTTTTAAGTCACCCAGGTTAGTTTTTTGATTTAGGATATTTTGGTTAGTCCTCTGTATTCTAGCAACTATCGCATGTGTTTCGGTTCGTTTCGTTCTGCCACGTTTTTTGTTTGAATAAGTTTACAAAATGGATTTTTCTCGCATGCGTAAACATGACACCTAACTTTAAACCAAAACAAAGAAATTTTACTAAAGATCGCTAGAAGTGTTTGTACTATTTTAATAGTTAACATATTTGTAGGTATGCACTATAATTCGCCGCTTTCACTAATTAATTTTCCGGGTTTTTGGGGCGGCGGATTAGTGAGAGAATACTGTAATGGTAAGCAGTGTTGTTATAAGCTGAAATATTTCTTCAAGCAATTAGTATATTATTATAAAAATATGTGTAGTTACTTTGATTTGGTGTAAATTATCATTATAACACAACCCTTATGAGGTTAGTCACAAATGGAAAAAAAATCAATATAAGGATTTTTTATCATTATCCCGTTAAAAAAAAAAAATTACAAAAGAAATAAACTGTCTGCTATTATTTATTTCATAAAAATAGTGTTTCAACATATTAAGGGATTAAAAAAAATTGCCACCAAGTTTTAAAATAGCATTTTATATATTTTTAACACAAATTTATATTTTGATGGATACATTTTTATTATTAATACAGAATATCATTTTTTATAAATACGAATATGCTGATTAAGACATTGAACCTATCCAAAAACAATTCAATTGAATAATGTGGAAAAATGAAGGTAAATTATATTATAATATTATTAATGATAAATGAATGATTTTGATAATATTCTCACCTGGGTTCATTCTGACCATCTCATATCCGGGCGCCACATTTCCCTTTGTAACGAGACCTCCTGGTATTTTGAAATTCTTATTTATTGACATCCCAACCGGCAAATTTGCTGAAAGATAAAGAAATTATTCAATTTTTGTTGCTTTTGTTACAAATTACACCAATTGACAGTCTTTGATTTGACCCAACTGTATCTACGAAATGATATACTAGTTTCAGAGAGAGATTGTATGCACGTCATCGTAAATCATTATAAAAGCTGTTCATAAAAATCTTCCTTCTCGTACGTCTTGCATGAAAACGAGAAAGATGAAGATACTAGAATGTCAAATGTCTTTAACCTCTCATTTGGCATAAGCCTGCCAATGGGCGGGTGACAGATGAGAGGTTAAAAAACCAAATGCAATTTTAACCCTTATGAATAAAGAAACTGTACAAGGACAAGGTCAGAATCGCTTGCACCAATATCATTCCAGATGTTGCTTTTTATTTCAGTACTCTAGCCTCTCGGAATGCTCTGATATTAATTCTCTATGGAATACGGCCATATGTGAGCAAATGTCATCCGACATTCAAAAGATTAATCATATTTTTATAGACATTTTGCGAACGCGTGTTTCTTTCGAACTGTAGAATTATTATGGTTTTGCCAAATATAAAAAAAAAACTAAAAAATTATTTAAAGAAATGCATACTATGGTAATAAAATTAACAAAGGATGAGGTAGAAACATTAATTACATACTTATTCGTTAATAATTTTACCGTAAAAATAATACGATATTCTCATTATAATGTATAAAAGTTCCTGTCCGGGAAGACTTACTTTTAGATTTATAACACTTTAAATTCAAATTATAATATTTTAATTAATGAAGATAATATTAGCGAAAGTCAATCGAAAATCCGAAACTGAAAAATCAGAAAAAGATACGAACACATCTGAGACTCGAACCCAGGACCTCTAAGAATCCGGGCCAACGCGCTATCCACTGCGCCAACGTATCCCTAGGGATATTAGGGATATTTTAGGGATACGTTGGCGCAGTGGATAGCGTGTTGGCCCGGATTCCCAGAGGTCCTGGGTTCGAGTCCCAGATGTATCCGTATCTTTTTCGGATTTTTCAGTTTCGAATTTTCGATTGACTTTCGCTAATATTATCTTCATTAATTAAAATATTATAATTTAAGGTTTAACTCATTAAGTTAAAAAGTAAAAAATAAAAACTTTAAATTCAAATGTCAGGAAATAAACACTTAAAAAATCATTAATCTTGTTTTCTTTTTGTGAAAATGTTATTTAACGAATTTGTTGTTTATTATTGATAAGATGAAACTAATAAAATTTTATTTCGATACAATTTTACGGTAATAATTTTTTATTGAGACATACATTTTCGACTGAACATATAAATATTATGCACTTGTAAATAAGAAAAATTCTTGTACTGACTCGCCTTTTTATATCGATTCCACACATTCATTATTGTATGCAAAAAAAAATAAAATATTATACATCTGAATCATCGGCGTAGGTACATAAAGTTTAAGTTTAGACTTACGGAATTCAATACATCGTTTGTGTGAAAGCACTATACATGATTATTACATACATATATATATATATATATATAGAACATTATTAATATAAATATATTATATTGTAAAGGTACCGTCAATTATAGAAGAATGGTCATTGTCACACATCAATATTATAAGAGGCAAGTTAGGACGTACGTTCCCTTCAAATGCTTCATGATGACGTGGATACAACCTATGACTGGTTTTACATTAATGTTTGTGCAATAGATAAATTTTTTTATCAACAAAATATCTATTTCGAAATAAAATTCTGCACAAGATACTAAATACCAAGATACAAAAAGTACATCAGAGAGATAAAATAAATAAAAACAGGAAATCAACCAACCTGGTCAATTCATACATCTCATTCATAAAAAATACCATACAACATTTTTGAAATTTTTAAAAATTAAATTTTTTTAATTAAAAATGGTTTGTCATCTATGATGACTAAAGCATGATGCCTCAGCATTTTCATTATTGATAATTTATATATATAAGTAGAAATAATTACCAGAATGTAATAAGGAATTGGGATTTTTTGGTTTAGTGTTAACAACCACCAAAGGGGGCGGCTTTGTAGATTTGGGCGGTGGCAGTCCCGCTGCTGCAGCCAAGGTTTTACCTCCTCCTGAAAAATTAAAATTATTATGTGTGTCATAAATTATAGCTGCGGCAGAATTATTAAACAAGGTTCCATTAACAAAACAACAACAAACTCAGGTGAGAAACATATTCATCAACAACAAAAAAATTATGCAGGAACATAATTATTTTAGAAATTAATTTTCATAACTACAAAAGCTATTCTTAAAAAGTCCCCCAAACTTAAGAATGTACAAACAAGCAGTGCGTACGCATGAAATCATAAACAATAGACCCATGTGGAGATTTGGCATGTTTGCTTGAAGTCATGATTGAAGACTGTCGCCAAGCTACGATCAAAGTACACTGATCATCAAAGAGACAGAATCAATGAAAGTTATGCGTTTGGTGTGCAGGTAAAAAAAAGGACGGCGCTGATGTGCGCAGATGCAATTTGCAGTAGTGCGGGTGAACTGTTTCACAATAATAAATGGTTCATGGTCCATCAACCTTGTTCCTATTATCTATGAAATGAAAATATCCATATCAATTTTGCACCGCCGCGGGAAACTCGCAACCTTGTAACTCCGAATGAAATGCGTGTACCATTATTCCAAATAATTAACCAACCTCACTCTCCCCACGGGGCTAAGCAGAGGATAGACTGCCGCACAATACACCATGGGACGAAGATGTTTTTTATAATACTATCTAGGTTAAATTATACTGTAAATAATAGAAATGAAGTGAAGAAAGGATAATATTCTCACCGGGAACTTCCAAATTATCAGGATCATCATCTTCATCAAAGTCCGAATCATCAGAACCAGACGGAGGACTGTCTTCTCCGTCTGAATTAAACTTGTTCTTCTTCGACTGCAAATTTAACACAATAAATTATTCATTTTTATAAAGCGTCTGCTACACATTCAATATTTATTGGAATCCATCAATATTTATCAAATATCTTGATATTTATTGAATTTGTAGGCTAGCGTATTGACGGATCATAGAATTTTAGATTCATTAGCCTGTCTTAGCGCTTTGTTGAATGAAAACTTTGATGTACAGGGAAACTTATTGCGATTATTTTCTGGATTATTATGCCGGGCTGTGCTTCCTCCTTTAGCCAACGTTTTGGGCAGCGCTACAGTCCATCAGCAGGAGTAACGTTATCCGAAACATTGGCAGAAGGAAGAAGTGCAACACAGCATAATAACCCAAAAAATAATCACAATAATACTTTTGACTGTAAAATCTCAAATCATATCTACAGTGAAACTCTCTTATGAAGTATTCCAAGAAACCGGAAAAAAAAAAAAAAAAACTTCTCACATAGGAACCTTGTAAGTGGGATCACTGTATTACGTAAAATACAAAGGAAACATTGTCAAGGAAAGATCATTAGATTAAACTGACATTTAAATAAATATGTTTGTGAAACATAATTCTTTAATATTTTTTTACTGAAAATGGCACAAGGTCAAAGGGTAAACCATTTAACCCCATTTAACACAAATCACAGGAGACCAAAATTGTCCCATCACACATAGGTCTCCTATAAATCTTTGTATCTCCCTTATGCCTCCGCTCATGAGGCAACTGAAAAAAAAAGTTTTCAAATAAACACGCTATCCTCTTTATGTAAATATGATGGTCCGCACACTACACAACTTCTCAAAAACCCATTGTCCATGGCAGCGCAGGTAGTGACTCGAGATTCGACATGCCAGTTGCGTGACATGACAACAGATTGTTCTTCGTCTATGGTTAAACAAGTTGAGATAATTATTGCAATCGTAAAATTGAGTAGAAAGTTTGGTTGGAAACCATAGCAACAAGCCAGTTTTAGTTTGGTTTTAGTCTCTTCAGTGAGGGGATCGCCTTAGGTGCTCCGCCGACGAGACAACAGTCGCCAGTTGACAGTTAAGGCCTAAGGTGCTCCGCTGACAAGGTAACTGAAACCAAACTAAAACTGGCTGGTTTCTATGTCTTGATTGGTCAAAAAGCTTGTTTAACCATAGACGAAGAACAATCAGCTGACAGCTGGCAACTAGCAACGGCCGGCCACGGCAATCAGCAGTGCGAGTCGCGAGTCACCGCTTGCGTTACCATTGACAACGGGTTTTTGAGTGATTGTGTAGTGTGTCATCATAATGTCATACAAAGACAGTCGCCAGTTGACAGTTAAGGCCTAAGGCGCTCCGCTGACGAGGCAACTGAAACCAAACTAAAACTGGCTGGTTTCTATGTCTTGATTGGTCAAAAAGCTTGTTTAACCATAGACGAAGAATAATCAGCTGACATCTGGCAACTAGCAACAGCCGGCCGCGGCAATCAGCAGTGCAAGTCGCGAGTCACTGCTTACGTTACCATTGACAACGGGTTTTTGAGTGATTGTGCAGTGTGCGGGCCATCACATTGTCATACAAAGATAGTTGGCAGTTGAGAGTTTTCAGTTGCCTCAGCGGGCGGAGGCGCTAAGGCGATCCGCTCACTGAGGCAACTGAAAACTGTCTTTTCAAATCTAGAATTTAACCATAGAAAAATTAAATATGCATCTCTATGAAACCAAAACTTCCGATAGCAATTTGAAAAAATGTATAAAATTCCGAGAATTTTTATTAATTATTTTTTATGAAACAAAAAATGTGATAATAACATTTATAATACATTTGCCTAATAAAATAAATATGCTTTTTTTGTTTTGCTATCAATAATTTTAGACAGAAAAAACATAAAGTGAACCATTTAAAAAAAAAATTTATGTGTGTATTAAAAAAAATAATATTTCAGAAATTGTATGTTTATTTCTAAAAATAACATTTGAGAGCAGATTCTATCACATTTCCAAAACTATTTTTAGTTTTCGGATGCATTCAGAAATATTCCATTTATTTAGATTTTATTGCAAAGCGGAAATTTTTTTACCTTCCAACAGAATATGCCCGAAATTTGATGGGATGCATTTTTTTTGCTTATGTTTAGAAATGTTTATAAATATACAGGGAAATTATTTAAGAGAGTTTAAAAATTACAATAATAACTACGAAATGTCATCATGCCCACAATGCCCGCATGACACAAATTTTTAGGAGTAAAAACATACTAACTTTACAATAAATTGAACATTCAAGTATATTAAACAGGATATGTATAAATTTTTCCACCAGTTAAAAGTGCAGTTTTAAGTCTTGATCAAATATATCACGCCCAAATGAGTTCCTTGATGTGATATTTCATCACGCCCTGCTATCGGGTTAAAAACAACTCAAAATGACCAAGAAACAGACTGATACTATGTGTTCCTTAAAACAAGGATCGGGTTTGTAATGAGTACCGTCATAAAATGATAAATTCTCACAATAAACTCTACCTGTTATAATGTTTCCTAATTTTAACGAAGACATTCCTAATAACCATTAAAAGCTTGATGAAATAATAATAATGTGATAGACATAATGCAAAAAATAATAAACTCTCCTTAGCATTCTACTGGATTTGTAATAACATCAGGTTTGTATGAAAACATTATTCATAATTTTTTTTTAATAATATCTTCTGAAATAATGATATAATTATAATATCTTATAAATCTAAATTATAAACACAATATATTATAATAATTTACGTCCAGGCAAAATGAAGTCTATTTTGAGGAAAAAAATAAGACTATATCTTACTAATAACAGAAACGACATTGAACATGAGAGGTTATGTTTTGTTACTGAATCTGCTATTTTCTTCGATATTTTTTTACGAATCGTGGATTTCAACTATTTCTCATCATAATCTTGGATTTTCCGTTTCGAAGTTGATAAAATATTTCTGTATTTCTCAATGTCTTAGAATGTACGTAATCTAACTTTACCCAAATGGATGACTATTATCTAGAAGCGTTCTTGAAGATCAACGAAAATGTTCTTAACCGCTGTGTAAAGCAAATCCAAGAAAATCAATACGGCCACACCCAAGGAAATTAATTATTAAGTTATCGTCTCAAAATCGCGATCTCGTATTATGTTACTACTATAGTTAGCAAATATAAAGTGATGTTTTGGGTCGAGAAACAATGCTTTTTTTTGACACTTTTTATGGTTATATTTTTTCGACGGCAAATATTTTTTACACGCACATTATAACCGTTTTTTGAGTATACCAAAGCGATAAATAAGAATCATTGCACATTAGAATGTAAACATTTCAATGGCAATGTAATGTAAAAATCATAAAATGTAAAAAAGACTCGTAAAAAAATATCAAAACAAAAAAAAACGGCATTTACCATTTTTCTTTTAAAATCTATCTGATTTCACTTGATAGGGTCTGCAAAAACAATTTATATAGTTTCTGATTTCCGATATGAATGTTTTCAATCAATTCACTGGCAAAAACGGACAAAACTCAATCGTATTTTGACAAAATAATGACGAACACTTTTTCCGCACTTTCAGACGGCAAACGCTCCCGCCATGTTGGAAGTACGTTTAGTTCGCTCGCGCATGTTCCGTAATCGATTTACAGGTTATGTAAGAAACTAAAGAGAATACATTTTTGCGAACTTTTTTTTTCTATTTCAATTGTTGTCTATGGTCACTTTCTTGCTCTTTCTGATACATTATCTTCAAATAGATACATGTGAAACAAAAAAAAGCATAGACTAGGAACTTCAACGTTCTTGAAAATTCGTTCTCAGTTAATTGAGACTTCCAGAGACTTATTTTGTTTTGAACCGTCAACTCAAAACGCTATCGCGGAATTTTGGACTGTGCCTTTGGTACCTAATAAAATATTTTTCAAAATCGCAAAAAGAGTGTACGGGAGAAGTCACACATGCTGCGCTTCTATTCTGAAAACTATTTATTGGTTATTTTATTGGTTTAATTCTTGAATACCAAATCGCCTGCTTTATAACGTAGTGTATCGGTAGAAAAGATATTGTGTTATAAGTATCTTTTGATGTAAACCTCGCGTTTGTCCTGTGCATTAATATTTTTCACACTCACAGATCTAAGATTTAAAAAACGTTTTATTATGATTGATTTTTTTTCCCCTTGAGTTTACCTTAAAGCCAGTGACACACACAGCGTTAAAAGCGCTAGCGTTATTTGGCTTGACCTATTTCAGCATATCCCTCGCCATAGATTACCATTGTAAATGTATGGCGAGCGATGTGGTGAAATAGGTCAAGCCAAATAACGCCGGCGCTTTTAATGCTGTGTTTGTCCCTGACTTAAAGTATCCAAGAATTCAACCAATAAATAGTATGCAGAATATAAACGCAGCATGTGTGAAGACTGTGAAGACCCGAACCGCGCTTATAAAGGCTATGCGACACGACCAAGCCGCTTGATGGCCAGCACGTAAATTTGTTATCTATTGTTTTCTATTATTCTCTATGCTTTTAGGCTTGCCGCGGCGCATCAAGCCTCTCCTTCAAGCCTGGCCACGCCTTCGGTGATTTCGTGGCGGTCGAAAGGGGGTTGAAAGTGAATTTTGTGCGAAATGGAATATAACAAAGACAAAGCATTGTTTATTGTGTTATAATAAATTTTATATATTAATATTGTAATATAACATTAATTAGTAAAGTAAAGACAATTATTTTTCTTCTTTTCTCAGATGTTTATTTATTTATTTAGGAAAATCAACAGATTGTTTACATCAATTAAATTAAAATTAAAAATACAAATAAAATCTAAACAGATTTTCACATTACTATAATTATAATAAAAAACTAAGTGGGCTGAGATAGTATTTACAAAAAAATACAACTTTGTGAAATTAAATAAAAATTAAAAGAAGATGTAAGAACATAAATAAATAACAATTTAAAGTTAACATATAACCTGCTTAATAAATTTCAAATCATAATCTTTGGAAATATTTTTTTTAAAAACACAAGACCTGTACAATTTAACACATTTAATTAAGACAATAGCAGTTTCGTTATTATTAAACATTTAAGAAAATATTAAATTATTAACACCAGTAAAAAATCATTTTAAACTCCACGAATATTGAAATTGGACGGCGTTAATAGAATCGCATAAAGAAGTGGTCTAAAAGTGACCTAACTACAATTTAAAAATGACATTGAATGCCGAAACAGCTTTCATAATATTTAAAAAAAACTAAAATACTTGCAGAACTTAAAAATAACATTATTGAATTTGATGTACAATATTTTCATTAAAAATCAATGGATTTCTTGAATTGAACCCAGAAATGGACAAATTGAACACATAAACAATAGCTGCCTACTTTATAATAATTTTATATGATTTATATAATTGTTTTACACGATACGTAATATCTAAAATCACCATTCATCGTAATGTTTTTTGTCTATGGGTACTTATTTATCTATTCTCGTTTGTCTATTCCCGAAAAAATATGAATTCGCATCAAGCCGGCCGCCAGCACGTAGTATTGCGCAATGCTTGTGAGAAAGCCGCAAGCAAGCTTTGGAGACGGTCAAAAGGCTTGTCACAAAGTGCCATAGAAAAGAAACTACGTGCTTGCCATCAAGCGGCTTGGGGGGGTATAACTCCGATCCAAAACTTCAACCGTTACGAAGATGCGAAATATCCATGACTGTGTGACGTAATATCTGTATGGACCAATAGGAAATTTTTGAATTTCTACGAAAAAAAAGTGTGTTGCGTGTGTTGTTTCTATGGTTTATTTGTGTTTGGTTATGGTTTGGTGTGTGACATGCAACGGTTATAACGTAAACAGTAAATATTTACAGTAAAATTAGTGAAATGTGTCCTACACGTCCTAAATATAATTGCTGCGTGAAAGGTTGTCTAGACGTACATTCAGTGCGGCATAGGTTTCCGTCCTGGGAAAGGAAGGAGAATTTGTTTCGGGAATGGTCGATAAGAATTGGCAGACTGGGATATATTGATATCCCGATTTTGGCATCTCGTGCGTATGTTTGTGGATTACATTTCGCGATCGAATGCAAATTCAGTACCGGATCGTTAAGAAACAATGCATTGCCCACCCTTCATCTTCCTCAAATCCGAGAATATCCGGATTTTCCTCGTGAAAACAGAATCGGAAAACAGAATCGTGAAAACAGAATCGGTCATTGTAACCAGCGTGCAGGTAGGAAGCTCTCTTTGTTATTTTAGTGTTCCTAATCTATTGTGTAACTTGATCTTGGAATAACCCTTGATAATAAACTACAATATAACCTTCATATACAACAAATCACAAATAAAGCTGCTAAAATGCTAGGTTTCATAAATTGTAACACAAAACTTTTTAATAGCATCAGCATCATCAAGCAACTATACTTTTCCTACATAAGAAGTCATCTGGATGCATCAGTTGTTTGGACTACATTTTATAAAATCCACGTAAAAAAAATCAAAGCAATTCAAAACAACTTATTATGCTGTCTTATGTAAAGTCAAAAAAATAAATAGTAACCGTAATGTATCTATTTTCGTTTTTCAGACCGTATTTATGTTGAACCAGGACTATACAGCACGAATTTTGATGTCGCCCAAGATCATAATTACATCTTAAAAGGTATAAATGTCTTCTTATTGAATCGGATTCCATGAAAACTCAACAAAGTGGCATTTTAACAAGAGTTTGCCATCCGGTATCATTTTCAATCCGGCCGGATTGATCAAATCAGGATTATTTTCCCTTTTCTTTCCAAAATGGACTGTTGACGAGATAATCGAGTGAGTGTATTGTATATGTAGTTTATAAATATGTATGAAATCATCTTTATTTCAGATGTTATAATTAGACATCTAGTATGGTGTAGCTAACTAGTTAAGTTTTAATGTAATTCAGTATTCCTAAATTTCACAGAGAGATACTTTAGATGCAGATAGGGCTTCCTTGATTTTCCAGGAAGGTATTCAGCCATCGTTAATGTAATGAAAATGTTTATTTCAGAGCCCAATATATCACCTGGGCCCATCAGTGTGCCTCTTGCGGCCATATGGGACACAGGAGTTCATGAAGGTATACATCTGTTTTATATTTTATCAAGGGAAATAATATTCTAAGTTTGGTTCGCAAATGTTGGTTAATGTGATGAAAATGTTTATTTCAGAGCCCAATATCTCTCCTGGGCCCTCCAGTGTGCCTCTTGCGGCCATATGGGACACAGGAGTTCATGAAGGTATACATCTGTTTTATATTTTATCAAGGGAAATAATATTCTAAGTTTGGTTCGCAAACGTTGGTTAATGTGATAAAAATGTTTATTTCAGAGCCCAATATCTCTCCTGGGCCCTTCAGTGTGCCTCTTGCGGCCGTATGGGACACAGGAGTTCATGAAGGTATACATCTGTTTTATATTTTATCAAGGGAAATAATATTCTAAGTTTGGTTCGCAAATGTTGGTTAATGTGATGAAAATGTTTATTTCAGAGCCCAATATCTCTCCTGGGCCCTCCAGTGTGCCTCTTGCGGCCATATGGGACACAGGAGTTCATGAAGGTATACATCTGTTTTATATTTTATCAAGGGAAATAATATTCTAAGTTTGGTTCGCAAACGTTGGTTAATGTGATAAAAATGTTTATTTCAGAGCCCAATATCTCTCCTGGGCCCTTCAGTGTGCCTCTTGCGGCCGTATGGGACACAGGAGTTCATGAAGGTATACATCTGTTTTATATTTTATCAAGGGAAATAATATTCTAAGTTTGGTTCGCAAATGTTGGTTAATGTGATGAAAATGTTTATTTCAGAGCCCAATATCTCTCCTGGGCCCTCCAGTGTGCCTCTTGCGGCCATATGGGACACAGGAGTTCATGAAGGTATACATCTGTTTTATATTTTATCAAGGGAAATAATATTCTAAGTTTGGTTCGCAAACGTTGGTTAATGTGATAAAAATGTTTATTTCAGAGCCCAATATCTCTCCTGGGCCCTTCAGTGTGCCTCTTGCGGCCGTATGGGACACAGGAGTTCATGAAGGTATACATCTGTTTTATATTTTATCAAGGGAAATAATATTCTAAGTTTGGTTCGCAAATGTTGGTTAATGTGATCAAAATGTTTATTTCAGAGCCCAATATCTCTCCTGGGCCCTTCAGTGTGCCTCTTGCGGCCGTATGGGACACAGGAGTTCATGAAGGTATACATCTGTTTTATATTTTATCAAGGGAAATAATATTCTAAGTTTGGTTCGCAAATGTTGGTTAATGTGATGAAAATGTTTATTTCAGAGCCCAATATCTCTCCTGGGCCCTTCAGTGTGCCTCTTGCGGCCGTATGGGACACAGGAGTTCATGAAGGTATACATCTGTTTTATATTTTATCAAGGGAAATAATATTCTAAGTTTGGTTCGCAAATGTTGGTTAATGTGATGAAAATGTTTATTTCAGAGCCCAATATCTCCTCTGGACCCAGAAGTGTACCTATTGCTGCCACATGGGTCACAGAAGATTACGAAGGTATACATGGGTTTTGTATTTTGTGAAAGGAAATTATATACTAAGTATGGTTTATGTGCTTAGTTTAATCTGCTGAATATATTTATTTCAGAGTGCAACGTCCCCCCTGGGCCCAGCGTTGTGTCTTTTACTGCCACAGTCGCCACACGGAAAAAAGATGGTTCCTTACGTAAGTATATTTTTGCTTTTTGTTTGATCACCTTTGTTTGATATCTTTTGTTTTGAATAATGTAATCATTGGCCTTAAACATTGCGTTTTTCTAGGTAAGAGGATGTCATGCTATGGGCCAACTATAAACCTCACCCCAACAAAAAGAAAAATGAAGTTGGAGATTTTGGCGACGAGGCGAAAACTGCAATATGTCCAAAAGAAAAACCTTACTCTAGAACAACGACTTCGAATAGCATCTCAGTTTAGAAATAAAATCTGCTTGGAAGATTCTCTTTCAAGTTTAAATCCGGTGCTCCGTAACTTCATATTGTCTCAGACAAAGCTAAGCCCGCGTCATAATAAAGGTCGAAGATATAGTCGCGCGGATAAATCTTTGGCCCTGGCTGTTTATAAGGCTGGACCTAAATGTTACAGATTTTTGTCGAAGCTTTTGGTTTTACCTTCACCTATGACCCTGAAAAACGAGTTGGCGGCAATATCTCTTAAACCGGGAATAAATCAAAAATTTTTTGACCACTTAAAAAAAAAAGCAAAATCTATGAAGGATAAACAAAAATTTTGCATCTTAATGTTTGACGAGATGAGCATATTTCCACATGTACATTTCAATGTGCGTACTGGAAACATTGAAGGGTTGGAGGATAAAGGTGATGCAAGAAGAAAAAAATTTGCTGACCATGCTCTAGTTTTAATGATTAAAGGCCTTACCGTTCCCTATAAGCAGCCAGTTTTTTTTTCGTTTGCAGAAAGTGGAACTAATTATTTTGACTTGAAAGAAATTCTTCTTACTGTTTTAGCCAAATTGTTCGATTGTGGTCTCAAGCCCGTCGCAACTGTGTGCGACCAAGGCACTGTTAACTGTAGGGTGGTGAAAGCCTTGCTTGAAGACACTCGAACAAGTTGCCTAAGGGATAAAACAGAATATAGGGGTGGATACTTCATGGTAAATGAAAATAAAATTTTTCCCTTGTTTGACGCACCTCATCTTTTGAAGTGCGTTCGTAATAATCTTTTAGATAAAGATATGATTTTTTATGAGGATGGGGTGAAAAAGTTAGCTTCATGGGATAATTTGATGACGTCTTACAAAGTGTTACCGACTGAAGTTTTTAAGAGGTTGTCCAGAATGACGGACAGCCATATTGTCCCAGAGAAAATTAAGAAGATGAAGGTGAAATTGGCTGCACAAGTTTTTAGTGACAGAATGTCTGCCGCACTGGAATCTCTATATATTTTACGTCCAGATTCTTTTAGTAAAAATCCTAAGGACACAGCGAGAATTTTACGATTTTTTGATGTGTTATTTGACAGCGTTAACGGAACATCAATTCATCCCAAAGGGGGAAAAAAATATCGTGTAGCTTTATCGAATACCTCCCCACACATTAAATTGTGGAACGAGTCATTGAAAACAATGAGCACGATGAAATATGTCCATCAGACAACAGGCGCAAACATTAGGACTTTAGCTCCAGTTTTAAAAAATTGGGTATTTTCTATTAATGGAATTATTGAATTGTGGCATTTTCTACAAAGTAAAGGCTTCAATTATTTGAAATTGCGGTATCTTAATCAAGATCCCTTAGAGAATTTTTTTGGATCCATCAGAAGTCGTGGTGTGCGGAATCCATCCGCTACATTGTTTACTTCGGCTTATAAGTCATTAATGATTTGTAATTTAGTTTCGGGACGTTCACCTGGTACTAACTGCGAGGCCGACGATTCAACCATCCTTTTGACAAATGTGGCAGACTTCATTTACTCTAATTCTACCTCTTTCATTTTAAATTCAAATTTATCTTCTTTTATAACTATACCGGACATAGATGTCCAATTTAAGAAAATTTTCGATTCATTTTCCACACAAACATTGAGTATCGACGCCTATGTTGCAGGATTTTTATTAAAGAAGTTAATGAAGGATATCCGAGGTTGTGATGAATGCAAATCATCTTGCATTGGTGATCCTTATGATCCCATGAATTCTTTTACATTATCGCGAGAATACCGCATGACAGAGTGGCTTTGTCTAAATTATCCAACAAAAAATTTTGCTCTCAACCTTCTGGAAATTCATCATGTTGTCGAGTATGTACTAAATTATAATTGCGAAAATTTACATCTTGTGCCCATTATTAATAAAACTATTGCCCAATATGTATGTTTTGATTGGATTCACTGTGAGGAACATAAAAACAAATTGATGAAAAAAATTATTAAATTCAATGTGCCCTTCATAATTAATGCTTGGTGTGCAGATATTAATAAAAAATTATGTGGCAAAGATACAAGAGAATATATTGGACCAGATTCCATGAGGAAAATGGCAGTTCTGCGATATATAAAATATTCTAAATATAGGAAGAAATGGTTGTCCTAATTTGGATATTTTATTTGTCTAGAACTTTTTTATTACGTACTCGACATCATAATGATAATCTTTCAATACCTTCTTTAAAAGTTTTTTCTGTTTATAAATTCTTATATTCCATGTTTCTGTCTGCCTTGATATACTTTCCGAATATGTTTTTTGCTTAAATTATATTCTTGTATTTCCTGTTTATGTATTATCTGTATTAAAACATAAATACTTAAACATATTATTAATTATATGTTTATCATTTTTCTGTTACAAGCAGAGAAATGTAAAAATTTATGTATACCAAGATATCTTTTGCAATTAGTTCTTCTACATTTCACTTTGATGTATTATAATTTTGAATACTAGTTTTGATATTACACACCTTCTAAATGGTTTTTGTGCTAGAAACCAAACGGGTGTTCCTTTTAAAATGTTGACCTGTATATATATATATATATATATATACCAAGCGAAGCTCAATCGAAAATCTGAAAACAGCAAAAGATACGGCAACATTTGGGAATTGAACCCAGGACCTACTCCTTGCCGGGGCTTAGCTCTACCAACTGAGCTAATGTGTCCCTATCCGATTCAGTTATATTTAACTGTATCATACTACGACTAAGAACTACCAAAACACTATGATAAGATTTTAGACAAATAACAAAAATACCAACACTGTCTTCATTTTCTTATTGCAAATTTTTATTGGCTGCTGTCTCTGTGTATGATTGCAAGATTTAAACCCGAACTAAATGCTATCCTATGTAGCTAATTTTAAATTCTGGTTTTGATTTTAATTTATTGATAGATAAAGCGATAATTTTGTTTTTATGAGTGTTTTGTGCTTATATTATATTGTTTTTCCTGTTTATGTGTTATCCACTTTAATATATATAAATACATAAATAAAATACTTAACATTTAATTACGAGTTTTTCTGTTTTTAGCAGAGAAATGTCAAAATTCGATACTGTCTGGGAAAGTTAAATTATAATTGAAAATGTTCTTTCTTTAATTTCAAGTAATTTTTGGCTACTTTTATGACAGTTGGTTTGTTCACAGGACGACGAGTTTTCATCTGACAAGCGCTGTCTGAGAAGATGAGGTGTAAGATACTTTAAGCTCATTTTCTCATGACAGCAAGCACTTTTGTCAGGTGTAGGTTTGTTGTTTTGGGATATCATTTTGACATTTCAAACATTTTAGGCTAATGAATTCGGTAGATAACGAAAGAGAATTATATTGTCTATGGTCGCACTTTTTTTTTTGGTTTCCTCTATCCTTGTCGATGGTTTGTGTGACGTCATACCTGTTAGGCAAAAAAAAAATATCAAAATATTGGCAAGTCTATGTTAGTCAATGATAGTCTATGGTTAAATAGCGTCGAAAGCTTCTCCCTACAAAAAGCGGGGAGTTATCAATCTATAGATTGGTTCATTTATGGGCTTGGTCGTGTCGCATAGCCTAATCACATCATCTTTTTACGTGTAGATATTTTAGTTTGTAAGATCTTAAATAAATAGAATAACTGAGGTATTTTTTTTACAAAACACGATCTCGGGTTTATTTTTTAATGATTTTTATTTAACTAAAATTAAAATTCTGATAACTGTTTTTGTTTGTTGTATGTATTGATTTAGTTTGTTGTATGATTATATGATTTGAAATATGTGTTGTATAATAGAATCTATCGTTTGAAAATTGAACAAATCTGCCAACGACTAACGGAATAACCTTAGTATATTAAAAATAAATTCAGTTTTTTTAAATTTTAAAATTGCGTGAACCAAATAAAATAATAATCGTTCAAAATCAATTTAGGTTTTTTTTTTAAAGAGTCAATACGTCTAGAATTTAATTTTAAAAGGATTAATTTGCGTTTTTTTTTTTTCTGGTAATACCCTCTTTTAAATAAATTATTGTGTCAGTTTCAGCGAGAATCGTGACATCGTGAAAAATTATAGGTGTAGAAACCTCATTCTGCGATTAAAAATTTCGATTACTGTTATTTCTTGAAGTAATCATTCTATTTAAGTACTTAATTAATTAATAATAAAGAAAACCTTGATTTAGATATTTGGAGCTTTAAACGTATTCTGCTTTACCGAAAAAACTATAAATTATATATTTTTGCCAGTTATGACTTCTCTTCTCTTTCAATGAATTTTGGACTTTATCTTGCATTGTGTATTTTACTTAGAGGTTTTTGACTTTGACATATTAATCAATTCGTCTTTGGTTATAATTTTGTGCTCTGTTTTCGGGCTGAGAATGTCGTCGGTTCTGTGTTTTAAATTTGTTGAGTGTCATTTATATTCTTATTAATTTATTCGAACACATCTGTTGGTATATCGCTTATAACAGTGAAACAATGAAGCGTTAAAATGGCTTGCTCTCGGGTGGTTGTTCCAAGTTAAATGATTTATGATGATCATTTTCCTCATAGCATTAATGTAAAATAAAATCGAGTTGTATTTTTTCCTTCTCCCATAATATGCCTGACTGTTTCCACCTGATCTTATTAATATTCTGAATTGTGTGTTATTTGGAATTTTGGCGTTCATTTATTATATATAAATGAAATAATTCTTATCTTTATGGTCATTTGATAAGGATTCCAGGGCCCCCTAGCATACTCGGTCGACAAGGATCGGTAGGATAATTGTCGGTAACTTCTCACCGTTCCCTAGGGCAACTGCAGATCGCTAACGTACAAACAACAGTTGATATCGAATATATTAAGGACACTTAGCGCCTCCGCCCAATGAGGCAACTGAAAACTCTCAACTGCGAACTGTCTTTGTATGACAATGTGATGGCCCCCACACTACACAATCACCCGTTGTCAATGGTAACGCAAGCGGTGACTTGCGACTTGCACTGCTGATTGGCCTGTCCAGCCGTTGATTGTTCTTCGTCTATGGTTAAACAAGCTTTTTGACCAACCAAGACAGAGAAAACAGCCGGTTTTAGTTGCCTCATCAGCGGAGCGCCTTAGTCATTGTGAACTGTCACCTGTTCGTTTGCGACCTGCAGTTGTCCTAGGGAACGATGAGAAGTTACTGACAATTAATTTACCGATCGAGTATGCTAGGGGGCCTGGTAGGCGAAACGAATTTCATGGTTGTGGATGTTTATATTTCAGATTTAAAGGGAGAATAGAATAACCGATACTACGTATTGATAATACATATATACTTGTACCTACTATAAATATCTCATTTTTATATATTAGCGGCCCGCTCACCGGAGAAACTGAAACCTAGCTAAAACTGGCTGGTTGCTATGGTTTCCAATCAAACTTCTATGACGGCGCTACTCAATTTTACGATTTCAGTTATTATCTCAGCTTGTTTAACCGTAGAAGAACAATCAGCTGTCATCGTAGCAACTAGCTGGCGAGTTTCGAGTCACTGCTTGCGTTGCCATTGACAACGGGTTTTTGAGAAGTTGTGTAGTGTGCGGAACTCACATTGACATACACAGGATAGCAAGTTTAGTTGCAAACTGGTTTTTTTTTCAGTTGCCTCGTGAGCGGGCCTTAATGTACACCCAGGTTAGCACATTCGTTCACGCAGCTTCATGCGCATAGCACTAGCACCGCTCTTGAGTGCCCGCCATACTAACGGGTACTTATGAGCAGCGCGGGTGCTATGCGCATAAAGCTCGAGTCGCTTGTAAGTAGCTCCGTGAATGAATGGGCTAAGAGCAAAAAAACATATATGATAAACTGTTATTACAGTATTTTCGAATCTGCTACGTAAACTTACGGATATATACAATATCTTTCATATCCATTTTTCAAGTCTTGGAGTTGTGAATTTCCTTTCTTGAAAGTATTGTTTCAGAAATGTCGCCACCAATTATATATATTATATACATGAAGATTTTGTTGATCAAGAACTAGGATTTTTAATAAAAAGGCAAATAACTTTGGTTACTTCACTTTTATTTATACACAATCAACATGTTTTACCTTTAATTGGCCGTTAGCCCACCGATGAAAATAATTTATTTTTTTATTAATCATTATTTGTTTACGGGTTTCTGTTACAAAATAATATTATCAGTAACAGTTGTAGAAACTACCAAAATCTGAAAGAATTGTTACTGTAAACTTATAAAATGCGACACAAAAAAATTCCGAAGCGACATTTGATTTAAAAAAAAAAAAAACCTGGCCCTCCAAAGGTCACATCATTGGGTTTAAATGTACACTTAATCCTGATGATGTGAACATCATTCATGAAACATGTTGATTGTGTATAAATAAAAGTGATGTAAACAAAGTTATTTGTTACAATTACCTTAATTAACGTAATTGTGATTATATAATAGAGGTTGATACAAAGTTATTTGTTTAATTTAATTCAAAATGACGCCACAAAATGATTTTGCGAAGTTTGAAGAAAAAAAAAAAAAGTTATTTGTCTTTTTATTAAAATAAATAATGCCGTCACATAGTGAAAACCTTTCCAAAGAAGTTTTCTTCGAAAAATTAACTATTAGGAATTTATTAGTTATGAAATTAAACAATTTTTTTTTCACTTTGTTCCACTTGTTTATTTACACCAGGACCGGTTTCGTCCTACTACGCACATTTTCAGACTTTATTAGGAATTTACCAATGAAGACTGTTGAGTGATATTAGTATGTAACATAAATGAAAGACACATAAGTAATATAACCAATTTTTATTAAATTAACATATTTTGTATTTTCCTGTAAGTTTCAGTCGATGCTGCCATCCAGTTAGGAAATGTAATAAAATTGATTATTCTTTTTATCAATGTCATAAATAAGGATGGTTAATGGTCCTGCTGCATACCAATATAATATTCTTGCATTGGGTTGGGAATTGAACTCGAAACATCTTGACTCAAATGCCACTAATTGATCGCCGACAGCAAATTTTCACCATGCGCCAGCAGACACTATTTTCAAAGTAACTTACTTGTTTTTTGCAAACTGTACCGTCTTATTAGATAATGTGTTTATGTATCATTTATGAAAATATTGATCAGTTATATTAGAGGAAATGATTTTTTGAAAATATCCTATAGGGATATGTCGGTGCACAAAAGATTACATGACTAAATAACAGCTTTAAAAAGGTAAATTATGCATAAATGTGTTGCAATAACCAATCTGCCATGTTTAAAAAGAAAGTGCACAAAGCGAAAAAACTAAGTGTAATTTTCCAAGAAATCTTTTTATAAAATTTGGCATACACCCAACCGAATGAACCCGGGAACCTCTGTGATAAAACCATGGTTAACCGTATTACAAAATGGAGAATGCAAAGCTAACGAAAGAATAGTTTAACATTATAAAGGTTTGGGGTCAGATTTTTACTAGAATAGCGCTCTAGAGTCTTAATGCTCCCACTGTCCATAGCCGGTAGTGCTGTGGCTTCCTCTTTTGGGTATGCTGAAGGGAAGGAGAAGGGAAACAGGATTGGGAAGTACCTGGCAGATCAGATCATCGAACACGACTAAAGCTAAATAAAGTTTCAATTCTGAATGGTGACATTTCACCAGGGCGATACTAAGAGTATACTCGGTTTAAAATATTTTCACATTAACATAATATGACTCATATTAAGAGGAGCGACAAATACAAGGTTACCCGATAATTAAAAAATCAGGTGAAGATTGATGGAAGACACAAAGAAAGAACCGCACTTCACAACTAGTACTAGTGCAGTTCCATAGAACTATCCCTGGCTGCAGCCGGCAGAGTAAAGCCTGATGATAGCCAACCTCCGGTACCTAGGAGAGAGCACCAGTAGAATGACTTCCATAACCTACCTAATCATACACAAGAAGAGAATTGTCATTATTTTATGATATACAACTTAAAAATGCTGTGTGTCTCAACTGATGATATTACTTTTATTAACACACTTCAAGCGGGCGAATACAAGGAATCTGTTTGAGAAAATGTGATTTGTTTTAAGAGGATACCCGGCGGTGATTTTTCCATACAAACGTATTCCCTATTTATCTCTGGATTTTAACCCTAGAGAAAATATTGTTTTTGCATAAAATAGATATCAATTACTAGCGTGTCGGTACTTTTTGTTTTTTTTTGATAAGTTACTTTTTATAGAAGTTATGACCTTCCAAAAATCAATAAAATTGACTGGTTTAAACGCCGTCAAAAGATGTTCAGTATACAAACCAGACAATGTTTTTTTAAAAAAAGCAAAACGTACAGACATAGAATAGTTTTTTCTTATGTAGTTGGTAAAAAAAAAATTGAAAATCAGTCCACTTTTGGAGGAGAAAAGTGGGGAATACAAAACCTCCATTTTAGTTAGGTGTCAGTGCATTGTCCCTTTCGCTCAATATCCGGTGGAGTAAGAGCAACAGTGACAGCAATATTTTAGTAAAATCTATTTCTGCACCACCGGGTATCATCTTAAGCTGATAAATCTATAAAAATAATGTGTGCATTTGAATGATTTTTTTTTCATATAGTACTCACCACACCCCAACTACGAAAGTATTGTCCAAAATAGCCTACATTGCGATAGGACTCCACAAACAGAAGGTAAAGTAAGTATTGTGCCATTTAGTGACATATGTGTAAAAAATGTACATATTTTAAAAATGGTTTTACTTTGGTAAAAATCATTACATAAAAGAACAATAATAATCTTCAGTGCCAAAGTGTAAATTTCCTTTTGCTAAAATATTCTTCCACACAAAATATAAGGAGGAAAGAAGATTTCCCCATTTGTATCACACATATTATTTATGTTTTATACATATAGTTGGGATCCTTGCAAAGAGATTAGTGTACAATCTCTCTCTCTGGTTTCAATCCTGGGATTGGTTTGCAGCAATTTCCTTTATTTTTTTCTTCCATTCTTCCCTGTCTTGTGCGGCTCTTTTGAGGTCTGCATATGATGAGCAGCGCATGTCCACCAGCAGGTCCTCCAGGTACTCTCGGCGTGGGCGTCCCCTAGAGTTTGTCCCCTCGGTCATACCCTCCATTATGGCATGCAAGAGGCCTTCTTGTCGTATTATATGACCTATCCATCTTGCACGCCTTTCGGACAAGTGTACAATATTAACACACAAATATTTGATAGCAACGCCATTCCAGGCATTCAAGTAGGACCGGCGTAAAAGTTAGAACTACCCTTTCTACCAAAGTGTGTTAGTATAATATTATGAGAAGATCTGTTTTTGTGAAATGTTATTGAATTCAATGTTTTTCACAATAAATAAAATAACATTTTACAATAAAATATATAAAAAAACAAATTTATATATTTTATTGTAAATTATGGCGAGCCACAAAGTTAATGCTTATTACGAACATAAAATAACAATTATTTTGAACTAACTGAAGTCGTCGGCGTTTTCCGGACTTTAAACTGGGTTTTTCAAAATCAGACTTATTACAGTGACCTTCCTTTTGTTTTAAAGTTCGAGTGTGCAAAATTTCATCAATCTCAGAGTAAAACTGTTGATTTGTATACACATCAAACGAACGCTGCCCACCCGCCACAGACAATATAAATACTGTAGATTCATCGAGGGTATAGCTATAGCATTTACATGGGGTGTTCGACCCTAATGGGGAGTTCGATTCTGGAGGGCAAGGGAGAAAGGATTGGAAAATATATTAGAAAGTGTTTTGGGACCTCCGCTTACCACAACTTATTATTTGCGTCACATTGAAATGAGAAATAGCGCAAATAATATTGTTGTATTTCCCAGAAATGTAATCTAGTAGTATTGTTTTTTTCCTACGCTATACTCATGCCGAGGGGAGGGGGGTGGTTGACCTCTACCCCCCCCCTGATTGAGTATAAGTCTCAGATGTAAGTCACTAGTTATGACTAAATATTAGTTCTAAGCCAGTTATATTAATTTTTATTAATATATTTATTTATACAGCGCCCTTGAAGTGATTTTTCACAAAAAACAGCACTATACAGGGTGTAACAGGACGTACCCGAAGGATTTTAACCAGCGATACCTGAGCTTATTTGGAGTAAAAAATGTAAATAAAATTTTGGTCTCCGGTGACATTTTTTTTTACAAAAACACAAAAAAAGTAGGTGTTGGACAGTTGGGAGCGGGTTAGAGGCTGGGCGGTTACTCGGCTGAGTGACCAGTGACGAGATGAGAAAGAATTTTTTTGAAAAAAAAAAACATTGAAAAAGTCACCAGAGACCAAAATTTCATTTACATTTTTTACTCCAAATAAGTTCAGGACTCGCTGGTTTAAAATCACACTGTTACACTGTATAAATCAGTCAAATATCATTATTTATTGAGATTAGTAGATTGTAACTTTAATTTTTTATTCTTATATTAGCGCACATAATAATATGTAACCATTGTACAATGCACATCTATGTGCTAATTTAAGTTCAATAAATACAAAATGTTTCAGAATTTTTTCTGTGAAAGAATTATAGAGTTATACAGGAAGAACTAGCCGTAATAGCAATTTTGCTTGAAGAGGAAGTACGACGGAAAAAGACAATTTGCTATACATCCGATGAAAGAAATGAAAAAAAGTGCAGGCGGATTCTATGCATTATCAATAATATAAATAACTCCGAGAAGGTCAAGAAAGATGTTTGTCGCGTCTGTTTGCAATAACCGTGCAGACTTTACAGACATGTAAACAAAATATTCTATACATTTTGTTTTGAAGAGTTTTAATTTTCAATGTACTTTTGTTACTTGAATTTTAATATTTCTGTTACCGGTTTCGACACATCCGTTCCATTCACTAGCAAACTAAGTTTTAAGTTTGCTAGTGAATGGCACGGATGTGTCGAAACCAGTAGCAGAAAAATTAAAATGTAAGTAACGAAAGTACATTGAAAATTAAAACTCTACAAAACAAAATGTCTAAGTTAATGCCCAATAAATACAAAAAATACACCAAATATTCTAGCTGAGATCCGCCGGTGTCTGAATAAACACGTCATGCTATATGTAAATATTTTCTACAATCATTGTTTTCATCCATCTGTGTTGTCAGCCGTCACTTGAGAATTCGACCCTTTAAAGTAATTGAATTTATCAACATGTTTCCACTGTGCCCCTTTGGTGTAGATGTTGCACTGAGTTTAGTTTCTCCCTGCAAGCATTACATTTACATGTATGCTTGGGAGGAGAGAATAGGCCTGCAATGAATGGAGGCCGCTGGAATAGCACAGGAAAGGAATGCCTTCAGGCGCCTTGTCGAAGCGATGGGTTCCCGAGCTGACAATGGAGAAGAGAATGACATAAGTAATTGCAAATGTAACATAGCGGTCATAAAAATTCTTTCCTGAATTATAGGTTTTAAAAAAAAACTTTCTCTACAAACCTAAGCGCAAACTAATAGTTTATCTCAAAGGACTGATCTTGAGATAAGATATCAATAAAAAACATCTTTTATTTTTATGCTCCCGTCATAATATTTAGATGATTTATATAGAGGCGTTTTTGTGAAAAATCACCTCAAGGGTGCTGTAAAAATATATAATAAAATTAATTTAACTGGCTAGAAAAATAATAAAAATAAGGGCCTGTGTCCCCTCCCATAAAACAGAAAAGAACACGTAGGTAGATATTTGATAATCGCAAGTAAATTAGGTATATAACAACGACGTAAACGAAATATAAATGTGTAAAACTAACAGAAAAACCATTGTTCCGATTAAAAATTAAAACAGAACTATATTAAAATAGAAGTAAATAATCTATTATTATATTTCTTATCAATAATTTCTAAGAACATATCGTATAAGTAGTAATCCAGGGAAGCAATCACTTCAACATTATGTGACTTTATTACTTTACGAAGAATTAGTAGTGATTGTGTCCTGCGGCGAAATGCTCTATTAGTAGTGATGTGCAAAGTTGTAAATTTGGCATTATGGATGTTTCAATACTTCCAAAGTTAATTATTGCAACATGTCATTATTAGGAACATTAACCGCAATGAATTTATTATCATTAGGAACGTTAACCGCAAAGTTAATTATTGCAACATGTCATTATTAGGAACAATGCAATGAAATTGTTATCGTATGTTGAAGAAAGCAATCAGGTGTATTTGACGAGAAGCGCAAATATTTCTGAATATTTATATTTATTTATTTATATAATACAAACATACAATACATGATGATCCTTTGTCTGTCCAACTGGGAAGGATTCCCGTTTCAGGACAGCCAAATTGTGTTTTAGTACATATTCTATAAATTATTATATATATAAATTGATATAAAAAGTAACTTTTCGATCCTTATCTCTATTAAGTGTAAATAACCCTTTGGAAGATAATATAATAAGAATTAACATAATATTATCAATGCTATAATTTTTTTTACTAACTTTTTAAACAATTACTAAAAGAATTTTTTTTTTTTTTTTTGCATTAACATAGATACACTTATTTAGTACATATTAGGTATGTGACTTTATGTTAGCATATGTTCGCTCTCGACTCTCCCCATGTCCAGAAGCCAATTGCTAATCCATTTACGCAAAGTGCTAGCACTTTTCAATTTCCATGTATCGGGAATGAGGTTGAACACTTTAGGCCCTAAGTAGGAGTATTGTCTTTGGGCATGTGATGTGTTTGTAGTGGGTGGAACTACTGGATTCCTTCTTGCATGACGGGTGTTGTGGAGATGATCAATGGATGAATAGTGCTGTCGATGTTTTTGTGTATGTAAAATAATTTTTCTTATATACAGTTGCCGTACATCAAGAACTCGTATCTCTTTAAATAATAGATCACTGGGATACCTAAATGGTTTCTTAAGTATGACCCTTAGAAGTGATTTTTGTGCTTTTACTAAAGGATCAAGTAATGTTTTGGAACAGCCTCCCCATCCCAAGGATGCATATTCTAGCAATGAGTTACACAAGGCATGGTACATTTGTTTCAGATCTTTTATGCAAATAATATTTCTAACAGACATGAATAGATGAGTAAGTTTTCTGACCTTTGTGGAAGTCCAGTCTATATGTTCACCCCATCTCAGAGATTTGTCTATGATTACTCCAAGATATTTTATACTATCGACACATTCTAAGGTTATACATTTACAAGTGGTTCGGTCGTTACAGTGGTGTATAATGATGTTGTGTATTTCTTTTGGTTTTCCTGCTTGTGTTGCACTGAAACGGATGAATTTGGTTTTATGTAAGTTGAGAGTGAGGAGATTGTTATCTAGCCATTGTTTGACCTTGTTTAAACCTACTTCTGCTTTACTGTGAACAACATTCCAGCTTTTGTCTTCATATAATAAAACTGTGTCGTCGGCAAAGGTGATTATGTGGTCGGCAAAGGAACTGTTACATAGCTCATTTATATATATATTGAATAAAAGTGGTCCTAGCGTACTTCCTTGGGGAACACCGAATTTAATATTAGCTGGGTTGCTTATAGTGTCGTTAATAAGCACTCTTTGGCTTCTGTTTTCTAAATAGCTACACAACCATTCGAATAGCTGACCTTGTATACCAATGCGCTGAAGTTTATTCAACAGAATTTTGTGAGATATGGTGTCGAATGCTTTTGCTAGATCCAGGAAGAGCGCAATGCATTTTGTTCCTCTATCGATGTTATTAGAGATAATTTTTGTTAAGTTGGCAATGGCATTTTCAGTGCCTAAACCTGGACGGAAACCGAATTGATTATTGGAAAAGAAGTTATTGTTTTCTAGATATAGGTTGAGTCGATTCTTAACAATTTTCTCAATAATTTTAGATACAGAGTTGATCAAAGAAACCGGTCGGTAGTTGTTAATCTGTGATTTATCTCCGTGTTTGTGTAGTAGAATAACAATAGATTGTTTTAAATGATTGGGGAATTTTCCAGAGTTAAAACTTAAATTACAAATGAACGTTATCGGTGATGCTATGGCTGGTTTAATAATTTTTAACAGCTTAGATGAGATCTTATCAGGTCCGCACGCATTGGATGATTTTAGCTCGTCAATTATTTTCATCACTTCTTGTGATGTAGTTTGAATGTTATCAATTGAATAACCGAGATTACAGACAGGTATCTTAGCTAGATCAGTTTCAGTTGCGTTGATTTTATCGAGAATATTTTTTGCCAGTGAGATACCCACTGACGTGAAATGATTATTTGCAAAGTTTACCATCTTTTTTGGATCTGACGTGTTAGTATTATCAATGTACAGTGATTTAATTTCAGATGATTTATTAATTTTGGTTTTAGTTATATTACGAAATGCTTCCCATAGCTTTTTTGGTGAATAGTTATTTTCGTAAATAATTGTTTTAAAATAGTTTTCTTTAGTTGATTTGATTAAATTTTTACACAGGTTACTATACTTTTTATAGCGAGTTTGTAATATAATATTCTCTGGGCTCTTTTTCGCTATTTTGTGGAGTTGGTTCCTTATGTGAATTGATTTGACAAGGCCAGGGGTGATCCATGGCGTAAGTTTCAATTGTTTATTAGATATGAGTTTGTTACTAGTGTGTTTAGATATATAATCATGTAACTTAGTGATGAATTCCGTCATTGCTAAATCAGTCTCCCTTTGGTCTAGTACGTTTTCCCATTTTTCTGAACTTAAGTCATCAAGTAAATTGAGGTAATTTATTCGAGGTATGTATTTGATTTTTGCTGCGGTGGGAGGCTTATTCTTGAGGCAGAGAGCTGTAGTGTAGTGGTCAGTAATTGTGGTGTGGAAAACAAATGAGTCAATATGTTTAATTTTTTTAACGTTGATGTGGTCTATACACGATTTACTCGTCCCCTGTTCTCGAGTGGGACTGTTAATTGTCTGAATGAACCCATTTTCAGTAAGCAGACATAGATAATCTTCGGATTGACGGTGGTACTCAGGAATCGTATTAATATTTAAATCGCCTAAAATTATTTGCCGTTCGAATTGTTTTGAACTATTGATGATTGATTGTAGGGAATTCAAAAAAGTGTCAATATTTTGGAAAGAGGGTGATCTGTATATTGCGAATATGCATAAGTTATTGTTCAATACAATTTTCATACAGTTTGCTTGTGGTAGTAAAATTTCTTCAACTTGTGCTTGCAGACCGTCTCTAGTGTAAATTACAATTCCACTGGATTTATTTAAATTTATGTTAGTGTGGTGTTCTGAGTAATTGTGAATTACTTTTGAGGTGTATTCTTTATTTAACCAGCATTCCGATAAAATTATGACATCGAAGGAGTTATTAAATTGATCTAGAAATATTAGGAAATCGTCAAGTTTTGATATGCTCCTTATGTTCTGATGGATGATTCTTAGACTGTAAGAGCCCCAATTATAGTTTTTTATTTTATTCAAATCATCAATAATATTCATGTTACAGAAAATACCTGAATGGTTACCAATATCACAGGGTAACTCAAACATAATTAAATGTTAGATATATCTGGAATAGCGAACAGTGTACCAATAACATATTAAAATTAAAATCTATTATTACCAGCATTCCGATAAAATTATGACATCGAATAGATAAATTGAAATAGAAAAATTAGGAAAATCGTAAGGTTTTGATATGCTCCTTATGTTCTGATATATAATTCTTATACTGTAATAGCCCCAATTATAGTTTTTTATTTTATTCAAATCATCAATAATATTTATGATACAGAAAATACCTGAATGGTTTACCAACATCACAACTTAATTCAAACATAATTAAATGTTAGATTTATGTGGAATAACGAACATGTACCAAAAACCTATTATTAAAAATAAAATCTATTCCCAAAGTAGTTGCATAGATAGGTATGGATGTACATAAATTGACAGTGATTTGATAATATAATACAGAATGTTTAAAGTCGCTGAAACCTCGTAATAACAATTTATTATATGTAGATGGAAATAAAATTATAAGTGTTAATGAGCAATACGGGGTGTGATCGTTCCTCCTTTGTGTAATGAAATATTTAAATAACGCTAATCGTATTAAATCTTGGTTAATAATATATTATTTCTTCAAACTTCGCAAAATCACTTTGTGGCGTCATTTTGAATTAAATTAAAACAAATAACTTTGATTAAACCACTAATATTATCACAATCACCTACTTGTTTCAAAACCGATGGTTTCTTCGTCAGGGTAGTAATGACATTACTATTACTATTTGTCATTACTACCCTGACGAAGAAACCATCGGTTTTGAAACATGTAGGTGATTGTGATAATATTAGTGGTTTAAACAAAGTTATTTGTTTTAATTTAACAATCGTTATCATCATCAGCTAGTACAAGAAAAGATCTCTGTTTCACACGATATTCATTCACCAAACTTTTAATGCTGAAAAATGTAAAATAAGCGTTTAAGAAATCATGATAGATTTCCACACAGCATCATGATTGATAATAAATATGCTATATAGGTACAGCCATGATAAGATTGTTTTTATTTACAAATAATGTCAATACTTTTTCCTGATCTGACATATTACTACCTCTAGTAAACTTTGCGAGGGTCATGGGATTTGGAATGAAGGTCATCAAAGAATATGCTTTGGAACCTTTATCAACAACTTGCATGCACAACTGCGAGAAAATTATTCATTCTATGAGATTTGCTTTAATGTTAGATTCACATTACACTTAATTTATTATTTTAGATGCTGTAATATTATTGAGGTTATACGTCAAGCCGCAGCAAAAATACGATTTACTTCATAATATAGGAAAATATAACCACAAGATGTTACGTAAGGGAAATTAAAAACAGTTTATATTGCTAAAAAATATTAAATCCACGGATCACAATCAAAACAGAATAATAACTGAGACCATACTGAGACGTTTGGGTCTGGCGTCTAAAACCTTCGCGTGGATAATACTGCGTTGTCGAAAGATACACGATTATTTTATTGCACATCATATTTATATCTAGCAAATACTGCTTTATCCAAGATTATAACAACGTTCTATTTAGCACTTTTAGTTATTCAAATCGACATTACGTCATACAATACGGCTGACCGCGGCTGACCATCGGCTGACGTCGACAGATTTTTGCGGCATTTTGATTCTATTCATCATGCGCTACAACTTCAGAGATGTATCAATGTATGCACCAGCACATATAGGTAGGTTAGGTGGTAGGTATATTATTATTTTTGCAATAAATGGCACAATTCAGTGGTTCGCTTGAAACCCGCTCGAGTCGGGTCTGTCGGGAATCGGGAAGTCGGTGATAGTATAAGCATCCGCGAAACAATTATTCGAGAAATGCTCGGAACGGATGACTTGAAAATGTGAGTTTTGTAGTTCGCTGTTTTGTTTCGATATCTAAATTCCTTTGATTATATAATCAAAGCTAAATTCAAATGGTTTTTCACACTTCTGTCGCCTTTGTCTATACGAACCTAGAATTTTGGCAACACCTAGAGCCTAATGATAAGTTATATTATTTTATACAACGCGTTTATTTAATACAATGGCGGATGATGTTATCGTCAAAGCACGAAAACCGGAATTGACAAATTGAATTCCTCGAAGTGTTTTGTTTAATCCTTGATTCTCAAGAACACGTAGGTAGATATTTGATAATCGCAAGTAAATTAGATATATAACAACGACGAAAACGAAATATAAACGTGTAAAACTAACAGAACAACCGTTGTTCCGATTAAAAATTAAAACATGATTATTTAATCCATGTTTTCGTTCTAATAACCGACGTTACTTCCCACAAATATGTACACAAAAAATATTTGCCGTTACTTGTTGGAATACTATATGGACATAGTGGGTGCACAGTTAGGCGCCTTGATACGGTGGCGTCGGTGTCGGTAGATTATACCTACATTTTGTGGATACAAAAAATTAATGACAACAAATATGTATTAAAAAACGGTTCGTTCTTTCGTTAGTTTCAACTTTGGCCGCTTGAATTCCAATCTGCATATTACCCGTGTCAAGCTGTAGTTGATGTATATACTTCGCTGTAGAAGCGCATGCACAGAATACTCCTATGTTCACGTTGGTGTTTCACCTTCCGTTTCCGCAAGTGAAGGACATGAAGTTAGTTGTAGTCTGCTATCGTTTGGTATCGGTTCGTCTCTCGTGCGCTGCGTAAAATAGTATGAGACGTTACTGTCTTTGTTTTAAAGTAAGTAAAAAAGGCTTTGTTCAGGATCTCGCGGCGTAATATGTGTCATAAATCATCTATCAGTGGTAAAAAACAGTGATCGTGTTTCTATTTCGTAAATGTATAACCTTAACGTCGGGGGCGTATCGTCTGCGGCCATCTTGTGTCTCAATATATTATTGCATAATATAAAAACATTAGCTTCTCATTGTGTATGTACAAGTTAAGAACTATAACAAACAATGTCATATTCTGCAAACGTGTTGTCTTACTTAGGTAAATCTAATACTTAAATCCGCACTTCGATAAAATTTACGTTGTAGGTAGGTATATAGAAGACGCCACAAGATGTTACGCGTAGAAAGATGTATATTTTGACGAATGTTCGAAATAATTATTGGTGCAAAAATGTGTATTCAAGCACTATATTAAATAATAATAATAATAATAATTGGATGACTTGTATAGCGCCGTTTTTGTGAAAAATCACCTCAAGGGCGCTGTACAAATTTCAATAATTTCTACAATCTTACTTCTAACTACACACTAGAAAATATAAAAAAACCTATGGCTAAAACAATGGATGCAAATCCACCGGTTCTTTGATCAGCGATACAAAACTATATGTACAATGCATCTGAACAACCAGCGCGGTGCAGCCCAAAATGTAAATGTACATATATTGTACCAATTCCATGTTCATTTTCGTTAGAATATTTCTAAACATTACTTAGAAGTATATCACATAAATTTTTTGTTCTCCAAAAGTCTATATTTTCTTTCTTATCGGTTAAAGCAAAATGGCGCCTGTAGTAGTTTTCGTTGCTGGATTTAACAGTAAACTAAATATAAAATACTTGGTAAATAATAGATCGAACACTCGTCTTTTTTATTATTGAATATTTATCCATTTCACGACACGGAAATATCATTGATCAAATGTTGCCACACTGAAAAATAGGCGACTTTTTAAAATAAAATAATATTGTGGATACGTACCTTTCTAAATATATGTTATTTGTGCTTTCCTGGTCATTCAAAATAATGTTTATTTTAGAAGAGAGGTGGATCCTCAGGCGTGTAAAACAGATTGTTCGCCTAAAACGAGATCAATTTATTATTCCACTAACCGCCGCACTTTTAGGCACAGATTATGGAAATTACACTTCATTTCAACAATTACTGTAAAAAACACTATTTACGTCCACAAAATAGATAATCTGGTTCTTAGTTTGGGTAAACTAAGTAATTCATGCATTTAGATTGAAAAGAAACATCACAAATGTCAAATCCATACAAAAAGGCGGCAAAGGGATAGTTTTATACGGGAAAGTTTGAACTTGGATAAATTTATTTTTTTAAATATTTCTTACCATCTAACGTAATTAGTTGTTTCTTGAAGTAATTGTTGAAACGTGCGGCGGCTTGTGAAATATTAAAAACTAGTATTTACCAAGAGTTATCAGAGGTTTACTTTGCTCATCAAACTCCATTCCGAAATTCTCCTGTTTTGAAAAGGACAAATCATTTTTAAAAACTTAAAGACATTGTTTTTGAAAAAATTATGTATTTTGCTTTTTCCAATGGACTATTATTTCTCTAAGATATTATCATATTGCAGCATGTAGATAATTCAGTTTAACTACCTTTCGACATAAAATATTTTAGTATGATTGATTTTAAACTTGCTTAACATACAAAATCTGTGGTGTCATAATATCTACGATCGTAAACTACGTGGGTGTAGCTGAGTCAAACAATGACATTATTTTAAAACTCTCCTTTAAATGTAGTTCTGGGACTCATTTACTTACCCGAAAAGTAACCTAATTTGTAGTATATGGTTTGACCGTTACCGCCGGTATACAGGCCTGGGCACGGGCACAAAGATGGCCGCCGGTCTTTTTCGGAATTAAATTTCTTTCGTGATGGTTATTTATTTATTGTTAAGTTCTTATCACGGCGGCCAAATATGTAAAAAATAATTTAGCACTGGTAAAAAAAAATCGCATTGCAAAAGTTCATTTGATTTCTTTCTTTCACTATTCAGTACACAATTTAAAAATAAAATTTGAGTTGTAAGATGTTGTGTTTTCGTCATTGAGTTAAACAATGTTTTCGTAGTCACTATGCATTTTTCGATAGAAGACAGATAAGTTCAAGAGAAAGAAGACTCGAATCTGTATGCAAATTTTAATGCTATTTGTCGCTAGAGTCACTGATAATTGGCATAGCCTGTTGTCCTTTATTTACCTATTTGTAATTAAATAAATCATATAGAACGAACACAAATTACGATTATGAAACTCTTATGCTGAGACATATATAGGCCGCGCAGAATGTGCAAAGCAGAGCAGATCAGATTTTCTAATGGAGACGGAGGCGTCTACTAATATCTACAGGAATTTCAAAAACTGAACAAAGCGGACTAATATCTATGAGAATTCATGTGTTGACTAATATCTATACGAGGTATGTTGGAACAATGTCTATGGGAACCAAAGTGAGGACGAATATCTACAGCTCAAACTGCTGACTAATATCTACGGAACAGGTGATGTAGACGAATATCTACAGCACTGGCAGAGGTTGGATTTGCAATTATGTATAGCATATTGGCATAACGTAATATTGCGTTTGCAGTTTAAAGAACTTTCTTTTGTATCACAAACCATTTAGCGTAGCCGCTAAAGTACTCGAAAACTGGGATGTTTTTCTTGCCTTGACGCGAGCAGGCGCTATGCCAATTTCAACATTACAGAAAAATACGTAATATTATGCAAAAACTTCATGTACGTACTTTAAACGTCAAGCCTTTACGTAATTGAAGTAATTTATGCTTTTCCGTACAACCTCTTGCTCAGCTGCCCTATGTAGATATTAGTCCCACCCCAACGCTCCATAGATATTCGTCACCACTGGGACCCTCATAGATATTAATCCGACCTTAGCTCTGTAGATATTAGTCTTCACTCTGAAGGTCATAGATATTTGTCCAACATATGAGCTGTAGATATTCGTCCGACATACAGGCTGTAGATATTAGTATCTATATCTATAGTATTATCATGGAGACAGGGGCCGCGCAGAAACGCGTCTGCCCTGCTCTGAGTCGAGTTGTAGGCGGGTCGTAGATTCCGCGTGACATGTGCGCGCGGACAGTATTTCCCATGAGAATCTCTTTCAGGGATTTGGGCTTTGAAAAACTATAAATCAATAGTAAATTATTAATTTCAAAGTCAGAATCAGGCTCGTCATTCTCACAAATGACCATTGCCTAAGCAGGTACAATCTGCGTCATAATACCTATATGTTGGTCACCGATTTCTGTGTCGTATGTCCTGCGGCAACATTTCTGCTCTGCACATTCTGCATGGCCTGCGTCTCGACAATGTGCCCTTCCTTATCGTATATCGTCGGTCTGATGACAAACAGGTGTATCTCATATTTAGATTTTTTTAGAAGAGCCACATTTTTTTTGTTGTTGGCGGATTCTTATACATTTTATGACGTGTTTCGCTAATGGGGTTTTAGTTATGCATTTTTTTACCAAATTAACAAAACATTTAATAAAATGTACAAGAATCCGCCAAAAAACTGTTTTTTTTTCTCCTAAAAAAATTTCGAATACGAGATACGTCTGTTTGTCATCAGACCGGCGATATGATTACGTACATATTTGTATAATAAATTAATTCACGGATCTTGAAAAAATTATAAAATAACCTATTTAATATCTCGACACCCCAAAATAACTCGCACTTAACTTTCAAGACGTCATTGGATGGGCAGATTGAAAACGGTTTTCTTTTACATTCATTACAAAATTCAAATATAAAAGATTAATTTTGCTCTGAAAACGTGATTTTCCAAAAACTGGGTTAAATAGTGAATGTTGTAAAAAAGTCTAGCTTGCTGAAAAAAAAACAAACAATTAAGTTGTTATGACGCATAATGCAATCATTACTTGTAACCATTGACGTAGACAAAAATACGCTTTATGTTTATATTAATCGAACAAACAATTCGGCACGTTCCTGTTTCTAGATGCAAAACGAATACGCATAAGAAAATAGTAGAACCATTTCAAACCATTTGCACAGGGATAGTCATTCTAAGAATACGTGTGTAACGGTCAAACAGTTATTATGAACGCCCCTCGTTTCTGTATTCGTACATCGTAATGATTTAAACGCAGTAAATCTCAAGAATGTCCAATGGACCTATTTCAGCGAACCCACGCGCGTCTCAGTAACCTAACTTCTCTTTTAATTCATCTAAGCTTGTAACATATTATTTACATAAGTATAATCTTAATTGGAGCAGAGGGATCTAAATTAAATGCGATCGAAATTACTCCTACTAAACCAGCATTGGACATGCCGAAAAGTATACTACGCAACTGAATTGTTCATTTGAAAAACGCCTCTTGTTAATCTAAAAAATACTCACGTTTTACCTTGTCACTCTTGGATTCCGTGTTACTTTTCAACTGAGAAAAATGCACACTTGTGCATGCAGGGTGTAACAGGTATCTGACGAGAATTTAAGGGATTTCCTAATTTAGCAGATTAAACGCCCGCTCCCATACCGTCCCTTGAGATCCTTGTCCTAGCTCATGTATTATATTATATCTAAAACAATATGGCGGCCACTAAGTGTTTTGATAAATTTATTATTTATTTATATGATAAACAAATCACTTATCCGGACATGTTGCTCTAAGTTATCTTTAAGTTCGAAGGTCTACAAAATAGCGTTATATATTCTATCTGTACACGAAAAATATTTTATTATTTATTTACGCCCTACTGGGCTTTTAGGTGGAATTTTTAGTTATAGTATATAAGTATAACATGATAAATATAGTAGTAGTAGTACTCATAGCAAAATAGCACTTAGGTACCTCTCTTCTTCTTCTTCCTTGCACTGTCAACTCATCACCTAGGTAGGCTGTTGGTGTCGGCTCTTTTCGTTATCAGGCTATAACTTGTTTGGATCTGGGTATCGCTTTCATCCAGGCCGTTTCTTTGCAGTATTTTGGAGCATTGAGTCATCCAGGAGTTCTTTGGTCTTCATCTGGATGACTGCCGATGTAGCTCCATAGACATTTCCTCCTTCCCTGTGTGGTTTGATGGTCTCCGTCTTATGTGCCCCATACCATCTCAACTGTCGTTCCTCCAGCTTACTGTTTATGTCCGTGACATCCAGGCTACCACGAATGCGTGCACTTTTAATCTTATCCTTTAGTGATACTCCTGCCGACCATCGACCGACGTAGGTACCTGAAAAATATTTAATACGAATTAAAAAAATAATAATACTACTAGCAGTTAAAAACCCGTGGAGACAGTAGCTTTGTAACAAACTTCACGTAAGAAGATGGTTTTGCATAAGGCGCGGCATCAGATATACACTCGGAAGTCGGGTTCTTAAATTTCAACCAAACAGTCGCTAGGGTAATAATACTATCAGATGATTAAAATTAAATTTAAGTAATTACACTTAAAATAGCAAATTAAACGAAGTATAACATATAAAATCTAAGTATGTAACGTATGCATGCAAGTATTTAATAATAAAATTGTCGCATTTATATCCGATCTCCGGAAACAAGTAGAAACCGGGGAACATACATTACATAGAGAACCAAAAAATATAAGTTTTATTCGTTTTCGTACATTTCGATTTTTTCTGAAACCGATTGGTTTAACCAAACTGTTGGAGCTGGGTCTATGATTCGACGCATTTTAAAAGCAATCGGCTGATAGTAACCATATAGCGATCAATTTAAAAAAAATTAAATTTTCAAACTTCCGGACTCAATTTAAAAGAAAAAAGTTACCTATATAATCTACATTCAAATTTGATTTAGATTCGTCAATTTTCCCGCTTTCCGGACACCATGTATATCTCCATTCGCTGTAAATATTATTCATCTTGCCACGTTAGAAGCCAGAGGACGTATATTTGTAAAATAAAAACTGTTCATACGGTCTGCCTGTCCTTGACTGTCTGTTTGAAATGTTTCTTCGTTAGTTTGTATTAAATCTATGTACTTCTATTATTATTTTACTAAATAAAGTGTTTATAAAAACGAACCCTTTTATTTATTGCACTGTAAACACAAACTAAAAGGCTGTAATTTTATCTAGGCTATCCTTTTTCAGATTTAATTTGGTGTAGAAGATCCGAGAGTACAAAATGGACCAAGACAGCAGCATCGAGTATGACGAGAAGCTATCGCAGATGAAGAGCTACCTGCCGTTCCTCGAGAGCATGGAAAGAAGACTCAAAACTTCAAGCGGTGACGGAATAGGAATCCAGCTCTCAAAAATCCAAGGACTTAAGAATTTACTACTAGGTAGTAAAAGGTGAAAAAATAATTCTATAAATATAAAAATAGATTTTGACGTCTTGTTGTTTCCGGAGTGTTATTCTGTTTTAAAATTCAATTTATATCAAAAGTAATTGAGATATTGTGGCCATAAATGGTCGCCGTTGTTGTCGTTGCATCTATTTGGCGCTTTTGGTACTCCTGCGGCTACGACAACGGGATTGGCGTTTCGTTTCCTTAATACGTGTTAGGGAGATGTTCGATGATGATTGCATGTTTCCATGTTTCCTTTGGGGTACAGACACACATACATCGTTTGTCTCATTTTTAACTATTGTTATTTAGCGTGTGAAAAAGGGCTGCAGCATTATATTTTTAAGAACGTACGCTTTATATTGGCATTCTTGAAAGTGTTACGCCTGAGTGCGGACGTCGTAGCCTCTAACCAACGAATACTTATACCATCGTATTTAAGATGCAAAAAAGACAAATTATGAAGGTATTGGCAACATCTGCTCCATAAAATTTTAATATTTAGAAGGACCATTTTACCTATTATTGGATAAGCTAATTTCTGTCGAACCTCAAGAAGATTTACGGACCTTGAATCTTTTTCACATCGACCCCTCAGCACTGAACGTTGGTATGGAACAAAAAAGCATCATATCCACACTGAGACATGACATTGAGCGTGAAACTATCGAACATGAACGGGCGTGGGTACTTAGGATGTGATTAGCAAACTTTCATGGATTGGCCCACAAGTAAATCGTGGATATAAGGTGTCCGGGTGTAAAATGCACAACAATTCAATTTTTACCTGAAAAAAGTAAAGTTGAGATTTCAAAAAAAGGTCTTTATGTTTTTTACTTCTCGTCTCCCAAAGTTGGTGCACTTTACCCGTGCTTCACACAGGTAATAAAGTGGAGCTGATCATTTAAAAAGCCTCCTAATAAGTAATAAGTTTCACTCCTAACAAATTAAATACGATTGTCCCATCTGTGGTCTAACTTTAGTTAAACAAATATCAATCGGAGATCTGAGAATCTCCTTACATTCTAAACCTTCGTGAACAAAGCAAATAAATTACTTGGTTTCATAACTACGAAACCGTTTAAAAGTCCTGATTGTTATAGATCATTACAATGATTTGTAATCCTGGTTCGTAGCACACGTTTTCCCGATCAGGTGTGCTAGCACGGTCGCTCGATATGAAGTTACCGACCGATTGTCGGTAACTTCTCATCGTTCCCTAGGACAACTGCAGATCTCAAACGTACAAACGACAGTTGATATCGAATATATTAAGGACACTTAGTCATTGTGAACTATCACCTATTCGTTTGCGATCTGCAGTTGTCGTAGGGAACGATGAGAAGTTATTGATAGTATTTCCTAGCAAGCGTGCTAGGGCCTCTGGGGTGCTAGCATACTCGCTCTATAACGATCGATAGGATAATTATCGGTAACTTCTCATCGTTCCCTAGCATGACTACAGATCGCCAACGAATAAGTGACAGTTCACAATGACTAAGTGTCCTTAACATATTCAACATCAACTGTTGTTTGTACGTTAACGATGTGCAGTTGTCCTAGGGAACGATGAGAAGTTACCGATGGTTATCCTATCGATCGTTATCGAGCGAGTGTGCTAGGGCCTCTGGTGCCCTCATAATGCAGTCCACCAAAACTTAAAAACAAAAGAGCCTTTATGAGACATGGTCCTATAAAACGGAATTAAATAAAACTGTGCATACAAAGTACTAAATAATATAATTAATTAAACCATACAATTGAATGAGAAGTAATTTCTAAACTAAATCTTTATGAGGGTAATAAGTAATAAAATAACCATACCACAAAGAAAATTTGAAATATTTAGATTAGAAACGAAACAAAAAATTGCTTTTGTCAACCTCTCTTGCGTGTCGTCTCTATAGCGAAGATGGTCATGATTCATGAAATTGGTGATTTGAGATTTTCACTGCTAAAAGTAATATAGTGATTTATTTTTGGGGTATCAAGCCGTATTGCGCTTCCTCCTTTTGAAAACATTTCGGACAGCTTTGCAGTGTACATCATCAGGGTAGTTGTGTAAATTATCGTGAAGTGTGTGTTTATATTTATGTAGAAGAAGTATGATGTACGATGATGGACACTTTATCGTTGTCCGAAATGTTAGCTCAAGAAGGAGAAAGCGCAGCACGGCATAATAAATAGCCAAAAATAAATCACGATAATTAAATTGGCATTCATGCTCTCCAACTCACCTATAAAATATAGAAAAAACACAGAAATACCGCTAGAACACGGACAGCATTACCACCTGACGCCTGTGCCCTAAAGATTGCAATCCAGTTGTTAAATCGATGAAGCTATCTAAGGGATCGCCCATTACTGCACAGGGTCAAAGTATGGGTCTAAACACGTAGAAAGCGTGTTTCGGCTTTCGGACTACCCGCGCACAGCGCCCGAGCGCGCCGGCGGTATTTTGTACCGACTTGCGGACATCTGAATCTGGCTTCACTGTGTGCGCTTTAGTACGTTTACATACAAACATTCTTGTCGGCCGTCGGCTGCCCATGCGCCGACTGCTTTACCCGCGTTCTACGTGTTTCGACCCTATTTTGGGGTTCTAGATGAGAGGTGGCTGCCAAATTTAACAGTGGGGCGCACTTGAGATTTGGACAGGGCCAGTAGTAAAGGATATTCTCAATATAATGCTCCGAGAAAACTATGTACGTGCTTCATATTCAGTCAATAAACTTTTTTGTCGACAACATACTCAATTCCTCGCATGCTAAAACAGGGAAGCGATCTAAAAACGGTATTTTACCAAACTGTTGCTGTCACTGTCACTTTGACTCCCACGAATACTGAGCGAAAGGGACAACTGAATCTCAGGCTGATAATGCCTAAATAAAATCGTAAAAATCAAGGTTTCGCATTCAGCAGTAGGAACCATGATCGTGCGAACTCTGGCGGAATAAAAATGTAGTCTCCAAAAAGGCAATCTTGAACCGGAACCAGAACTTAAACAGCCGGTTGGCGTGGTCAAGGGGTAAGACTCGACTCCCAATCCGAAGGTCGCGGGTTCGAACCCGGCGTGCACAAGTTAATTTTATTGATTAAGATGATCCCCTGTGGTGCAGAAATAGATTTTACTAAAATATTGCTGTCACTGTTGCTCTTACTCCACCGGATATTGAGCGAAAGGGACAATGCACTGACACCTAACTAAAATGGAGGTTTTGTATTCCCCACTTTTCTCCTCCAAAAGTGGACTGATTTTCATTTTTTTTCTACCAACTACATAAGATAAAACTATTCTATGTCTGTACGTTTTGCTTTTTTTAAAAAAACATTGTCTGGTTTGTATACTGAACATCTTTTGACGGCGTTTAAACCAGTCAATTTTATTGATTTTTGGAAGGTCATAACTTCTATAAAAAGTAACTTATCAAAAAAAAACAAAAGTACCGACACGCTAGTAGTTGATATCTATTTTATGCAAAAACAATATTTTCTCTAGGATTAAAATCCAGAGAGATAAATAGGGAATAAGTTTGTATGGAAAAATCACCGCCGGGTATCCTCTTAATTTGTGTTATTAGACAATTAATTTGAATAATATTTAGTGTATTTGCGCCACGTTCCAGAGTGGAAGATACTCTTCGTATAGCCCTGGTGTGAGACCACCCTTCAGAATTAAAACGTTGCTTAAAATGGCTTTAGCCGTGTTTGATGACCAGATCTGAATAGCCAGATACTTCCTCACCTTCCTCTTACTATCACCTTCCCCTTCCCACTACCTTCAGCCTCACAACATACCCCAATTGGATACTTGTGCGGTATTAATATATAAAAAAAATAAAAATTACAGACAGTTTATGTCACTCCACAGTAGGTTTCATCTCTGACTTATGCCATTGAAGTAATAATCGTGTATTGTTTCAGTGCTTTCACACACGAAGATGAAATAGTGCCAACATTTTATTTTTATTATCTGGTATCATTTATCTTTGATACGAGTACTAGCAGTGCCGGATTAGCTCATAAGCAAATTAAGCAATTGTTTAGGGCATCATGTCTTGGGGGGCACCAGGCACATCAGTTAGATTTGCCTGGCACAAGTTCACATCAAACTGACGCACAGTTGTACAAAATAATACACGATGATAAAATTGAATCAGAGTTCTCTAATGTGGACACTGCCCTACCTTTTTTTTGCCTGAACGTTGTATTAAATATGTAATAGACCGATACTAGTTCACTTATGCATAGGAGGTCCCACAGGCGTGGATTGTTTAGGGCATCAAGTAGTCTTAATCCGGCACTGAGTACTAGTAGTATGTTATAAAAATACATTGAAACAGTAAAGTAGAAAGTCATTAGAGGACTTTTCTTGTCAATCATCTTTGGTATAAGTAATATTAAACGCTATTGAAAAAAAACATATGTATTTTAAGAAGACTGATGAATAAAATCTTTAAAAAATGTTTATTTGAAATATGGCTGTCACTGAGAGAACTCTCCACAATAATTTGAAATATGGCTGTCACTGAGAGAACTCTCCACAATAATTTGAAATATGGCTGTCACTGAGAGAACTCTCCACAATAATTTGAAATATGGCTGTCACTGAGAGAACTCTCCACAATAATTTGTTATCAGTCATCTTTAATATTAGTAATATTTATAAGAATACATTGAAAATGTTACCTTATCACTTTTATCAGTATTGTAAGAAGACTACGCATTGTTTCTTGGCATTTCACGTGGTTCCAAACTCGCTGCACGTGCAAATCTGAACAACATGTTTTTGACCTAAGTGTTGTAATTTTTTTATTCTTCTTAATTTTTAATTACTACTTAATTTTAAATAAACCCTTTTTAAATACACCTATTTTATGTACCCATAAAATATTACGACTTTGGTTCGCTCAATGGTGACATTTAAAAATGGCCAGGCTCGGCGTGGCTCATTTTGGTCCAGTGTGCCCCTCTAATTGGACGTGTCCTCGAAATGACTCGGGGCCAAATAACTCTGTCGTGTGCGTTCAGGTTAAAAACTATGTTTATTGATTTGACGTGAAGTAATAAAACTATTATTGTTTGAGTAGATGACTGATTTTTTTTTATTTGGGAGATAAAATTTTATTATTGTATAATATACTTTCTTACGTTAGCTCCACGCAGGAGGCCTGAGTAAAATAATTTCTCTCAGGGCCTGTCATCGTTGTGGATGCTGGTAGTGGGTTAAAAAAGGAAGGAGAAGTAGTTCTGGGAAGGAAAAGGTATGAGGGGCGAGTAGGAATCTGGAGGGTCAGTGTGTCAAGGAATGACGGACGTATGAATCTATCCCTCCCATTGTTGTGCAAGGCGATGGGTCGAGAATAGTCCAGCTGGAGAGGACGAAAGGTCTCCGTCAAACAGTCTCTCCCGATTCGGCCCGCCACATAGGCCAGATACAACTGCCGCCAAGACCTAGATAAACATTACCACATAAACCCGGGCACCTCTGCTAAATGACCTATGAAAAAAAATGGTTATCCAATAAATGGTTCCCGGAGCGGCGGTACCTATTACCAAATTGCATAAAAATTAAATTTACCACCCAACTTCACACCCCCTTCAAAATGATTGCATTGGTCCAAAAATTCTAGGCAGAAAATCTGTATAAATTTCGTGATGGCAGAACTAACCTCTCTGGAGTTATTGAATAAAAAAAAAATTCTGATTTATTAGAAATGTACGGTAAATAGCTGTTTAATTAATTGTCTAAATTTTTGGCATTGTTTTAAACATAATCAAATCATAATCGTTTAATATAATAATTTTTATTTTTTTTATTTTTTTATTTTATTTAAGTCTATTAAGGAAACATACAGTTGTGTAAAAGATCATTTAACATAAGATAGTGAACATAATATCAACCAATTAAGTTCCATTTATACATTTTGGTTGTGATTATTGATTAAGAAGTAGTTAATTACAAGTTATAAAAGTATATATTGTGAGTGAAAACATATTAAAAAGAAATAATAAACAATTCAGAGGTACAATAATATAATATACAATGCATAGTTTTGATTTAAGTACATTGTAAAGTTAGTTTGACTTTAAAAGATTTAAGGGTACAGTGGAAAATGTCAATATCGCTTAAGGCATTATAAGATTTACAGATACGCCCGAGTAAGGAGTTTTGTGCGTATTTTGATTTAAAATGTTGTATATAAAATAGGGTATTCGATCTGGTATTGCGTTCAGGGCAACGAAATGCAATATTTTCTAACAAGGCTGGGGAATCAATGAGGCAGTTCACAACTTTGTACAGAAATAGTACGTCAGAAATTTTTATTTCAGTATCTGATTCACTTGATCGTGCCACGTCTTTCTTGGGCGTCTTTGACTTCTTCTAACATTCACATTCGCGTCATAAATTCTCTTTACACTGCTTTCTTCATTCATTCGCTCAACACGCCAAAACCATCTAAGCGTCCCTTTCTTAATCTTACTTATTACGCTAACATCAGCCCTGCATTCTTTTCGGATCTCCACATTCCTCACACGATCATACACGGTTTTACCACACATACGCTTCAGGGATCTCATTTCTACAGCATTCAGTCTACTTTCAACCTTTCTCTGCCAGTTCCATGCTTCACTGCCATACATTAGTGTATTGGCTTATAATAACTTATGGCTAACAGATTGCTTCCACCAGTTCGTCGATCACAATTTAAAACTCTATGTACATACAGTGCATTTGACCAATGAGCGTGATGCTGCATTAAAATTATATTCTGCAAAGGCAGATTATATAGGACCATACTTAACTGGAAGGTCACTTCAGATAAACCCTGTTTATTGTTTATTAGATACATTTTGATACAGTTTGCATGCAGAGGACATAATTGGGAACACATCATGTTGGAAAAGCTATTATTTAATCCTGGTATATATTTTAATAATCTTAATATATAAAAATGAACGTTTCTTTGTTTATCCCTTATGTATATTCCTAAACCGTTTGTCCGATTGCGATGAAACTTTGAGGATTTAATGTGCGCATGCCAGCGAAGGCTTCTGAATATAATAATGAGCTATGGCTTATTTTTATTTACTTTAAATTATTTCCTATACTATTCATCCGATTGCGATGAAACTTTGGTGAGTTGTTGTGTGCATGCTCACGATGGTTTCTATATATATACTGGTGAGCTCTGGAATTATGAAATTTTATAAAAAATCTGTTGTACGTGGCGCGCGAGTTTGAAAAATGGTCGTATTTCATATAGTTTAATGGCAGGATGGGATGGAGACACGGTAACGGTAGGGGATAGTAGGGGGTAAATTTTGGTAAAACCGTGCTTCTCATACGGACATCTGTTTGTGGCCTGCTTACGCATCTGAAAACCTTCCGATTTATTTGTGTACGCACCAGACGGAAAACAAAACAAAATATTTTGTGTCCAAAAGCATTTCAAGAAACAGAATTTAAACAAACCCTTTATTTTTTTACTGGCATTTCAACGCATTCCGGGTACTCGCTAGTATCTTATAAAAAACAGTACAGTACATTTAGAATAAAAATGTTCACTGAATACCATTGATACGTTCGAATAACCGTATACTTTATAAGTTACATGTAAAAAAGGTGAATTTTTTTAAACACTAAAATCTTTGTTTTTCCTCAAAATGCATCATACAAAAAAGTTTTTGGTGTTGTGACTTGTGTTTCTCGGTATTTTCTTATTTGGATCTTTTCTGTCCATTTTGAGCCAAATAATTAAGAAAAAAGTGTTGTTAAAAGAGCTTCGCACAGAGGTTTGCTCACCCTCGAGTTTGGACGAGTAATCTTGCATTGTTTTTGCAGTGATTATTGGTTTCGAATAGCAATAAAAACACAAACGCGTGGTGGTAAATTTGTTAAAATTTTGTACTTTTTACAATTACTTTTTTTACCATAATCTTTTAATATGTCTAAGCAAACTACGTTTTAATATGTCTAACTAACTAAGTCCGTAAATAAATAAATAGTGTGTGATTATATAATATTAGGTCCTTACATATGAAATTGGCGTTTTGCCGTACTGGCAACTTTGATCTCAAATATCTTCTCTTTGGGTAGGAATTCCAAATTCAAATTTCTACAGCTATTTACTCATGTATTTGTGTTTCAAAAATTATAATTCATTTGATTTTTTCTTTGCGTCACTTAGTTTACAAAATGGAAAACTTGAAATATCGCGTTATTTACGAGTACGATTTCCACCGTGGCACCAGTGCTGCAGAAACGGCTCGAAGGATTAATGATGTGTATGGCGACGATGCCGCAAAAGAAAACACAGTGCGTTTTTGGTTCCAACGTTTTCGTTCTGGAAATTTCGACCTGCAGAACAAGCCCCGTGGACGGCCGGAGACCAATGTTGATAATGAAGAATTGAAGGCTATTGTGGAAGCGGATCCATCGCAAACCACGTCCGAGTTAGGTGCAGGCTGCGGTGTTAGTGATAAAACTGTTTTAATCCACTTGAAGCAAATTGGGACGGTGAAAAGCTTGAAAGGTGGGTACTTCACGAATTGAGTGAAGAAAATCAACAAACGCGCGTTGAATGCTGCGTTGCATTACTCAACCGGCACAATAATGAAGGGATTTTAAATCGAATCATTACCTGTGGTGAAAAGTGGATCCTGTACGATAATCGGAAGCGCTCATCGCAATGGCTGAACCCTGCTGAACCAGCCAAGCCATGCCCTAAGCGAAAATTGACTCCAAAAAAGATACTTGTGAGCGTTTGGTGGACTAGTGCTGGTGTCGTTCACTACAGCTTTCTTAAATCTGGCCAGACGATTACGGCAGATGTCTATTGTCAGCAACTGCAAACCACGATGGAAAAGCTAGCTGCTAAACAACCGAGGCTGGTTAAACGCTCTAGGCCACTGCTGCTTCATGATAAGTTAGACCACACACTGCACAACAGACGGCTACCAAATTAGAGGAGCTTCAATTGGAATGTCTAAGACATCTACCGTACTCTCCGGACCTTGCCCCAACAGATCACCATTTTTTTCGAAAAAAAAACTTGAATAGAACTTTTAGGTAATTTGAAAATTAACATCGAATTTTGATGAAAAACTCTGTGAAACAACTGGCCCTTAGCACCTACCACTTGATTTATTCAAATTCGTACGTTGTCTCTCAAATAATATTCTGTTATTCCACCTCTTGATAGATGACTGGCGACAACTACATGATTCGCTTAATCATGCCACGTATTTCTTTTAATTCCGCCCTTGTTCCTTGTACTTTTTTTTTGATAACTTCTTGCAAGGGAAAAATTCAACTCCGATGGGGCAGTCCAAACCGCCTTCAAAATTTTATTGATTGCCGTCCAAATGGTTTTTTTAGTAAAGGGATCGATGAACTACCTATGAGATGGCAAAAGTGCATAGATATCAATAGTACATACTTTGATTAAATAAATATATTATATAAAAAAAACGACTTTATGTTCCTCCCATACAAAACGCCAATTTCATATGTAAGGGCCTAATATTATGATTTCAAATATGTGATCTTACAACATTTAGTTGCTCTCTCTTGCATGTATTTTGAAAACAGCAATACGTAATATTTAAAACAAAAGTTACTTTCTTTCTTCTTTGAGATCATTTTCAACTGCCAATTTTAACACTTAATTAAATTGGCGTATTTTGTCAGAGGCTAAAAATATTCCCGCTTTGCAATAAAATCCAAATAAATGGAACATTTGTTAACGTATTCGAAAACTAAAAACTCTTTTCGAAAGGTGATGAAATAGGCTTTCAAATTTCTATATTAAAAGTTACTATGTATTTAAAAAAAAAATTTTTTTTTTGCGAAAACTTTAAAAAGTGTTCAAAATGGCGCACTGTACTTTTTTTTCTAACTAAAATTACTGATAATGAAAAAAAAAAAAACATACTTATTTCATTAGATAAATGAATTATAAACCTTACTGTCACCTCACTTTTTTTCGTTTCATGTAAAAAAATTTCACAAAGTTCCATAATTTTTTTTTGAAATTGCTATCGGAAACTGTGGTTTCAGAAAGGGGTAAATTTTTTGTGGTTTTCTTTTAGATTTGAATATATAGTTTATTGTATTCTCTTTCCAATACCGTTTAGATCACATTTCTGACTATGATTTTTTTTATTTTTTTTTTATAAAGAAACCTCACAAGAGTCCCAACTGCTCCCTTCTAGAGCCAGTGAGACTATGGCATCCCCAATTGGAGTATGTTGTGAGGCTGAAGGTAAGTGGGGAAGGGAAGGAGATGGGGAAGAGGAAGGTGGGAAAGTACCTGGCTATTCAGATCTAGTCACTAAACACGGCTAAAGCCATTATTAAGCAACGTTTCAATTCTGAATGGTGGTCTTACACTAGGGCGATACTGAGAGTATCTTCCACTCTGGAACGTGCCGCAAATATAACATATATTATTTTTATTAATTAATTGCGAAAGAACACAAATTAATCAAATAAAATTTATTTGCGCACGCCGGGTTCGAACCCGCGACCTTCCGAATGGGAGTCAAGTGTCTTACCACTCGACTACGGACGGTCGTCAGAAATGATAGTAAGGGAGAAACAACGATTTCTGTGAGACCTATGTGAGCTGGGACAAATATGGTCTCCTGTGATCAAACGGGTTAACAAAAAAATATTTCCATTTATACCTACATTTTTTGAAGCGATACATTGTTGTAATTATGTGAGGTTAAGTCAAGAGCCTGGCTATTATAGACATTGAACGCTTTTATGATTCCTGCGACTATGGCATGGCAAAGGCAGAAGCAACACACAAAACGTACGTTCTTTGCCACGATAATCCTGCAGCTCTTTATTACACACTAAATAATAGTAGGTAGTTGAGTGTACGTAAGGCTATTTCCCCAAAATGAAAAATGTAATTCCTCATCTTCCTCAAAAATAAATGAAACGCCATCGTCATCGCCTTCGCCTTGGGAATTATAAAAGCGCCCGCGCCCTAAATAAACTATATATAATTCAATTGAGCTATTGCTTTGTAATTTGTAAACAAACATAGAAAATGATGCCATGAAAAAACACTTGCTTTACCAAAAAAAAATATTTCTAGGATGAAAATGGAAAATCTAAGGAAATGTGAACAAGTCTTGATCAAGTTGCACCAGAAAACACACGAGGTAAGCAAACAATTTTGTTCTGTAAGTCAATTTATGAGGGCTCAGAATCGCCGCACTAATATTCATTCATCAGATTTTTTCAATAATATTAACCAATACTATTAACAATAGACGTGGGCTAAATTGAATGACTGAAATAAATGAATTAATTCATAATTGTGACACACTTGATCTGATTCTGAATTTCCAAACCTATTAATTCTTCATTCCTTACACCCTAAATAATAAATTTTAATTTGCATTTATTTTACTGTAAAATTATTTCAATGAATTTTGTGTGTTGTGATTTAAATATTACAATATTTCGTAGATATTATTATTCTATAGGATGCGCGCCGCGAAGTGGCCTAAGTATTGTGCTGGACTCCGAACGTATTGTAAATCACGTAAAGTATCCCTCCCCCGCGCCGTAATTCATTAAAAAACCCGCAGATCAGTTTAGTTCCCGGCCCAATACTAGCGAAAAACGGCCGAAACACTTCTGAACGACCGGGATTTCCAAGATGCAATCACAGTCATTCCTGGTTCCTGGGGTCCGAGATCGACGTACCTAGTCTGTCTCTACCGAGTTTGTCCGGAGCGAGATCTCTGTTTCACTTATTCAGGAATCAAAACAATATTGTCTTTTTCAGTTGTGACGTCAAAGTCCCAAGACCGAATCGATCCATTTCGCTCTAATTCCCGATTACATTCTAAATCTCATTTCACAGTCATAGTCAGTTTGTTCCATTTCTAGCTGCAGTTCTGACTAGGTCCGCAGCTCGCGAGTTAATAAGTCACTGCAAGGCAAGACACAAGACACTGCTCAAAAGATACAATTCATTCTCAATGCCTGCCGCAAATGAAGTACAGTGCGATTCCCCCGTGGGCTGAGCCGTCAATTTCGTTACGAGCCCTGCGTAAATTGGGTAGAATGCGCTTTATATTCGATTACACGAAGCGGAACTATTTTAAGTTTAAAATAAATTAAATTAAATTAGGAAAACTGTTAATTTTGATGATTTATTTGCTAGTCTTATAAAAAAAAATTCTATCGGTTGTGCTGTCATAATATCACACATTAAAAAATTAAAAACCCCGTCGTCGTGGTTTTCGTCGATCAGTACAGTTTTTCAGATAGAAAATTAAAATTTAGGGCTTTAAACTTTTATGAATGTCAATTTTTTTTATTATTATTTTTTATTTTATTTATTTATTTATAGATACAAAAGAAAGTACAAGTTACACATTAGGAAGCTTTGCCTGTCCAACTAGGAAAATTTCCCGTTCCAGGACAGACAAATTGACAGGTTTAGTTCATATTATTCCTTAAGTACATAATTGCAAACAAAAATAAAAACAAAGATAAAAACAAGAAAATTCTTTTTTTTTAAATTGAGTTTTGTTACGAAGAAATATATAAAAAAGATACATACATTTTTTTTGTGACTATGCAAAAAAGTAATCTGTTAGCATATTAGCTATTCGGATTTACCGAATTAACCTGGTAACAAATAATATATTCAGAATTACAGAGTATGGGATAAGTATGTAAGTTGGGAGTGTTGAAAAGTGTAAACAAGGTATCTGATAACAAGATAGAGGAATAACAATAAGATTTACAATATAAAGATATAGAAATGTGTTGAGAAGTGTGAACTTATAATACATATAGATATAAGCATGATTATTTTCACTAATTTAAAACATGTTTTCAGTACAAAATATATTATACGACAATACGAGTATACATCGCGCTCATGTCTTGAACAACTCATGCTGAAATATAAAAACAATAACTATAAATATAGAATATAAACAGAAAGTATTAATACAAATAAATAGTACCTGATTTAGAGCTACTTTGGTAAATTATATATTATATATATTTTATATTATTATATATATATTATTATATTTAATTATTATTATTATATATAATTATATATATATGTATCTATTATTATAAATATATATATATTTTTTTTTGGAAATTTATGAATTAAAGGATCGAATGAAAGGAATCAGTTCGCAAGGCCAAGGGTATCAGACTGAATCGATTCACTACTGTGAATAAATCTGCCCATGTCTAATTAACAATTAATTCTTTAATATGGTCCATTTGTTACCTATTCTTACTTCAATCAATGCATTTCTGTTGTAAAATTCTTCAGCAATCTTTCTATGTGTTTCTTTTTCCAAATTAAACATCTGTTACGTCGACCCTTTGGAATAACAAGGTTCCATCTTTCGAGGTAACGTCATGCGAACTCTAAAGTAGATTACTATAGATCCCATTATTGCATGTCGTTTAGGTGACTGATGGAAACTTGTTATTTCAAAGGGTCGACGTTTTAAAACATTAATTACTTTTAAGTGTTTAGCCTAAACTGCTAATATAGATTTTTTATTATATAAAAATGTTTTTTTTTTTTAATTTCAGAAAAAGTTAGTTGAGTCATCAACTGACGCAACTAACAAAGTTCTGGAAGAATGCGATACTGTTTTTGAAAATAATAAGATAAAATTAAATTTGAACCCTTCAAAAGTGGTTACTCAAAATAAAATCTCTTCACGACCGGTTAATCAAATTAATGTGAACTATTCGACAGTTGTTAGTCAAATGAAAGTTACTTCCTTGCCAGTTGCCAATCAAATGAAAGTGGACTCTTCATTAGTGGCTGGATATAGTGTCAACTCTTCACCAGTAGAAGACTATAAGGCTGTTAATTCTTCGCCGTTAGTCCATCAAATGAAAGTGAAATCTTCTACGGAAGTCATTACAATGAATGCGAACACTTCGCCAGCAGTGAATCGTATAAGTATGAACCCTTTACCAGTTATCGGTTATTTGAATGCGAATTTTTCACCGGTAGTCAGTCGCACGAATGTGAACTCTTCACCAGCGGCCAAACCAGTGATCGTTGACGTGTTACCAGTAGTAAACCAAATTGAGTTTATTTCTCCACCGGCAGCCATTCATAACTCTCCACCGGGGGTAAATCAACTAAATGTTAACTATTCACCAGTACACAGTCATACGAATATCAGCACTTCACCCGTGGTAAGTCGTATGAACATGAACTTTTACAAAGAAAATACAGAACCTGTTGCAGTGAGAAACGACAATAAACCCGATTCCAATATCCAAACGGAAGTTGAAGCTGTAAGTTCGCCGCCTAAAGATCTGGAATCTGTTCGTGCAAAATTAATGGGCGTAGTTGCTTTAGCTGTGCCAACTCCCGAAGTTGTAAATTCTGCAACACATGTAACGAAACTATATGAAAAAGAAATTCAATATGTAACAACAAAATTTATTCAAAAACAAATTGGTTCGGATGTCAATGCATCTCATCATATTTCGGAGTGCGAGGCATTTATAAAGCAATGTAAATCCACCAAATCTAAAGGGGGAGTGAGAGAAAAAACTCCGGTTTCTAAAGAATTGCCTAAACAACGTTTTTATACACGTTCTCTTAGATCGCCTGTAAGATTTACAGCTGAGCGAAAGGGCAGATCACGGAGAAAAAGTAGATCTTTTAGCCCTCGTAGAAGTAATTCTAAAGATTCGTACCGAAGTCGTGATTCGGGTGGCAGAAGACATCAGTCGCCTAAATCCAGTTCTGAAAGATTGCGCTTAAATGCGCCTGCTAGGAATAGCCCCAAAGAATACGAAAGAAGGAAGTCATCTAGGGACAGAAATAAAAATGCCATATCTCCTCCAATTAAGAAAGATTGGGAACAAAAGATAATTGATAAAAGAATAAATCTAAATCGAATTGAACGTAAGACCTCTCAAGAAAATAACAAAGAATTGAGTGATTTGAGAAAAAAAAGAGAAAAGCTTGTTCTGGAGCTCCAAGAAGAAAATCTATTTGAAGCCCTCGCCAATGTTTCTGACTTGCCGAACGAAGAAATTTTGTATAAAAAAAAACTAAACGTCGACAAGGAAGACGGAGAAATTGGTGAAAGTGATGATGATGATGAGAAATGTATAAAAATGTTGTACGAAAATTTACCGAGTAACCCTACAGACCAAAAGCATTTTACAAATAATAATCGAAATTACACCGATACAACGTCGACAGTGCAACACGATTCACGTAAACTTGATCATCACAAAAAAACACCAAAGCACAAGGATGATAGAAAATCCACAAATAATGAAGAAAACACGTCAGCTGAAATATTACTCAATTTGAAAACAAATAAATTGGAGAACAAGAAAAGAGATATAGAATTTCTTCTGAAAGAACGAGATAAAAAAGCAAACGAAAAACATACACACAACTTGAAAAGAGTTGATGTACCCGTTAAAGGATTGGAGAAAGATAATTTGCATTACTCTATGAAAAAACCCGATGAAACAAATAAAGATGTAGTCAAAATTGACCATAAAGAAGTTAAACATTGTATAAAGCCTTTCGACATTCGAACACCAGAAGTCAAACCCACGGCTCGGGTTAAGTCTATACCCAAATTATCTCTAGTAGATATGATGGCTGACATAATAACATCAGAAATTAAACCACAAAGCGATCAAACTGAAAATTTGAAGTCGAATATAGACCTAATTGAACAGACTGCACTTAAAAAAGATCTAGAAGAAACATTAGCCAACAAACCCAAATCAACATCTAATGTTGAGAACAAATCGCCCGAATTGGACTTAAGAGAACCTAACAATATCCAGGAAGATATACTGAAAGCCCTTGCTGATGATTCCGTTTCGGAAAATTTACCTAATTTAAATGAAGCCAGGGATATTTTATTCGGAAATAACAGTCTCCAAAATGTAGTCAGCCAAAAATCAAGAAGAATAAGTTTGGAGACGTATAAAGAAAAACACTGTCAGGCATCTCCAGGCAACTTTAATTTAAATCAGAAACTAAACGAAAATCTCAATAAGTACGTTGATATTGTAAATCGTGTTTTTACGGCTAAAGAATTGGAACGATTTAATCCTATAATTCAAAAAGCAGTAGAATCAAAACTGGTTACTTCTGATCTGATATTTAAAGTCGGATTGGAGAATAAACCGCTCACAGTTCAACGCGAACAAAAGTCGAACCCGGATTTGCTATCTCCAATTAAACACACTCCATTTCAATTAACAGAATTATTACAGCTCAAGGAGGAAAAAGATAAAGGTAAAAGTGTTCGTAACTCCAATATCAAAATGAACAACGACCGCTTTCGATCCACTCCTTCTCAAGACATGAATAATCTGCCTCCATGGGCTACACCAAGTCAAAGGCCCTCTGATTTTAATCAACCTGTAAAACATGTATACTCTGGTGCGTGTACCTATTCCCTCAATGGTAGCCCTGGACTTGATCTTTTTAGCCCAAAATCTGAAGATGGTAGTTTTATTTCAATGGGAAATTTGCAATCGGCTTCAAGAATGATTACGCCAAATGTCAGAAATTTTAATCCAGCTTCTGCTGAAATGCATAACATGATCAACTCTAAAGCAACTTACGAAAAATCGATAACTCTAAGGAATTTTAATCCAAAATCAGAAAATTCTAACAATTTAGATATGGGGAAACTGCTACCTGCTTCACGATTAATGTCGCCAAGTGTGATGAATAATAACGCGGGCTCTGCCGTACAAATAAATGCCGCAAATTCTGAATACGAAATGGTTCACCAACAAAACCGGTGCGAGCCTTTGAATTCTCCCAGACCGTACGCCCACCTTGATTTCCCCGTCAGTTCCAATTATAAAGGGAAAAATCCAAAACCTTTGATGGGATTCTCAATGAATCAGAGTTTACGTGGTTCTAATGTTATTTCTCCTGACTACATGCGCGACCCAAACCACATTGTCACAAGTGACATGAATATTGTTTCAAACGTTGGATATCAATGTTTTAATGACAGAATTCACGATGTTGCCAAATCTTATAATCGAGACCCACAAAGTGAGGTCGGTTTTAATAGTCGTATGGGGCGTGTAGATTATGGAAATTATATGAATGAAAATCAGTTTGGCTCACCCTCAGGTTCTCAAATTTCGATGCGTTTCGATCCTAGGGATGAAAGATGTAATTCAATTTCTGACTCTAGAGGATATTCCATGCACGGAGAATCTGGACCCATATCAAATGACCCATATAACTGGAGGTCGCAGCAAAGGGAGCCATTCGTTGGACGATCTTCTGATCGGCCAGAATTTGTTAGGCAGAATTCTCAGGAAGAGTCAATTGTTGGACAAACTTTTGAAAGACGTCAAAGCGTGGGACAAAACTTTCAAAGAGAGCCAAGCGTTGGGCGGACCTTTAACAGAGAACAAAGTGTTGGGCGGACTTATCGAGATGAGCAAAGCGTTGGACGATCGACACCTCGAGAAGATTACATCAGAACAACGTTCCAACGAGAATCGAGCGTTGGTAGGTCATTCTACCAAGACCCCGTCGAAGATTTCCCACGCAACCAAAACTCTTGTAGTCGATCGTTTAGAGAAGCTAGTATTAATCGTCCATGTAATTTTGAATCTAACGAAATAAACGCTCGTTTTGCGAACCCAAACTCTAGGTTTCAAAGAGCGCAAAGTGTTGGACGAATATTAAATTCAAGTGAAGATCGATGTATCGATAGAAGTCTACCGTTAAGTACAGCGCGCGCTCGAGAAGGAAGTATCGGGCGTTTGTACGTTCGGGGAAAAAGTGTAGGACCTGCTTCCTGTCAAGATGTTGACTACCGCCGTCTTAACCCCGAATCGAAATTCCAAAGGGGGCAAAGTGTGGGACGTTCTCTTCATATTTTCAAAGGAGAAATTAATTCAAATTGTGATTCAAAAATGGATCGTTTTCAACGAGGAAGGAGTGTGGGACGTTTTACCGAAATCAGCGACAACCGTTCATTGGAAGGCGACCGAAATAGATTTAAGAAGGACAATCGTCTACCCATATTTTCACACTCCGACGTCGATGAAAGAATGGCCCTTTTTAATCATTTGAAAACACAGCAAATTGCTTTCAATGAAAATGAAAATAAAAATAATAGAAATGTCTTCGATAAACAACGAAGCATCAAAGACCCCAGGCTTCGACATTTACAAGAAAAAGAATTGGAATCTAAAAAATCTAGTTCTTCAAAATCTCATAAAAATAATGAAAATGAAAGCAATAAAGATATCAAAAATGACAGGCGAACAGAAAAGTATTCTGACCACAAACGCAATAGGATCGACAGTAAGCATGATAGTCGGAATCATCGTAAAGAAAGAGATTCATCAAAAAGCTCTAGGAGATCTAAAGACGACAACAGTAAGAGTCGAGATGACAAATCACGAAGAAGATCGTCCCCTCGCAAGGAGTCTTTTAGTAAGTCCAAAAACTCGATGCTTAACTTTAAAATTCCAAAGCTCAAAAAAGATGAAGACACTGAATCAACAAAAACCGTAGAAATAAGTAACGCAAAACAAGATATAGATGAAAGAAAAACTTATTTCACGGAAAAGATACCGGAAAGCAATACGAAAACCCCCGCAGCTGCAAGCATGATCGAAAAGAAGATGGAAGAAAATGTTTCAGAATTTTCTAAAATCAACGAAGATTCCAATACTGAGAACCTCGGAGACAATCTAAAAGACGAAAAAACTAATCTTTCTAAACTGGATAATGATATAAAAACTGAGACCCCCCAAAAAAATCAGCAGACTGAAACAATATACTGTTCAAATAAAGATGAAGATCTAAAAAACAAACTGATCGAAAATGTTTCGAACGATGACAAGTTAAATTGTTCTAAATTAAATAAAGATTCTAGAATAGAGAGTACTGAATGTGACATAGCGGAAGAAAAAAGTAATCCAACAATTAACGCCGATTCTAACAAAGAATGTCTAGAAAATGTTTCCAATAGCGAACAACGAGAGGATATACCCCAAATCATTAGTGATTCTAAGGAAAATAATGATTCAAAGGGTACAAAAAGATTAAGTAATCGACTAAAATTAAAAGATCATGTTCCAGAGGTTGATATAACTAGCGGTCGAAAGTTACGCGACCGTTCCAAAATGAATAAAACTTCCCCCAGTAAAAATGTTGATTGCAGCAAGGAAAAGAGACCAAGCCGCCTTTCAAAAGTGTGTGATTCCGACGTAGAACATGAAAAATCACCGATTAAACATAAACCAAAAAAATCTCTGAAAAAGAAAAGTGTGGAAAGCAGCAAACTTGACAAGGATTCGACAGAAACATCTGACCCGGTGAATTTAATGAATCTTTCCAATATGATCGACGTCGGTGATACGATAAATTTAAACCAAATTGATGCTGTCGATTGTGCAGTAGTGAACACTAGTATTAAATGTCTCTCATCTGAAACTAAATTGGAGGAGGGAGGGTTAACTAGGAACATTGATGCATCTTTGTCCAGTAAAGATGTTTTTGATAATAATAAAGAAAGCCCCATAACTTCTCCTGACGACGCTGAACAATCGCAAACAGTTTCAGACAAAGTCTCCACGTCTGCACTCGAACCATTAGAAAACCCAAAGGAGCAACCCGATTTTCAAAATAATCCCAAAGAAAGTAATGATAAGGGAGACAAATGTATATCTGATATCAATAGTTTGATGGAAATATTGAAAAATAAAAACAAAATGTTGGAAATATTAGAATTATTAAATAAAACTGATGATCAGACTGTTTCCAATAAAATTAGAAAGAGGATCGAGAAACTCGCAGAAATTGAATCCGACGACGATGAGAATAATTGTCAAGAGTTGTCAGTGAAAGTTGATATAAAAACTGACGCTAGGATGTCTGACCAAGAAAGCATTAAGGAAACAGTAGTCACTAGTGAGGCATCTGTTGAAGTTAAGAATATACCTGGCGTTGTAACGGACGTTGAATTGTCCGTGCCAGATAAAGATGTCATGAAGTCGCTAGAAACCGATGACAAGCCGGACGTATCATCTCAGATAGATGAATTGGACAAAAATAATATAGATGTCGAAAAAGACCTTGAAAAAACTGTGCAAAAGCCTGACACCTTACCGTCCCAGGTGAGTAATGAATCAAGTATTGTCATCGAGGCGCCACTGGAAATGCCGATCAAGACTACTGACATTTTTTCCGAATCATGTGACGCTGAGGAAAAGTTGGACCCTATAAATTCTGTACCTACACTCCAAGCGGCCGATAGCGAAAAACAAGAAAGTAATACTCCGGTCTCCACAGAAATCACAAAGCCGAAAAGGAAATATACCAGGGGTAACAGAGAGTTAGAAATGTTACATGAATATAATTTGGGAATGTTCATCAGCCAAGATGTTCTCAAAGCTACTGGCGTAAGATCATGCACCAAGGCATCAGAAATGCTTGAAAAGAAAAGTGAGCAAGAAAAGAAAAACAACGAACCTAAAAAAGGGACCAAGAAAATGAATACCAAAAGTTCTAAAGCAAATATACAATTAATGAAAAATAAAAATTCCACTCTTGAAAAGATGGCATGTACACAAAATTCCATACCTACAACAAAGCTTTGTGTTATAATAGATAAAGTCAAGGCAGACGACTATAAAAAAAAGGAGAGTCGTGATGTTTACGAGTACGACGATAGCAACCACGAGGTTGAAGAATACGAGACGTTTAAGCAAAAGCCATGTCCTAAATCTAAGAAAGTGTTGAACCCAAATACAACTGTGGAAACGAATCTGAAAGAGACATCAAGTATAGATTCCTTAGAAAATACCACAGACAATCAAACCGATTCATCGATGCCGAGCAGTGACTTGCCAGTAAAACCAACTAGATTCCGCAAATGCAAATTGGCAAATAATTTGAATTTGATTCCAACAAAACCTTCTAGTGAAATAGTGGAGGGAAATGTGACAACTTTGACACCTGAAGTCATTAATGACGATATTAAGACTGCTAAAAAATCTAAAAAACAATCGATATTATCGCTGAAGGATGAAGCTGGTAATAGTAAAAAAAAGAATATTACCGCTAAACCTACAATTCGTAAGAAGAAAAAATTTGTATGGCAGACTGGAGTCATAAGAAAAAAGCCAATAAAAAAGGATATAAAAAGTACTTCTAACATACGTATAAAAGAAAAACCAGCCGTAAACTATACTTCCAAATCATACCATTTCTCACCGGACAAATTGGAGTATGAATGCAAGTTATGCCGTAAATATAAAGGTTCAACAATTATTAATCACTTTAAGACCAAACATCCTCATTCAGAAGTGTTTATTTCAAGATTACATCCAGAACAGGCCAAACTTGCAGTCGACGAAAGTAAACTCAATGTCAATGAAGTTTCTGAAGACAAAGTTTCCAAGAAGTTTAAACAGTATAGGTGTCGGTTTTGTATGTGCCTGTTCAAAGTAAAACATTTAAGATCAGTTTTCGAGCATATCGCTCTTAATCACACTGGCGAATATAAGAGCCCGTGTAACTTGTGTGCTAGCAAGGATCTAGTTAGTTGTGTCAGTGTATGTAATAGATCTAGCACACTGCCCCCTGTATTTGATGGGAATAATTCTGTCAAAGGTTTCATGTGTAGTTTGTGTAATTACACTCAACTGTCCCACGAAAACTTGAAGACGCATATAACCTTGCGACATTTCCACAAAGAATGTGAGCTAATCGAGGTCAACTTAACGCAACCAAATGCTAGACGGCGCCGAAATCATGCACATGAACTGGCAGGTATAGAAAAGCGGAAGAATGCCAAACTTTCAGAGATATCTGAAAAAACTGACAAAGAATCAGATAGCCAAGATGACGTCCATTCTTCGAAGAGTGTTACAGTTCCCAGCATAGAAGAGGCCCATACAGAAGACACGTTATTGCTTCAAGTTCGTGAAGAAATTGAAAAAGAAACAAACCCTGAATATATCAGTGTGTTTTCGGCAACGATTCAACAATCAGAACCGACAGAAATTCCCAATAACTTACAATTGGATAATGAAGTCAGCAAGATTCCTGAAGTACCGATAAAGAAGGAAATAATTTGCCACGAACATGACAGTCTTGCTGATACCAATAACATCCCCGAAGTAAGCTTATTAGAGGTTAAGAAGGAAGTACCTGTATTCGAAGACGAACCTTCCGTACCTCTAATAAATGATTGCGGTGGAATAACTGTATTCGAAGGTGAACCTTCTGTCCCTGTGATAAATAATTCTACCCGGGCTCAGACACCGACTATTCGAGATATATCTAGAAACGTTAAAAATGAGGTTTTGTCACCTGTAAAACCTTCAGATATAATTCGAGATTACGTCCAAGTGGGTGCCATTCAAAGAAAATTCGCCGGGAATTCTACAAAATATTTATGTTTTATTAATAACTGCATATTTACTAGTCAGTTTTTATTTATATTTTCGAGACACTTGGATCAAGATCACGGCAATGATAAATGGGACGGCTTTTGCGGCGAATGTGGCAAATACGCATCGACTTCCAAGAATCAACGCTTTGAATATGAATTAGCTTTAGATCACTTGTTACATGCACATGTTAATGATAGTAACACCGAGACAAATGAAACAAGTAATACCGATGCAATAAAATCAGTTTCGTCGTCAAGAAATACGCCAAAAAAACTCTTTGTTTCAAAGATTCAAGTGCGGCCAATGACTGATTTGATGACCGTGAATGACCAGGCTGAAATGTCTAAAGATACAGAAGATCCACTGATAAGTGAGACCGGTATATGCCATCTAAGAATAGAAAATGTCGTGAGTTTAAATCCCAATATTATAGAGAACCAGCGGTTGGCAGAAAGCCCTTTGGAAATATTATCCAGTCCGTCAAGTGACAAAGAGATGATTTCCCCTATTCCTCCACCGCCACCGTTAAAGCCTGCGCCACCTGAAAGAGTGATAATATCCAACAGGAAACTTCTACAAACGTCACCAAGCTCTATTATCAAAATAGCTCCCAAATCTCGATTACGCAATCCACCGCAGCTCGTGGCGGCAAACCCCAAAATCATAAAATACAATATGAAAAGTCAACAGCTGTTCAAGTGCTCCGCGTACGTTTGCAACTTCTCGGCGTCTCAGATGGATGAATACACCGAACATCTGATCGGGCACGAGCGAAGTGGCAACGCGGACGACTGGAACGAATGCATGTACTGCGAATTCAACGCTCCGGTTCCTCATCAGCTGGCCCATCACGTGTTTGAGGAGCACGGCGCGTGCCGGTTTGAGTGCCCGCAGTGCTCGTACCGTGCTGCGGCACCGCTGCTGGTGATGACGCACAGCGTGGCGATGCACCGCACCAAGCTGTCGGCCATAGGCGAGGTTGAGACGCACCCGGACGCGGCAGAGGACGCACTCATCCGGGGCCTGCTGCCGAGGCGGGCCTGCATCAAGCCCTACGTGTGCACTTACGGTAAGTTCAACAAACAATTCATTAGTATTATAATGCAAACATTTTCTTTACTTCTTTTTTATTTGCTTATCACTTCAAGTATATATAATATATTATTTATTTGTAACATTAATGCCTTTCGGCTTTTACATAACATAAATTAGAATAAGGCATAAACTACAACACGAGAAATATAATTAGATGAAGTTGAGGTACACAGTAAATGCATAAGGGTAGACATATAGTAAGTAAAATATATTTCAAGTTGAAAAGAGGTCTGGGAATTCGAAAATTACGTATAGGATAAAAGTTGTAGATAATTTTATGAGCTTTCATTTATTCTTTAAAAAAATTCCCCCGTGACACACCGTTTTTGAGATATAAGTGAAAACCCGAAAATTGGGACCTTTCGCCCCCTCCCCCATAGCTCACCACCTATACTTTAGGACTTTTGGTACGTTCACACCCTAAGCACCCTGAACAAGTTTCTGAAGGAATCGCTTAGGTACCTGCTCAAGCACTCTACACCTCCTTTTGGACCATTCATTGACTGACTAATATCTAAATTATGATTGTGTTTTTGTTTGTTTCTGAATCTTTATTTAGTTGTACGCAAAAATGTTCATACATCTAGTAAGAAAAATATAAAAAATACAATTAAAAAGATACAAATACATTTACAAATAGATTTAAAAAAAAATTAATATATATAACAGATTGACAAATCCTATAAATAAAATATTTAAAAATTACTTTAAAATATCAATATTAAATTAAATCAAAAAGTATTTCATTGAAGAAGAATATAACAATAATAATCTAATTTTTAAAAATATGAAAATGAACAAGATACAGAAAAATAATAAAATATAACGGTCGCAACTGGAACCCAGAACCTTAAGTCTTACCGGGACATACACCTCTACCAATTGGGCTACTGCGATCTATTATGAGACTGTCGTAATTATCAACTTCATATTTCAAATTTCAGAATTAACAATATTATCTTCGACTAATGTTTTTTTTCCATATTATTGGCAGCTACCTTTATTATTGGAAACAAGTATTCAAAGAATGTATTGGTTAATTACCAAATATATATATACATATAAAAAGAGAGTTTTTCTTATAAAAATACAAAAAATATTTATTACATGTAACGCACATGTCCTATCAAAAGTGCTAAGGCTTGAGGCTTCCTTTACGGCATTTGGAAGGTATTATTATAAAGTTTTTGCCCTTTATAAAACACGCTGTTTTGTGTGCACGAATGTTTAGTTTTGGGAAGCCTAAAATCTCTGTACAGACAAATAAAATACAGCTCTGATTCGTGTAAAACAGCAAAGAATAAAATATAGAAATAAAAAAGCAAACAATAAAAATATAAATAAAAAAGCAAACAATGTTATCCTGTAAATAATATCTACAATATTGCAACGATGAAAAAATATATAACTATAATTATATAATATATGTAAATAACATGAAGGTATGTATATAATAAGTAGGATATATTTTAAGTTGAGAAAAATTAGATATTACAGTAAATAAACCTAACTTCTAATGAAACAATAAAAATAAGAATATACGTAAATAACATAGTAAGAATAGCCCCCTTTGTAGGTTGTTACCATTAAAAATCATGAACTGATGAAAAGAAAAATAAAGTTACTAAAATAAATTAATAATATCGTTATAGTTGGTTGTAAAGGTTTATAATATTTCCTTGAATCATAAATTAATAACCAAAATACACAAATACGGAAGGTGGAGGAGATACATATAATAAATTTGTCGATGAAGTTTAATAAATTTACGAAAGAACTTCATCAGTGAGTACCTTTTTTGATATTAACTCCACACAGGAGGAAAATAATTTCCCTCGGGGCCTATGTCATATTTGAAGACGTATCGTAGATAAATATTTTCGTTATTTCACCTTTATATTGTATCGGCGACTTATTCCATACATTATTGTGTGCATACGAGGGTGGCCCCAGAAGTACCCGACCTGATCTATGTGGCAGTTGTTGCTTTAAACAAATTACTATAGTAGAAAGTACCCACTTTATAAAGCATAAGTTTTAGGGCTACGTTGTTTAGTATTTGTTTGGCAGCCATCAATAATAAACGCTCTCAGTGAATTTGTAAACATGGAAAAAATTGGTCATCGTTGATGTGATACAATACTTTTATTTGAAAGGTCTATGTCTAACCAATATCAAAGCAAGCTAGATTCTACTGTGGGGGAATCTGTTCCTTCGTTTACGACATAAATATTTTGGGTGGCAGAGCTTAAACGAGGCCGAACGAGCTGCCAAGCCGAACATCGCAGTGGTCGGCCAAATGAGGTGACCACGCCAGAAATGGTAAAGAAAATCCACAAAATGGTATTGATGACCCTCGATTGAAAGTGCCCGAGCTAGAATACATTTTAGGCAATTCAAAAAGTGCTGTACATCGCAAATTGACTGAAAATTTGGACATGGGAAAGCTGTGCGCAAGATGGCTGCCGCGTTTGCTCACAATGGAACAAAAACAGTGTCGTGAGGTTGTTGCAATCGAGTGTTTGGCCATGTTTCACAGCAATAAAGCCGAGTTTTTGCATCGATTCATAACCATGGATTAAACATGGGTCCATCACTTCACACCTGAGATGAAGGAACAGTAAAAACAATGGACTGAAAGGAGAGATTTGGTTTTTTGGGATGCGCATGGGATAATTTTCATAGATTATCTTCAAAAATGAAAAACATTCAACGACAAATATTATGCAAACTTATTTCAGCGTTTGAGTGATGAAATAAAAAAGATGGCCGCATTTGGCGAAAAGGAAAGTGATTTTTTCATTAAGACAATGCATCAGTCCAGTTCACATATCCGTTATCACGATGGCCAAAATGAATGAATTAACCCGTTTAATCACAGGAGACCATATTTGTCCCAGCTCACATAGGTCTCACAGAAATCGTTGTTTTTCCCTTACTATCATAGTCAGAAATGTGATCTAAACGGTATTGGAAAGAGAATACAACAAACTATATATTCAAATCTAAAACAAAACCACAAAAAAAATAAAATTTACCCCTTTCTGAAACCAAAGTTTCCGATAGCAATTTGAAAAAAAATTATGGAACTTTGTGCATTTTTTTAAGAATTTTTTTTACATGAAACGAAAAAAGTGAGGTGACAGTAAGGTTTATAATTCATTTATCTAAGGAAATAAGTATGTGTTTTATTTTTTTTTTCATTATCAGTAATTTTAGTTAGAAAAAAAGTAAAGTGAGCCATTTTGAACACTTTTTAAAGTTTTCGCAAAAAAAAAATTTATTTTAAAAATACTTAGTAATTTTTAATATAGAAATTTGAAAGCCTATTTAATCACCTTTCGAAAACAGTTTTTAGTTTTCGAATACGTTAACAAATGTCCCATTTATTTGGATTTTATTGCAAAGCGGGAATATTTTTAGCCTCTGACAAAATACGCCAATTTTTTTAAGGGTTAAAGTTCCCTCGGATGATTTTCTTTATCCAAACTTCAAAAAATGGCTCGGTGGTAAAATATTTGCCAACAACGAAGAGGTGGAATCGGCGGTTGATGGCTATTTTGAGGTGCTTGACGGTTCTCACTATAAACATATTAAGTTTCGACGCATTTAAAATAAATAGCTGACATCAAAATTAAAATAACATCTAAAAAAATTCAACGTCGGTCACGGTTTACTCAAAAACGAAAGACCAAATCAAAAAGTTACACCACATAATCGACTTCAAATGTTATGTACTAGTTTTCCAGTTGTACTACTAGTTTCCGAACACCGTGTATGATATTCAAATATTATAATTTGATAGATTGTGATGGCACAAATATTGCTGGTTTATAATTATTAATTATATTTTAGGTCAAACTGACTTGAAATGCGAATTCGAAATATTGCATACACCTACCTGAAGCTATTCTTTGCCCAATCAATGTTCCGTGAAGTTTTGGCCTATTTGCTTCGAGATTTCCATCCCTATAATTCATAATAGCGGGCAAGCCAAAAAATGTTTTTAAAAAAGAACCGGAGCTTTCGGCAGCATTCGAGTGACGTTTACGAGCTCTTGTGACCCTTTTGCATACTTAACACGGTTGGATTTAGGAAAAGGGACAGTAAATGGCTATGGCTACCCCTCGGAACAGCTGGGGCACAGAGGTTGCCGACATTTCTTCCAAAGTTGACGAATGAACATTCTGCACCCTTGGGTTGAAATAAACAAAACAGCGGTAGATACTTATATTCCTGCCGCTGAGAGCTTTGTTGTGACCTTTAATAATAATAATAATAATAATTGGATAATTTGTATAGCGCCATTTTTGTGAGAAATCACCTCAAGGGCGCTGTACAATTTATAATGTAATTCTTAGGCTATATTTAAGTTTATTATTTACAATTGTATACAGAAACATACTTACCTGGTCGGTCACTTCCGATAAACACACTTTAATAAGAAAGTTTATGCTTGGTTTATTTTTTCATGAAACAACAGACAAACGATCGTAATCGAGCGATATGCCTAAATAATTAAATTTTATTTTATTTTACGCAATTAACTAGAATACATTATTAACAATAATTAGGATGCGTACATCTGTTTATAAATCCGATGTTTTTCTTTAAAGTTTTTTTTATAACAATATATCGAAACATGGTAGGTAGGAGGTACCTACGATCTTTCGTTTTTCTATCAAGATAAGATAACAAAATAGCATTCTTTCTTAGCGTGCTAATAGACTGGTGCCGGGCGGCGACCGGCCGGTTATTTCAGCGCACCGGCTGCCGGGCGATTTTCGCCCACGAACGTAAAGGGCTTTTTAGGTTCACGTTTTTGCCGTAGATAGTTGTAGGAATCGGTTTTGAGTATTAAGGGTATCTTACCGCAAGCGCAGCATAATTTGCGGTTTTTGATGCAGTTTTTAGAAAATTTCTATATTGTTTATCAGAAAACAATATTATGTTTTGAACAAATAAATTATTCTTCTAAAAGATGATACTACAAAAAGTGTTAAAATGTTTAAAACTATTGTATAAAAAAATATTTACAGAACCTCTAAAAATAGCTTAAAGTTCGATTAAATCATTTAATTCTAAATACAAAAGAATTATTAAAATATACTTTATCACCACAACAATGTTGTCTAAACGGCTGGACCAAAAATTTATTTTAAAAAGCATTAAAACAATGCTTAAATAAATAAAAACAGTTTTTCAATATTACCATATTATAATTTGCTTCACGCCATTATATAAACAGCGACGGAAGCTATTTGCCGTCAGTATGCGAGATAGTTTCGAAGTGAGAGGTCGTCAAATTTTACATTTACATTTTATTTTAAAATACGTAAATGTGTTGGCACATTAGAAAAGAGGTCACAGTAATGGTTAGTCGTTATGTTTCCATGAATTATTTCAGAACCAAGTTGACCTTTTTACTCGAACTCCATTTGTGTCGCCGGCCGGTTGTCCCAGCGGCATAGAATATTCTAGGTGGCCCCTTCACCAGAATCGTGTTACTAGTTTTATTTATTTACGCCCTACTGGGATTTTACATAAAATTCTAATTATACAGTTATGTTAGTCTACATAGAATGATAGATGTGCACATGTGTGTAGGTTTCGACAGTAAATTTTTTTTTTTTTTAAACTAATGTTTTGTATTGCGAATGTTCGTGACGATAGCCGATAATGACCGGTCACATTTATTACCGGCTAATAAAATCGCGTTTGATTTACACGCTAGTTAAACTTTTTTGATATTTTTCGATATTGCGGTTTTTTAACGTTACAAATGATTAGTCTGACAGAGCACGTCGTTATTTCTAACATGTAGGGTACGTTCATCATCAACTAATCAATACAAAAACCGACCTATATAAACCGTATTTTTTTTCCAGAGGATACTTATTGCTTAGAATGGGCAACAAAGATAAGAAAAATAGGTATCCGCTAGTAAGCAGGGTGAAAAAAAATCAAAAGGAAGAATAAAGAACGCAGTAAAAATGTGCAATTAATGCTTGCTTCTAGATTCAGCGATACTTTACCACCTCTACAATTATTACAGCGGGTAATTTATACACCGGTATAAACCCGCCTATCAGTGGCGGTCCGTGAGTTTTCAGTGAGCTAGAGTTGCTAGGATTGAAAAACGATGTTATTGATGTTGTTTGTTTTTTTTTTATATATTTTTTTTTAAATTCCAACTTTTTGTATGAAGATCTTCAGGAGTCTTTCAGTTTGGGGATGCGCCACATCCAACAACTGAATGATCTTCATACAAAAAGTTGAAATTTAAAATAAAAAAAATCATTTTCAGCTATGTTTCAACAATGTCAACGTTTTGAAACGTTTTGAAGCAAATAAACATAGAAAACTTAGTAACCAAAAATATAAGTACAAAACAAAAACAATAAATAAAACACAAAATTCATTAAAACCAGATTCCGAATATGGTGATGCATGTCAAAAGCCGGATATGGATAACATATCATTTGATGCTGCAAAAAAGCAGTTTTTAAAAGATTTGCAATGTTCTTCCCCAGAACGTCTGCGAATTGAAAGGAAGACCATTTTACAGTCTGAGAGTGGTGAATGGTTAGAAAGGCGTCGAAATCTTTTGACCGCATCGTGGTCTGGTAAGATCTGTAAGATCTGTCGGTTAAGCTGGAATCAGACAGTTCACTCGAGTGAAGATTTACGCCATGTTTTTTCGGCCTAATCGTCCATTTTGTTTCATTCCATGTTCAGACGGCGCTATAGAAATAAGCGTTCACTCGTCCATTCCCACCACAGCGTCGCCGAGCGAGGTCAGCCGCGCTGGAATTCGTTTGACTTCCAGCGCGGTCCGGCACCGAATTTTAAGGAAAAACATGTCAGATGCATCGATTTTTACGAAATTTTGTTGACACAATTAAATAAAAATAAATAAATAAAACAGTATTGTTTCGTCTTATAAACCTTTTTATTTTTTATGACATAATAACACAATTTGATTTTACTTTTTTTATTACGAACATTTTCCTACAAATTAATAATCTTACATATATTAAAAAACATATAAAATACATGGATAATAAGGGAGACCCAAAAAATTATATGAGAGGTGTTCCCAAAAGCAAACAAATTAGCCGAACGAATACCATTTTGACGTTTTGCGTGCGATGTGATAGCGTCCTTTCATGGTCCTTCCCGTACAGGACGCGAGACAAACTGATTGAGAGTTCACTCGGTTTCAGACGTTTCACTTTGTTCTCTTCCGCGCGCATGCGCGCGCAAGTGAAGGATGCCGACTGAAAATATCCAACATTGTTGGATCGGTTCACTTGAAGATTTCATTCGGCAGTGTTCGGCACTTTCGATTCATTTCATGTTCAGACGTGTCATTCCGAGTAAACTAGGCCGAATGAAATGCGGAAATGAGCGATTAGTGAACCATGTGAATGGCGCTTTACGAGTTACGAGTCATGTTACGAGCCTACCGTCTAGCAGTGTTGTTGATTGTATCGATTGATTTATCAAACAAGTTTGATCGACATCTGATAAGAATCATAAAATCATGAGCTCTTTCTGCAATAGATAATGTTGCCATCGAAATTTACCAAAAACATGCACATTCAACTTGACACAGATAATTTTAAAGATGCCCGTTTCATGTTCAAACCATACTCGAGGGTACCATCTAGTGCTTTGGCTTCGCTGCTCTCTCGGCGTCCGCTAGCGCGTGGCATACTCGCCGGTTTAGCTGACTTCATTCTTCACCCCCTCTAAATATGATTTCGGTTACTGCAAATTGCCCCTTAACAGAATTAACAAAAAAACTACGTGCATGAGAATGCTGATCCCTCCCGATAAGAACTAGCTACATGTAAATTAATGTACACATGAAAGATCATTATTAAATTGTTTCCACATTGATAAAATTAATTGTTCATCTTTATTTAGAATATTAATTATTTCGTTACTTTTACGATTTTTACATTTTATTTTTTAACAAACTTAAAAAAATTATGGCATATTATCATTTTGAGTAAGATTTTATATCTTTAAGCAATTGTTATCAAATAAATTACAATTTTGTCAGCGTGAGACAATTGATTTTTTGAAGCGGCGCGCTACCGTCTCGCGTCGCCAGTCGGGCCCGACGCTGGCTATAGTGGCTATACACTCGGTTTGCATATCCTAGGGACGGTCCTAGGCCATTGCCGGCGTAATTGTGCCCCTGCAATTGCATACATTGCTATAAAGCCAGGCATCGGTAAAGTCGTGCAGTGTGCCAGCACTCTTTTTATTTCTCTTTTTCATACTAAATTCAGTAGGTACCTACCTATATTTTTTATTTATTGATAATTAAGTATGTAGGTATTTATTGCCTTTTTTCTCGAACTCGCTTAAATTTGAAAAATGAATGGAATGTTTTCAAAAGTACGACAATGACACTCGCGCCGTTCGAAGTTCCGAGGATGCAAAAGGGAGCCGCCTGCCGCCATTGCCTACGCTTGGCCGGTCACGTAGGTAACGAAAGTTTACTGCAAGTTCAACATACGATTTGAGCGAAATTTTCTTCCGATATTATGAATTAATTTGTTTCGGATAAGAATAACAATTTGACAGTGGTTGTTGAAAAGCTGGATTAAGTTTTCGTGTTATTTCAGTGTAATATTATATAAATAATATCGAAATGGAGAATAGTGGGAGGCGGTCCTTAACATAATAATATTATTGTTTTTTTTTTCTGTGTGCGTAAAAAACTCCCGATTTTGCTCGTGTATTCAAAGTAGGTATGTGTAAAGTAATTTGTGTTATATTATAATAATGTAGATTTAACGGAATATTTTTATGACGTAAATCTGCTTAAATATTTGATTTGGATTTTTCTTGTTTTTATTGCTGTTATAGGCCTATATTTTTATAATTATAATTTAGTTACCTACTTAGGTACATACATATGTTTACACTAGACTTCACAAAGTAACTTATATTCCATTGGTCACCATGAAACATGCAGCCGCCTAGTATGGTGATATATTCATATATATATATACGCAAAGGTTTCAATGTATTATCATGTATTTTATAAATAATTAAATAAAAACAATATAACGATTCAGAAGTATGTACATAAATAATTTTTTTTTTATGGAATAGGCAATTCACCCTAAGAAGAGTGCTTTGTACATAAATAATTAATATTTTTTGGTAAATATTGGATATAGATGAAAACGGTTAATACGAACTTTTTTTTTGAAAAAATCTTTTGATTCACCATTCACATTCATGACTATTTGCATTGGGAGCAGTGGAAAATATTTCATTTTAAATTTCAATTATGTAAAATTAAAATTAGCTTTCGTTCTGTAAAACGAACCGACCATTTTCAAAGATTTATTGTCAAATGTCATTTTGTTATGTTGGTATTCTTGATACTATACAAAATACAACGAGCGGCTAGAATTTTTTTTTTTTATGTTAAAAAAATAAAATTCCCCCTAATTAATACTTACCTAATACCCATGCACTGCGTGCTTTGTGATTAAAATTTATTGGCTTGAATTTGTTTTTTTTGCCCTAAAATTTTATTTTTTAAGTGAACTATTTCTGTGATGATATAGCCCCTGGCAAGAACAACATCCCAGTTTCAAGTAGTTTAGCGCTTACGCTAGGTTTGTGTAACATGGTTTGTGATACAAAAAAGTGCCCTCTTTATAACGCCTGTTCGCGTCAAGGCAAGAAAAACATCCCAGTTTTCAAGTAGTTGAGCGGCTACGCTAGGTTTGTGTAACATTGTTTGTGATACAAAAGAAAGTTCATCCTTTATAGCGCCTGCTCACGTCAAGGCAAGAAAAACATTCCAGTTTTCAAGTAGTTTAGCGGCCACTCTAGGTTTGTGTAACATGGTTTGTGATACAAAAAAGTGCCCTTTTTATAACACCTGCTCCCGTCAAGGCAAGATAAACATCCCAGTTTTCAAGTAGTTTAGCGGCTATGCTAGGTTTGTGTAACATGGTTTGTGGTACAAAAGAAAGTGCCCCCTTAATAGCGCCTGCTCACGTCAAGGCTAGAAAAACATCCTGGTTTTCAAGTAGTTTAGCGGCTAGGCTAGGTTTGTGTAACATGGTTGTGATACAAAAAAGTGCCCCCTTTATTAACGCCCGCTCGCGTCAAGGCAAGAAAAACATTCCTAGGTTTGTGTAACATGGTTTGTGATACAAAAGAAAGTGCCCCCTTAATGACGCCTGCTCGCGTCAAGGCAAGAAAAACATTCCAGTTTTCAAGTAGTTTAGCGGCCACGCTAGGTTTGTGTAACATGGTTTGTGATACAAAAGAAAGTTTCCCCTTTATAGCGCCTGCTCACGTCAAGGCTAGAAAAACATCCCGGTTTTAAAGTAGTTTCGCGGCTACGCTAGGTTTGTGTAACATGGTTTGTGATACAAAAGTGAATGTATTATTTAAAAAAAAATAATTAGAAGAAAAAATTTGACCAGTCAGTGGTTGAGTGGGCATAGCGTTTGGGTCCCACCCAGGCTTTCCGTGTTCGATTCCTCGGCTGGCTAAGTCCTCCATCACAAAAAAACCCTTAGATGCATCTTGTGATAGAATCTAAAATATTAATAGGTACAACATATTAATTTATTTCGATTCAACATATCACCATTTTTTTTTAATATATTTAAAAATATATTTAATACCCTTTTTCCGTAATTTGCCGAATTTCACACAAAATTTTCAAATCTTTATGTTGTTTTCTTGTGCGAGCGTTCAAATTTGAAATCTTTTAATTTTTGAAAATAAAGAATACAAATGAATAATATATTTTATAAGGCGATCCGCTCACTGAGGCAACTGAAAACTGTCAACTGGCAACTGTCTTTGTATGACAATGTGATGGCCCGCACACTACACAATCACTCAAAAACCCGTTGTCAATGGTAACGCAAGCGGTGACTCACGACTCGCACTGCTGATTGCCGCGACCGGCCATTGCTAGTTGCCAGCTGTCAGCTGATTGTTCTTCGTCTATGGTTAAACAAGCTTCGACCAATCAAGACATAGAAACCAGCCGGTTTTAGTTTGGTTTCGGTTGCCTCGTCAGCAGAGCGCCTAACTCTTAAAAAATAATTTTTGCTATTGTTTCTTACTTATTTCATTATTATATTTTCCTTGAATGCATGATATTTTTATGAAGAATGGGAAATTAAAGTGATTGAGATTTTTAATATTTTTTTTTTTTGTCAAATCTAAATAGTCACGCATTTTAAGGGTGACTTTTAGTATATATACTTGTCCTTCTTTTCAGTTCCATACATCACTGTCGTATTTATATCAGGGTTGGTAATAGAACTCCATTGTGGTTGTGTCAGGGACTTATGTGCTTTAGTAAGTCCAAATTTTATAGATACCTACTGTTAGAGTTGCATATATATTTTTTAAATTAACTGCAAAATCTTTAGTAAATGCAAGTGTCAAAAATGGCTGTGCTAATTAAGGTTCGTAGAAAATGTATTTAAACAAGTTTATGTCATCGCGGGGGTAGAACGGTGATTGGCTAGAAAGCCGTGATGTAGTTTGATGTCTATTTTCCACTGGGAAATTTGAATTTACTGAACAAGTGGCGTCAAGCTACTTTTAATGCATTTGCAATGATTTATTTGTAATACTTTGGTAGAAGTTATACTAATTATAATATTTAAAACTGTTGTTCGGAATAAACGGGAAAATTTGCAGTGTTACCTATACATTGATGATGTAGAATCAGGGTAATTAGCACCTTGTCTCTATATTGATGGTATAGAATCAGGGTTATAAGCACCTTGTCTCTACATTGATGGTGTAGAATCAGGGTTATAAGCATGTTTTCTCTAAATTGATGATGTAGAATTAGGGTTATTAGCACCTTGTCTCTACATTGATGATATAGAATCAGGGTTATAAGCACCTCGTCTCTGTATTGATGGTATAGAATCAGGGTTATAAGCACGTTGTCTCTACATTGATGATGTAGAATCAGGGTTATAAGCACGTTGTCTCTACATTGATGATATAGAATCAGGGTTATAAGCACCTTGTCTCTACATTGATGGTATAGAATCAGGGTTATAAGCACGTTGTCTCTACATTGATGATGTAGAATCAGGGTTATTAGCACCTTGTCTCTACATTGATGATATAGAATCAGGGTTATAAGCACCTTGTCTCTAGATTGATGGTATAGAATCAGGATTATAAGAACCTTGTCTCTACATTGATGATGTAGAATCAGGGTTATAAGCACCTTGACAAGGATATGATTGGGGAAAGTGTTGAAAATAAGTTTAATCATACGAAGAGTCGTACAAGACCACATTTGGTGACCATGTGTGGGTAGACATAAATTTCTCACCTTCCTCTTTCCTATTTCCTTTCCCTCCCATAATGAAATAGTCTAAACTCTCTTTTCATCACAGACAGCTATGTAAAATAATACAATTCATTTGATATTTTTGAGAAGATGCGGTTGTGAACATGTCTTAAAGAGACCCATGGTGTACGAGGGAGGAAAGATGAATATCTTTCCACAGCTCAAAAATGAGTCATAGAAACGACCCATTCTTATTAGATAATAATGTGAAACAAAAATGTTAAGTGCATGTTTGGCATGTTGTGCCGAAGGGATAAATGATGCTAGTTCCTCGGAGCATCATCCATTGAACTACCGGTAGAACAAGGACAGCATTCATACGTGACGCATGTTGTCTAAAGATTACAATCCGTTTGTTAAGATAGGGAAATCGTTTCTGCAGTCAAGGATTTTTTCAAGTATTTAGGGGCCCCAGATCAGAGGTGGCTGCCAAAGTCAACAGTGGTTAAAATTATGTAATGTTGATGTATTCAAAGTATGTAGTGGTATGAACAAACCTGCATAAGTACGTGGAAAGATATACCAAAAATAATATTTACTAAGTGACATGTACCCAGCGTTGCTCGGGATTATGAATGATTTAGAGTTATGTTTCGAGGATGTGAATTCTGGTGTGAAAACAAAATATTACTATTGACTTAGTGCCTCCGCCCACTGAGGCAACTGAAAACCAACTAAAACCGGCTGTTTTCTCTGTCCTGATTGGTCAAAAAGCTTGTTTAACCATAGACGAAGAACAATCAGCTGACAGCTGGCAACTAGCAACGGCCGCCCAGGGCAATCAGCAGTGACAGTCGCAAGTCACCGCTTGCGTTACCATTGACAACGGGGTTTTGTGTGATTGTGAAGTGTGCGGGCCATCACATTGTCATACAAAGACAGTTGGCAGTTGAGAGTTTTCAGTTGCCTCAGTGGGCGGAGGCGCTAAGTCGACTCAGTATTTCATTCCAGTGCAGAGATAATGCGTTAAGTCTTCCTCAGGCGACCCCGATTTTTTTCTACCATTCCTGTCTGCCACATTGTTACTGTTAAAAAAATTATATACTGTTAATCATATCGACTTTAAATCGACTCATATGTCCAAACATAAGTGAGCGTAAATATTCTTAGATTTACCAAAAAATTGTATTACATAATATATGAAAAAAGTGAAATGTGAAAGAACGACTTCAACTGGACTATGCCTTGAGCGAAACGTTGCTTGAAATGACTTTAGCCATATTTGGTAACTAAATTTGAATAGCCAGGTACTTCCCTAGCTTCTACCCACCATGTCCTTCCCTTCCCCACTTCCTTTAGCCTCACAACATATCCCAAATGAAAATATCATAGTCTCACTGGCTCTCAGGATAGTGGGGAGCAGTTGGCACTCTTGTGTGGTAATACACCAAACAAACAAAATAATGTATCCTGTCCCTTAATTGTGCCGAAGCATTCGAAAACCCTCCCCGAACATACTGAGGCTATTTTATTTAGTTCTGACAAATTTAGGTAAAATGAATTTATTTTTTCAGATTTTGAGGGCGCTGTGTGTGGAAGTCTATTCTACACCTCGGACAACTTCCAAACTCACTGTTTGCAGCACAAGCACCCCGGCTGCCACTGGCTGTGCTCCGAGTGTGAGCTGGCCCCCAAAGACGAGGGCACCAACGAACCCCCTGCGCGCTACGGTATCTACAGGCTGCTGACCCACCTGCGGGTGGCTCACTCCTTCAGGTTGCTGGCCTGTGCGTTCTGTGCCAATTCCTTCGAGTCGCAGACGGCAGCTCTGGGGCACTTGGCGCTGATGCACCCATCGCGCCGGCCCCTACTTTACCTGCGAGTTTGGGCAAAGCCTAAAGTAAGTACTGTTGTTCGAGAAATACTAAGTCTAATATATGTAAGCCCACTATGTGGCTGACAAGTATGCGTGATGGAACGGCATCCAAGATTCAATTAAAAAATATCGCAAGAATGTATAGTCATATGTAAGCCCACTATGTGGCTGACAAGTATGCGTGATGGAACGGCATCCAAGATTCAATTGAAAAATTTCGCAAGAATGTATAGTCATATGTAAGCCCACTATGTGGCTGACAAGTATGCGTGATGGAACGGCATCCAAGATTCAATTGAAAAATTTCGCATGAATGTATAGTCATATGTAAGCCCACTATGTGGCTGACAAGTGTGCGTGATGGAACGGCATCCAAGATTCAATTGAAAAATTTCGCAAGAATGTATAGTCATATGTAAGCCCACTATGTGGCTGACAAGTATGCGTGATGGAACGGCATCCAAGATTCAATTGAAAAATTTCGCAAGAATGTATAGTCATATGTAAGCCCACTATGTGGCTGACAAGTATGCGTGATGGAACGGCATCCAAGATTCAATTGAAAAATTTCGCATGAATGTATAGTCATATGTAAGCCCACTATGTGGCTGACAAGTATGCGTGATGGAACGGCATCCAAGATTCAATTGAAAAATTTCGCATGAATGTATAGTCATATGTAAGCCCACTATGTGGCTGACAAGTGTGCGTGATGGAACGGCATCCAAGACACAATTGAAAAATTTCGCAAGAATGTATAGTCATATGTAAGCCCACTATGTGGCTGACAAGTATGCGTGATCGAACGGCATCCAAGATTCAATTGAAAAATTTCGCATGAATGTATAGTCATATGTAAGCCCACTATGTGGCTGACAAGTATGCGTGATGGAACGGCATCCAAGATTCAATTGAAAAATTTCGCAAGAATGTATAGTCATATGTAAGCCCACTATGTGGCTGACAAGTATGCGTGATGGAACGGCATCCAAGATTCAATTGAAAAATTTCGCAAAATTTATAGTCATATGTAAGCCCACTATGTGGCTGACAAGTATGAATGATGGAACGGCATCCAAGATTCAATTGAAAGATTTCGCAAGAATGTATAGTCCAAATCGTATTTAAACTGGGTTTAAATGTTGCTTATTCTTTATTCCATTGACATATTAAAAAACAATATCCTTACGTCATCCAGATATGTGGAAAAAAAAGACCCTAATTCTCGGTGGTGCAGATCCCCCTCCATTTTGTCGAAAAGTATCTATGTCTCTTTGACTTCGGTTTTGTTTATTTAATTTTATATTTTGTCTATATCATAAATTGAGACCATATTTTTAGTATGGGATGGGTTCGTAGCTTATGTGTTTGTTATTTAATAAAAATTTTAAAGTTTCAAAACACGACAAGTGTTTAAATGATAAATAAAAGATGTCAAAATCGAACCACGCACGATGGATGTCTGAGATGATAGGTTCAACGGTGTACAGGTTAGCAGATTGTTATTGCCAGCGCAATGATGAAATGCAAAGAACAAAATTCCGGTTGGATAGAATTTTTTAATGCAAAATTTAGCATCCATTGCCTGCGGCCAGTAGTGCTATGATACCCTCAATTTGGGATTGTTTTTGAAGAGGAATTAAAATCCATCCTTTGACATCACTCAAACTATAATAATATAATATGTTATTTTTATCTCTGTTTCAGGAAGCTGGCAATTTCAGTGACAAAGTGGTTCTTCTTAATTTAGACAAACCAGAGCTCTATCAGAACAATACCGGAAAGAATTCAAAGTACACGAAAGCTTCTCCCGGGCTGACCCCCTTCGAGTTTCAACAAATCACCTCTATCGAAAAGGCATCTGATATTGCAGCAAATGTCAGTACATCAGATGATCGCTGGGAAATAGCAGTTATTAATTCTGAATCCATCAGAGTGTCATCTGACCCCGCTATAAAGCTTGCCTCTGACAATATAGGCGGAGCATTCTCCAAGCATGCTAGTTTGAGTGAGAATTCACATCTCATAGTCGATGATGTTTCAACCAAACCACCACCGTGCGTACAGCATGCTTCTGATGATACAGGCAGAGTAGTTGTCTCCAAGCAACCTAGTTTCAGTGAGAATTCACCGCTCTTACCCAATGTTTCGATTAAAGCACCACCTCACATAAAAAAGCCTGTGTCTGATGATATCGGCAGAGCACTCCCCAAGCAACCTGGTTTCAGTGAGAATTCACATCTCATAACCGATGATGTTTCGACGAAAGCACCACCGTCCATAGTAACACTTGCTTCCCCCACAACATCTGACGTTGCACCAATAATATCTACTAATATAACTTCCATGCCTCCCTTGGTACCTATTACGTTGACAGCGAAACCAGATATATTATTAAAAGCCTTGCAGAGAACGTCTCCTAGTTTAACAACAGTATTAACCGTGCAGAAGGAAACTGTTAATTCAACTGTTATATCCAATGACAATCCAACCGTTGTATCAGAAACATCACCGAAAAGAGTGACTCGTAATAATGTGTCTTTGCCTCTTGGGAAACGTACTATAGTTTTAACTAAAGTGACTGGCAGTGCCACTCCAGCAACTGGTGTGAAGCCCACAATAATCCTAAAAGCAATTTCACCAAAGTCTGCTGACAAAATGACGTCTGTTCTGAAGCCTTGCACGTTTAATCCGTTTGGTTTGAAAAACAATTCCTTCAATGAGCCTGTCCCTGTCCCTAAAGAAGATGATCCTACTGGTGGTGTTGACAGTGAAGGGAATGATGTAGATGTTATCAATCTAGATAGTGACGATGATGTACCTCTTGCTGTCACCAAAACTGTTATAGATCATGCCAATCAAATTGTCAAAAATCCAAGTGAAATAGTTGTAGCTAATAAAATAAAGATTCCTGAAACCCCAACCTTACCGAGTGATAAAGAAGTGAATCAGGAATCAGACTATTCTGTAGAATTCCTCTCTGATGATGAAGCCGCTGTGGTATCGGCACTTATAGGGGAGGAGGACGAGGATTCAAACTCATCACTAAATGAGTCTCGCTGCTTCACGACCATGACAGAAAGTGGCATGATGAAACTAACTAAGAACACTGGTCTTTATGGGAAGGATTTATTCAGATGTGGTAATCATAATTGTAAATATTCTTTGGAAAATTCTTCAGAATTCAAAGATCATCTGGCAATTTGCGAAAATGCTAAAGAACAGAACAAACTTTCTTGCTTTCACTGCAACAGAAAATTCAAGCACAACGTAGGACTGCTAGACCACGTGCGGATACATGGGACACATCGCTACCAGTGTAACATCTGCTTTTACCTCTCCCACTCCTCCCAGTCCGTGGTATGTCACATGCGCAAAGCACACAAGACCACTGTGACACATGTTGTGCCTGTCAACCCCTTCAAGACTAATGATGATACTGACTTCTTTATTGTCAAGGCATCGGAAAATATAGCTACATCCAAAGGGAAACGTAAAAAGCCAGGGCCAGTGCCCAAGTCTTATGCGGCGCCCGTTCCTATTCAACCAGAAACTCCTCCAAAATCGAAAAAGAACTCCTTCGGGCCGGACGAGATTGACAATTTGCCCTGGAATCCCATATTGACCTATGAAATCAAGTGCGCAGTTTGCGGCTTCGGCACAAAAGTTCGCTCCAACATGCTAAGGCATCTTCAAATGCATTCCAACGAAATAGCCGTTCCTTCCGTAGCTCCAATCAACCCTGTGCCACACCTCGAATCTAACGAAATGCACTTTGACAAGATGGCTAACCTCGCTCTGAGCTCCAACATCGACCGGGTGCCACAGGTACGGAGTAGCGATAAGAAGGATAAGCCGGACCTTGCCAAAAGTGTTCCTCAGTTCATTCCTGAAAAAGAACGATTTGTCTGCGGATCCAAAAGCTGCTGTTACATATCTGTAGATGAAATGATGCTCCGCTACCACTGGGAGGCTCTGCACCGAGAAGAGACGGTGTACCACTGCACTCACTGTGGGGAACACGTGTCGGAGGGCAACCGCGCCTTGTCTACCGCCCACATTGCCTCCCACCTGCGTCTGCACGAAGAGAGTCTCATCGGCTGCGAGCATTGCTCATTTATTCATCCGCAGACACGTGTGGTGGAGCGCCACTCCCTGGAGGCCCACGGTCGCTCCTCGAGTCGTTGCCTCCGCAGCTTGCCCGGTGCCCCTGGTGTCCCTGGCACGCCCCCAGCTGCCAGCGATCCCGGAGAGATGGAGTTGCGCTCCTGGCACTGCTCGCTTTGCCCCACCAAGACCACCTTCAAGTCGGACATCGTAACGCACTGCAAGAACGTGCACGCTGCGCGCAACCAGTACAAGTGTGCCCTGTGCCCATTTGGATACTCCACGCGCAACACCTTTGATGCGCACTTTTCCCTTAAGCATCCTGGCCGTCCGGTGGACATCCAGACCATTTACACGAAAGGGGATGAACAGCTCCCTGTGGACAATTCCCCTCTGTGGTGGAAGCAACGGAAGCGGGGCTCCACATTTACCGAAGAAGTTCCATCCTCTCCGGAACCTAACAAACTTGAACAACCCCCTCTAAAGAAAAAGAGAACTTCCGTTGAAGCTGGAGAAATTCACAAAATCAAGGAAGAAAAATTAGATTATGATTCGGAAATTTTGTCGGTCTCGACTGCAAAGAATAAAGTAGATGAAATAAAAATAGTTCCAAACTCTCAGCTTTCATTATTGAAAACTGCTCAGGATATTGCCCCTAACAAAGTACAAGAAAAGGTTTTAAGACAAACAGATTTGTTGGCACAAAATATTAAAAAGTTAAATACCCCAGCTAAGGTCGCGGAAGAGATATTCCCAATAAAACAAGAATTTACATCTACCAACACAAACAGTCCAGTGAATCATAATATCCTAATGCTGCCAAGTTTTGGTGAACCCGAAAAAGACCAATTCTCATGTCCATTTTGTGAAAAGTTTACATCCAAAAGTTCTTCAGAAATGAAATTACACTTCTATGAAGAGATGAATTACAGACCGTGAGTATAACAAACCTTTTATTATTTGTAATACTGAACGACTTAAGGGGATGGTAATGTTAATTCGGCGTAAAAAAGGCCCATTTTCAAGAATTTTTTTAGATGCTACAGGTAATACAAATTTATTTAATTGATCGTAAAATTATAGTACAACATACAAACAAAATGTCTTAATTTTTTAAAACAAAATATAAATAATTAAGCCATCGGCAGCAAATCTTCAGAGACACATCGAAAAAAAATTATTTGCCGGTGAACAGTATAACTCACGACTGGATCATCGGAAATCAAAAAATAAAAATGATATCATTAGATAACCAATTTCCTAAGGTAATGCTCGGAGGAATTTTTTAAAAAAAATTTTGGTGACACTTAGAAGTGAAAAAAACCGATTTTCGTCTAAAAAATGGGCCTATTTGTTTTTGTAAAATTCATAATTATGAAAAATAAAAAAAAAGGTCCCAGCATTCCTGGTCATTCATGAAACCAAGTAGTATACAAAATTTCAAAAGAATCAGTTGAGTAGATTTTGGTTTAAACTGTTCACCGGCTTCAAAAATGATAGAAAATGTGTCAGAAAATCGCTCTAAAGTTTTGGATACCAGAAAATCCAATACTAATTATGAAAATTTTGTTCATACAAGTTATGTCATATTTAGCTTTGCTCTGATTTATTTCAAATTTTGACACAACAATCTTAAGATGTTGTACAATCATCTGAAATAATAAAAATAAAATAAATAAAAATAAAGTTAAATACGTTACCATCCCCTTAAGCGTATATTATACCCTTGGAACATTTCATTTCCTGTCAAAATGTCTTTATTTTTACATCGCTAGGTGGTGGTCATAGTCCCTTCTCGGACTTAAAATGTTCAACATTTAACATGCGTATATTGCCAACGTCCGTTGGACGGACAGGGCACGAGAAGAAGAATGGTTTGGAATTTCGTGGTTCACATTTAAAGTCAATTTTATGGTGTTTTTTTATTTAACTTCTAAATATTCAGCCTTTTAAAGTATATTTATCGCCACGGTCGGTTTAATATTCGAAAAAATATATACCAATATATAATTTTTCTGCGTAAATAAAATTTTCGCTGCAATTTTCTAGCAATTTAAATTCAGATATTCTAAATAAATTCGTAAAAATACGATATATTTCCGCATAAATGGAAATTTCGCGGCTGAAATCCTTAGCAGCCCGCCTTTCAAATTGATATATTAGAAGTATATTCGTATTTATATGTTATATTTCAGAGCCTAAATCGAAATTTGGCAACCGTCTCAGCCGGCCCTTCTAATTCAAAAATTCGAAGTAAACTCGTAAAAATACCATATAATTATCGCGAAAAAATATTTTGGTGCTCGAATCCCGTAGTAGCCGGCCATTAATTCAGATACCTACTTGTAAGTAATTCATAAAAATACGATATATTTCCGTGTAAATCAAATTTTCGCTGCCGATTACTGCCGCGGCTGGCCCTTTAAACTCAGACATTTGAAGTAAGTTCGTGAAAATACGATATGTTTTTGCGTAAATTCGAAATTTCGCAGTCGATATCCGTCACAACTAGCTCTTCATATTCAGATATTCAAAGTAAATTTATAAAATTCCGCATATTTTCCTCGTAAATCAAATTCTTACGACCGATTGCCGTCGCGGCCGGTCCTTGACATTTAAGTAAATTCGTAAATATACCACATTCCACTGGAAACCGATTCCGATTTACAAAATAATAGTACGAATTAGGACGATTTCCAACCGCATAAATCCACATTTAAGCTCGTTTTACCGCCATAGCTGTCTGTCAGATTCCGATTTACGAAAAATATCTGATGATTATCATAAATTTTTTCGTGTAATTCGAAAATCGATGTTTTTCTCGAATTACACAAACAAAAAGTGTGCGGACAAAAATAAATTTCCAATTAAGAATTAAAGAATTTCGAATAAAAAACATTTTGTATGAAATATTTTTTTGAAAATGTCGAATTATCTACGCATTTTTCGAATTATCGGGGTTCAAATAAACGGGGTACTACTGTATACATAATTGTTAATTTCCTTAAAAAGATTTTGGTCTGTTTCTCAAACACCGTGTACATTCAACTTCATTGACTTCATTAGAAATTTTAAAGATAAAAAATAAGTAAGTATTTATTTCCAAACACTGTGTACACTGCCCAACAAGACATAACATAAAAAACGTTCACTCACACAAGGTCAGAACTCGTAAAGACAATGAATTCTTACATATACTTGTAACTGAAAACCAACACGAAGTTAGTAACAAACCATTCGGAATAGACTGAACTAGAACACCCTTTCAAACATAATATTTCTTGCATTTGAAAGAAATGTGACAGTTGATTTTAAAAATTACATAAAAAAAGGGAATTTGTGAGTTCTGACTGTTTTTCTGGCTTCTTAAATTATTGCAATGTTTCAAGTAAGCCCCTTTAGACCTTTTACATCCAGTAATAAAATATTTTGATGGCATATTGTAAATACGTATGCTGTGAAACACGGAACGTACAGTTCCACCACCGTTCAACGGGGGCTTCTCTCCCGGAATGATGAGAGAGTTGTGAAGTGTTGTAAAATATGGTGAAATTGAAGTATTTATTTAATTGTTAATATTCACAGATATCATAACGACAATATGAAGCCGTACATTGACAGATATGTGTATTACATACATAATTTAAATTAAAGACATTGTGTAAAATCATTAATTATACCATAGTCATAAATCGAAGTTTGAAAAGTGGGTTGTATGGTGTATCAATGTTTTTATTTTTTATGGTCGAATGCTTACATCATTTACAAAAAAAAATCCGCAGTTTGAAAAATAATAGTCCATTATTTGGTAACAAAAAATATGAAGTCTGACAATGTCATACGAAAGGTAGTAATTCAGCTGTTTTAGAGGGCCGTTTTGCAGCAAATCACCTTTTTGCCCTATAACCTACTCTTAACAAGTGTGATGCTTCTAATTCAATTTTGATCTTTGATTAACATTAATGTACAGATTTATGCATTATGCTTTTTTTAAATTTTTAGTTTACTTACTATGTATAACATGGTATTTTTTATTTTTTCAGGTTTGTTTGCCCGGTATGTGCTTATAAATCTTTCAATGAAACCAGGATCTTGGAGCACTCCAAGGAGACTCACGGAACTGCCCAAGCCCAAGTCATCATCGGGGATCCTAAAGTAGAACCATGGGTAACCGATTGTCTTCTGGCTCAGACGAAATCCATCAATATCTATCTAGCCAAAATCAACAGTGAAACTGCACGACTTAGGAAGTCTGTTCCTGATGGCGATGACAGCTCCAGTGATGAAAGATTGGTTATTGTAGAAGTTGATAAAAGCAAAGCAGTGGAAGCAAGTCCCCAATCACAGTCACCCAGTCATTCCGCTGCTCTCATTCCACCCCTTTCATCCAGCCGGCCCAACACACCCAGCCAACCATTCACATCCAAAGCACAGCCTTCGCCCACTAAGCAGAACTTGCTTTCTGCAAATATTTCTCCCAAGAAATTTAATAAACCAGATAAATCCAAATGTCCACATTGCGATTTTGAATCCCACTCGGGGATCCGAATGCACATTATGCGACACTGGAAAGTGAAGCCTTTAAAGTGTGGATATTGCGACTTCATGGCCATCAGGAAAATAGAGCTGCGGCCACACATCACTAGAATTCACCCTGGTGAACCCTATCTGGCTATCAAAAACAAGTTACCCGAGATACAGGAAATAATCCAAGTGGGCATTAAAAAGAACCAGCAGCTAGCTATCAAGACTGCTAATATCCACAAGCCATTCATGTGTCTTAAATGTGAACATTCTTTGGATTCAGACGAAATTAGGGAGCATGAGGTTCTATGTCATAATGGAGAAAAAGATGCTAAAGTTATGCCTAAAAAGTCTATCGTCTACAAGTGCATTATGTGCATGCAACTCACTCCAGACATCCCGTCAGTCATGGAGCACTGCAGACGTGAACATCCCAACCAAGAAATGAACTATGTCATGCACAAACTGGGAAATCCTAAAAGCAAGAAAATCATGTCCAAAGACGCTGTGAAGATAGTTTACAAGTATTGCTGCCTGCATTGCCAAGCCAAGACACAGAGCTTCTGCGAGCTCCTAGACCATCACAAGAAGTCCCACCCCACCGGCCAGATATACATCAAGCCTCTAGAGTTCTGTACGTTGGAGAGCACGGGAGAGATCAAAACCACTCTGGCTCCGGGAGTTAATGAGTGCTTCATTCAGGGTTGCCAGGCCTTGCTTCCTAACCCTACCGCCTTGAAATTCCACCTTCGCTCACACTATGTGGTTTATTCGTGTGAATGTTTATCAAACTTTCATACGTATGAAAATTACACATCCCATGTGAAGCAGCATTCAGCAGGTTCAACCCGCTTGGCTATGAAACACACTTTTACCGGTGATTTGGTTCTACATGACAGGCTAATGCAGCTGTTCTCTCTATTCAAGAGTTTGAATTCTTCATTCCCAGGCCATTATAAGGATTTCATAGTTTCTGATGAGGATGATGAGAATGTGGTGTCTAGTTCCCAGACAGAAGATTCAGACTGCATCATTATATCCGACTCTATGCTGGATAACTGCGGTAAACCCAGCCAGGCTAAATCCCAGGTTGCGCGCAAGTCCACCACTAATGTCGGCAGCCTTTTGAAAAGATTTAAATCCTCTGACGATGACAGTGGAAATATTCAAATGTTTGAGGACTTTTCATATTACAAGATTAAACCTGCAGCCCTCAACCTAAAAAAAATCAAAGTGGAAATGCTTTTCCTCGATAAGCTGAGATCTTTTACAGTAGAGCAATTGAGCTCAATAGAGAATATAAATCCAATAGTTCTCGTCAAAGATCATTACAATAAGACACCTGAGTGATAATTGGAGTTATGTAGTCCGTCAATCCGTGATATCTTTTCAAATACCTAATGCTGATCATTTTATCTAACCTTTTTTTTTCGAATGGAATAAATGTTGCCTTGGAGGATATAAGTCACTTGCTTGATTTTTTTTAAAATTCAGATTTTGATAATAAAAAGAATTACTATCATATAGTGACGTCACAAGCTAAAATCACTTGTTTTTTGTATTCTCAGTAGATTCACATTAATTTATCCGACCAGTTAAAAAAGCATGCGAGGGGGCTCATTGTGTTCACGCTTCTGATAATTTCCACGACGATTTGTTACGAACGACAGACCATTAACGTGAAGAACCAAGTGGGACCGGTGAATCATACCATGAAAGTAAAACCTTGTGGGTTCCAAATTAAACCTTTTTTATTTTCTTTTTCAAGGGACCCGAATACAAACGCTTCTAAAGAGTGAGTACTACTTATGTATTGCTTTTACTGTATATTAAATAAGTTTGATGGAGAAAATTAACAGTGCTGGCAAGTATACAGGGTGTTAAGGAACGTACTTGAGTTACTTTAACCAGTGATTCCTGACATTATTTGAAGTAAAAAATGTAAATGAAATTTTGGTCTCCGGTGACATTTTTGATGTTTTTTTTTTTTTTTTTTTTTCTACAAAAACATAAATAATAGTAGGTGTTGGGTAGTTGGGGGGGGGGGGGGGGGTAAGTGGTGGGGCGGTAACTCGGCTGAGTGACCAATAAGGTCATGTGAAAGAATTTTTTTTTTGTTTGATTTTGAAAAAAAAAAAATTTGACATAAAAAAAGTCACCGGAGACCAAAATTTCATTTACATTTTTTACTCCAAATAATGTCAGGAATCACTGGTTAAAGTAACTCAAGTACGTACCTTAACACCCTTATGTTATGTTAGTTTTCCATAATTATTTTTATTTTCTTTGTTTATCTGAAATAGTTTAAATACTTGTTAAATCATGATTAAAGTATTTCCTTTTCACATTTGCATTATATAAAAGTTTGTTGTCAATATGCCATATCATATTTGGCTGCTAATACGTATATTAATGATGTAAACCACAATGTTGGATGACTGATTAGTTTAAACATTTCTTAAAACTTAGTTTGCCATTCAAGAAGCTTTGTCATAAAAAAATAGATTAAGGTTCGTCAATGGTCCTCCCATTAGCCTAAATATTCTTTAACTGTTTTCTAATGTATAGTCATTTGAATTATCATAACAATTAGAGTAAGAATACTTGGGAAAGGATAAATAATTAGAAATCCCCGCGATGTATAATGGAAACATGTTGTTTCTGAAACTATAACTTATTGGAAAGTTAGTGAATCTTTCATTTTTATTGTAATTATTGTACAAGGATGAGAATCAGCTAAAATATTTGTTCTTGGTAACGCAATAATACGAAAATTGCATTTTTAATAAATTATCGTTTTTTTTGTTTTTGTTCGGTCGTCCGGAATATTCTGTTACATTTTCTGAAAATGTTGACGTAGCATTGTTTTATCTTATTCAATAAGAATGTAGAAATTTATGAGGAATTTCATAAATATGTGCATCCATTTTGGTTAGATTCATGTTTCTAGATATGTATTTCATACCAAATTGTAATATTTTTATGTCTTAACCAATGTTATTGTTGTTAGTTTTTCATAGATTCAATAACATTCGCTTAGTTCTTAAACCAGTATTGATAAAAATGTGATAATTTCATTGTACATTCGCTACATAGGCAAATAGATTCATTCTATATATAGACCCATTCTTTTATTACGTAAAATAAAACATGTTTGCTAAGTTACTAAATTAAAAATTGTAATTTTTTTTTATATTATACATAAAATAAATCCAGTGTAACCAGAGGTAAACATGGACTATTTGCTAGATCTGGTGTCGGAAATTATGAGGCTTTTGCATTCTTTTATTGCAGTATTCAACTTTTCGCTTTACTTTAAAATTGAAGTTTCCACAAGATAAATTTGTCTTTTCCTATCCATATAATAAATACAGCTACTTACTATTTAGTCTGATAATACTAAGGACCAGTTGTTTCGGAATTCCCTTCAAATTTGAATTTCCTTCAAATTTAGTTAGTTAGTTGTTTAACGTTTGAATTTCCCTCATATCGACATTCACCGAAAAATTGGGTTGTTTCAACCTCCGTCAGAAGAAATTTCATCGAAAATTCCATAGGACCAGTTGTTTCGGAATTCTCTTCAAATTTGAATTTCCTTCAAATTTGAATTTCCTTCAAATCGTCATTCACCGAAAAATTGGGTTGTTTCAACTTCCGTCAGCAGTGAAAATACTATAGAAATGTGATGTGAATGTGATCAGCCGAGTCCGGACGGTTAGCGAAATAATGGGAGGCGCATGCGCAGTCGTCAAAATTGTGATTCTGCGGGGAACACTCGAATAAAATTTTCAAATTTATCGAACGTTATTTATTTCTATTTACTGCTGACAGAAGTTGAAACAACCCAATTTTTCGGTGAATGACGATTTGAAGGAAATTCAAATTTGAAGGAAATTCAAATTTGAAGGGAATTCCGAAACAACTGGTCCTATGGAATTTTCGATGAAATTTCTTCTGACGGAGGTTGAAACAACCCAATTTTTCGGTGAATGTCGATTTGAAGGAAATTCAAACGTGAAATTTTCCGAAACAACTGGTCCTAAGTCTTAATTACATTCCAATTAGTTTAATTTTTGCAGAATTCACATAGGGCCGAATATTCGAGATTGTTGTAGGTGTCGCAGTGAAAAGAAAACATATTCTGATTCTGTAAATTTGATAGTCTACTAATCTCAAAGCTATTACTGTTGTTTCATTTGTCTTTACCTGTTTCACCTGTAAACCTGTGGTACATGTTAGGTATGTACCTATCTTACATTACCCAAGTCTTATGCTACATGTTCAATATAACTGTAGCTTCTCATCTCGAATTATCACATTTTTTATTATTCAATGTGATATTAAATGCTAAATAAATAAAACGGTTCCTTTTATTTTGTGCTTTCCACTTCCTGATGCCTGCTATACCTGCATTGTCGGCGAGACTACTGCAGTAAATATGCAAACTGCTACAAGCAGTCGACATCAACGGCTTCCAGCAGTCACTGCATAGAAAAAAACATTTCAAAACAACACTGCCATGCGTGACATTCATGCATTTCGAATATTCGCTGCTTGGAGCAGCCTGTTATTTCAGCCTTCTCCAGGGAGTGGATTTTCTGCCAGCCGAATGAAGTTGTCTGCACTGGATTTGATGTTCCGAAAAGGGAAAGGAAAAATAAAAATCTTTTAACATAAAAAATTTAAAAATGTTAGGTGGGAAGTTCCTACATTTCTCAATGCTCAAAAGGTTTATTAAATTGCGAAGGATTCCATTTGGAAAAAAAAAAATTCTTCAATTAATTTAATGTGAGACAGTTTCTATGGTCCAGTCAATGTATTATTAATTTATTTCCTATAAGTGTTTAATCCGGCAGGACCGAGTGGTTGGTGGGATCCTAGTGTGCCTTTATTACATGAGATATATATTTATATTCAAGAACAAAATAATGAAAATGAGAAAGCTCAATACAAAATTAAATAATCGTACTTCAGCATCATCTGCACCCAACATTCATCGAGTAAAGAGTGAGCTACTCTGATAGTGCTACTAAGAGGCATAAGGCGCCTGAAGGATTAAATTTAAATTGTTTTATCAATCCAACATCTAAGTTCAGTATGTAAGTGTACATTGTTACAAAAGAACTGCTTTCTGTAGAATGAGGATGTTCCATTTTATGGAACTATTGACTACTGCCATCTTTCGGATTTACTATAAATTATTTACATCGAAGAACCTTACCACAGTGCAGCAGATCGAACTAAGAGTCGAATCAGTAATAGTTTAGAATATAATACTTATTTTACATAGATGTCTCCATTATATGCATTTTCATAATACGCGTTTTATAATAAGGCTAGAAGTTAGGGACTGTCCCATTTAGGCGGGAAATCAATTTATGGGAATGAAGGGATAACATTGTGATTTTTTTTTAAATCTACCTACTACTAGCTAGATAACAAGAGGAGGACGGATGACAAAATATGACAGCAATACCTAACACATTAAGTCAAGATCTTTTTCTATAATGCGGAAATGATAAAACCAGAGGTCCTAGCATGCTCGCTCCATAACGATCGGTAGGATAACTATCGGTAACTTCTCATCGTTCCCTAGCATGACTACAGATCGCCAACGAATAAGTGACAGTTCACAATGACTAAGTGTCCTTAACATATTCGACATCAACTGTTGTTTGTACTTTAGCGATGTGCAGTTGTCCTAGGAAACGATGAGAAATTACCGATAGTTATCCTATCGATCGTTATAAAGCAAGCGTGCTAGGGCCTCAGAGGCCAACTAGCAGGGCGAGTCACGAGTTACTGCTTGCGTTGCCATTGACAACGGGTTTTGAGAAATTGTGTAGTGTGCAGGCCATCACATTGACATACACAGGATAGCGAGTTTAGTTGCAAACTGTTTTTTTTTTTCAGTTGCTTTGTCAGCGGAGGCACTAAATGATTTTTGTCGGTCACTAAACAATTGAAGATATTTTACATCTATTTTTAATTTTAGCATAGTCTGGACTTCACTTGTCACTTTTGTTTTTCTCCGTTTTGTCTTTGCTTTCATATACCATCCTGTATTCTAATATTGTACATTTTACTAAATTTCGTGTTATTATGTTGTAAATTGGACGTAAGTCCGTTTATAAATAAGTAAACGAGCCATTTTACTATGCGTTTCTCTAAAATAAGCACTCTGGAAAAAATATTAATTACTTAAATTTTTTTCAATGAAGTTGCAAATTTTGTATAGCTTAACATGTGTGCGGACTGCAGACTGTCAAAGAAAAAACTGATGTTTTTTTTTAAAACCCACAGATTAACTCTATGTGTTCACATTATATATCTAATAAGACATTATCTAGATTGCATGTAGTTCGGGTTGAATCTTGGAATCATACATAAAGATAGTAGCCTAAAAATATGCTAGATGTTATGCTAAATGGTTGCTGACGAACGAAAAAAAACGACGTAAAACTTCCCTGGCAAGGAAGAGGTTACTGGGTTCAATCCCCAAATGCGACTGAATCTTTTCTTTCTTTTCTGTTTCACATTTTTCTCTTGGGAGTTGCCAATATTGTCTTCAGTGATAAAATATCACCAACATTTAGCTACTATCAGTTAACAGTAGCTCAGTGGTTAGATCCGACGCACAGTAGTCCCAAATCCCAATCTAGCTAGACTAAAATATTTTTCCATGGTATATGATGCAAAAGGGTCACAATATATTAATAAAAATTACATTTATTTTAACCACTGTTACAGAATTTTCAAAGTAAAATTAAATCTTAATAAAATGTGTATAGTACAATGGTTCAAAAAATCCCGACAATGTGCTTATTTTAAGTAATTAGTAAAAAAAAATAATTTTGTAACCTATATAAGATGACATTTGTTTATAGTCACTATAGTCAGAGCTTCCTGGATTGGTTTTAAATTGTTATCTTTCATATTGTGTTTCATCTGTACTTGTAGCTCATTTGGGCAAAAATGTGATGAATAATTATGGCAGCAACTCGCTTTATTTATTTATTTATTTACACATATACGGCACAACATGTGCCATTAACATAATTGACATACAACAACATGAAGAATGACTAACAGTATAATTGTAAGTTAAATATAAGGAAACAAATGTAAAAAGTAAGTAGTAAGGTTATAAGTATTAGGTAAAGGGTAAAATATAAATGTAAAGTGAAAAATATGGTATAAAGTATAAGTATAAGTATAAAGTATAAAGTACAAGCTTTAAATTATTAAGCAAAAATAAAAAAAGTTAAAAGTGAGAATAAAATAATAATAATAATAAAAAAAGTTAAAAGTAGAAATATAAGATATCTTTAAAAGGTACTATGATTTAAATATGAAATATAAAGTAAAAAGTCCTCATAGGAGCAAAGAAAAATAAAAATAAAATAAAATAGTTAATATGTAGATATTATAGATTATAAATATTAACCGATATGATGAATTTTACAAGTACCTATGATTTCTAATGAATTAATGTTTTGCAAGTACTGGTAAGCATATTATGTTTACATGATCATTATGTTTACATGGTACTAGAAGACAAATTTTGTTTAATGCATCTTTTGTGTGATGCCAGATTACCGGCGTGATCGATATTAGCATATTTATTGCCAAAAGTGTGTAAGCGATTTATTGTTGCATTTTGTTCTGCGGTGGTCCCAGAGTTATTACAATGAAAAGGTGTTTGGAGTCGAGTAGGTCTAAAAGGCACGTGATAGTTCACCAGTGAAACCAATTCAGGGGAGTCAAACCAGTTGTTATTTATTTTAAATAAAAAAAATTAGATCATTAAGTATTCTTCTATCTTTTAACGATAAGAGTCGCATTTTTTGTAATAGAGAATCATAGTTTATGTCATTTTTTTAATGTGACTTCTTTCCATGTGACTTCAAGCTGATTTGAGCAGCATGAGAGAGCTCTTGTGGACTTCGAGAATTCAGAAGACATTTAATTTTGCTGGTTTTGCTTTTTGAAGAACATAAATAAAATTCTTTTTATGGCCCACCACGTGGCCCCTTGTCACACATCAACACAGGAAAAATAAAAATTGAATCTTAGCATACTTCTTCCGACATCAATCAATTTTTTGCGAAATATTAACAGAAATGAAGCGATATTCTTCTTTAGTATATTATCTTTGAAACGTGTGAAATTTTTTTATTTAGTAAAATTTGTATATATTCATAAATACACTCCCCTGTTGCAATACAATTCATCTTTGAAGTACTTTGCTCTTCTTCCATCTCCCAAATATATGAACGATAGATTGTTGGAACAGGCTTTGTAAAAGACAAAAGAGGCAAATTATATAAGTTAATGTAGATAAAGAATGGTTTTATATGAAAATGATTTCGTTTAGAGTAGTGGTGAAACTATAGGGTGGCAGGGCTGGCAAAATGCCACGGGCCCCACGGAGGCCAGGCCCCCGGCCTGAGAGGCCGCGAGCTCAGAAGTAACCTAACATTTTAAACAAAATTTAGTAAAAAATATAAATTGCAAATCGGATGAAAGAAATGAAGCTTTTTTAATCAAGAAGAAGATCGAGAACTACAATTTTATTATGTTATTGGTTTTCGATTGCAAAATTCTACAACCTATCGATGCAGCCTCTAAAGCACTTCCGTCTAAAGCCACCGATCTTTCAAATTTATTTAATTTATATCCATCGAGATTTATTCTAGGTATGACTAACTACCATTCTCAAGAAACTTTTTTTTGATTTATCATTCGAATAACGAAACCTTTTCGCAACCTTAAGACTCTATATTCCCTATACACAGCATTCATCCGTCCGCACTTAGAACACTGCACACCGATTTGGACTCCTTTTTACCAAGCTCACATTGAAAGATCGAAAGAATTCAAAAAAAATATTTTTAAACACATAAATTATAAAAAAAATAAACTTCTCAAATTACACCGAATCTATTAATTACCATAACTTCGACTCCCTTCATACACGACGTTTAATTTTTGACCAAATCTTATTATTTAAAATTCTTAATAATGGCCTGGACTCGCCAGAACTAACCAACTTAATAAATATTCATATTCCGACAAGATCAACACGACAATCCCATTTGTTTCATTTGCCTACACATAGAACTAACTTTAGAAAAAATTCACCAATGCCCCCGTATATGTGCACAATATAACACAAAATTTCAAAATATTGACATATTTAACAATACACTTCACAAATATCGATTAGAAGTAACACGTGCGATCGAAAATTAATACAAGAGTGTGGAGTATTCAAGTATTCGGAGCATCTCCTGTCCTCATCCCATATTCCTCTTCCTCTCCTTCTCAACCAAAACTAATTGTATGTAATAAAACTCCATCTCCATTCAACTTTAACATAGGAGACTTTTTTGGCTTGACTTCATTTAACAATGTATATATTTATCTTTATATTTTATGTATAAGCTGTCTGTCTCTTACCAATAAATAAATAAATTAAATAAATAAACTCGTAGATGTTTTGCGTTGCTAAAATATTTCTTTCAATTAATCAATGGCCTCGTCTCTAACGGTGAGATTCTGGCGCAAATCAATTTATTTGTACTAGAGTCTCACTCTCGGGCACGTTGCCATAACATATTATAATATATTAGATAAAAATTTCGACATATTCTTCGAAAAATTCAATTAGTTTGTAAGGTTTTTGGCGCTACATTCTCACTGTGAAAATGGTACTATTACAATTAATTGAATAAAATATCTGTAATGTTGTAAATTTTTTGTATACAAATAAAATAAAATAAATGCCTTAAAATTTTTGGAAATTTATCTGGAAGAATTGGAAAGGTATCGTCATGAATTTGAAAATTTAAAAAAGGAAGCAAATAGTGTAGCAGAAAAATGGTCCATCAACCCTAAATTTTCTAAAACTTGTCAGAGGAAGGTGAAACACTATTTTGGTGAACTTTGCGAAGATGAGCGTCTCCAAGATCTGGAAAGATTGTTTAAAGTGAACATATTTTATCGAGTACCTATTTGACATCATTATTAATTTATTAATCAACTGAAATCACGTTTCCTTCCAATGAATGAAATTGTTTCTATTTTCAGTGTTTTGCAACCTGATCTGAAACACCGATCTCAATTCTCAGTTTTCGGTCCACCTTCAGAGGCGAAATAGAAAAGGCTTCGTGTATTACAGAACTTGCCGATTTATTAGGTAAAATGAATCATTGTATGTCGTGCAGCTTTCCTAAAGAGTATGTACTGCATTATTTTTTTGTTACAATTTAGGTTACTACGGCTAGTGCTGAAAGATCATGTTCGAAATTAAATTAATAAAAACATATTTAAGAAACTCAATGGGACAATACAGACTACGTAACTTGGCTATTCTGTCTATTTAAATTTTGATGACATTGATACTTTAGCGGGACAGAAAATCTCGGAGAAAAGAATTTATTTAATAAATATCTCAAATTAAATTGTTATTTCATTATAAATATGTAATACCTATGCTTTTGAAAACAAAATTTATTAGATACTAGCTGACTAGGCCACGCGTTGTTGTGGCTAACGAATCACAAAGCCATCTACTGGATGGTTTTTTTCTAAATCATCGGGTTTAAAATCACCAGGAATAATATTTATTGTATTTGGTGACTAGGTCCGGATTTGCCAGGTATTTCTCACTCTTCCTTTTCACGTTCTCCATCCCCGCCTAACTGCCTTCACGCTGACAACATATCTCAAAATGTCCCATCGGCTCCGAACAGTTAATAAAATAATTCATTAATAAACTGTTAATAAGATTTTTATAATAAAATAGAGTAAATTTATCGATACACGGGACACGGTTTATACGAACATTTTATCTTAAAATACTTTGAATCGGATAACAATTAAAAAACAATTATTTCGGTTACCATAGCTAACTAACTAACTAACTAATAACTAACTAAACTAACTCACTAACTAACCTTCACGCCGTTTCCTCGCAGGGGCAGATAGAGAGGATGGACCGCCCAATAATTCGGTCTTGGCATAGGTGCACTCCTTGTCTCGTTAACATTTCACATTCATATATTGTCTCATACATACTCTTCTATTATTCTGACTCTTGACATGGCCTGACACAAGTATCTGATTTACTCGATCGTGCCATTTCTTCCTCGGGCGTCTCCGACATCTGGAAATGGAAAACATTTCATTTTAATAGCTATTGCGTTAAAAACACGGATAATGTGACATTTTAATATTAAAACGAGTTTTTAGGCTAGTTTTTTTTTTGATAAGAAAAATTGAACTCAAACTAAGAACCCAAGAACCTATTTTAGGTTATTAAAAAATCTTCATTTATTCTCATACTGACGGTCCCGTAATCGAGGGGTAGATAAGGCTCTCGACTCCCAATCCGAAGTACACAGATTCAATCCCGGCGGGCACAAATAAATTTTATTTGTTTAGTTTGTGATATTTCACAATTAATTAAAAAAGTTCCAGAGTGGGAGATAATATCAGTATCGCACAGTATAACGACCACCATTCAGCATTAAAACGTTGCTTGGATTGGCTTTAGCCGTGTTTGGTGACCATATCTGAATAGCCAGGTACTTCCCAACCTTCCTCTTCCCATCCTGTGTCCCCTTCCCCTCCCGCGTTCCCTTTTCCCATTCGTCCCCATCCCCTTTCTCACCAACCCCCACTTGCATTCCCCTTCCACCTTTTCCGCCTCCTCCCCTCCTTCGCCCTTCTTCAAACAACCTCCCTCCCTGATTCCCCACGCCCTCTCGCCTTTGTTCCCTGGCGCTAAACTCCATAAAATACACCCATTTTTCAAACAACTCGCATTTGACATATTTCAATTTTTTATGCAAATTTCATAACGCCAGAGATCGTTATTCTGCTATTCGGGACGGAGACAAATCCAACAAATCAAAGATCATAAAAATCGGTTCAGCCGTTCTTGAGTTATAAATGGTGTAACTAACCCCACTTTGTTATATCGATGTAAGCACAATAACAAAATTAAATTAACATTTGAACAGTACAACAACATAAATAATGTAACAGTATAAATAATGTAATGTAAAAATAAAAAAAATAAAAGTTAAAAAGTAATAATTCAAAGTTCCAGAGTGGAAGGTACTCTTAGTATCGCCCTGGTGTAAGACCACCATTCAGAATTGAAACGTTGCTTGAAATGGCTTTAGCCGTGTTTAGTGACTAGATCTGAATAGCCAGGTACTTCCCCACCTTCCTCTTCCACGTCTCCTTCCCTTTCCCACTTACCTTCAGCCTCATAACATACCCTAATTGGGGATGCCATAGTCTCACTGACTCCGGACGGGAGCAGTTGGGACTCTTGTGAGGTATTCACTATAAAAAAAAAAAAAATTATATTTAAAAAGTATAATGTAAACAGTCAAATAATAAAATAGTTAAAAGTGAAATATATAGCCATAAAATATAATTAAATTAAATAAACTACCGAGAGAATCGAATATAATAATAATAGGTAGGTATTATGGGTTATGGCAGTGCGATATGATAAATTGTACATATGGTGTATTTTACTAGAAGTTCGTAAGGCGAAAGGAAAATCAAAGGACGTCGCTTTCCCTCAGCTTTATCGATTCGCCGCCGCGGCGCTGCGGTCGAGCCTCCGTCTACAGCCAGTCGCCTGTCGTCTGACAGCGCGGAACCTATTTCCTAGTCAGTATTATTTTGTTCACTGTGAACGACGGACGCACGCAAAGCTCGCTATGTCATACCAATGACTCCTGTCAAATACACGCTCACTAAAACAATTCCGCGTAAAATTATAATACAGATTCATCCGAACTATTAATCTCGAACGAAGAGAGCATAACTTTATACACTTTGGTTTTAAATTTTTCGATCAGTTTGTTTATGCGGCGCGCGAAGTACATTGTTTTTGTTGTAATTATGCTAAATTTCGTGTGTTTTTATTGATAATTAATACTGTTTTGTGGGGGTAAACCTATATTTGAAGTGTGGGTGTTGTAGGAGCTACAAGTAGTGACATTTCGGTCGGAGCACGACATATCTAGCGGCTACCTGCTATTGGATTTCTTGTTTTGAGGTGAGGACTATTGATTTTGCATTAAATTTGGCACAGTGAGGCAACAGCTGATGTTCGGAAGTCGGATGCTTTCCCTTTCAGCTGTTCCTGAAAATAATCTGCTTTGTTATTCTATACTTTTAACTCCAACAACAATCATTATGTACGACTACTACACTTAATGCCTTATTTAAAAAAAAAACAATACTTCAATTTTAATTAATAATTACAATAAAACAACTAGGTGCCTATTTCAATTATTGAAAATGTTCTCTCTGATTTTACTTCTGTAGTTTGGCGATAATTATAGCATGTAATTAATAATAAAATAGATCTTTTTGCTACAAATTTTTATAAGAAAAAAAAAATTAAATCATTTTAAACTCAAAATAATATTTAAAAAGGTTTCTTAAAAAAAAACTTTGTTTTAGTAGTGTGGTTAGTTGTAAGTAAAATTATCCAACGTTAATAATTAATAAGTATAAAATTTTCCGACCACAAATTTTCATAATTCCCCTTTTTTAGAAAAACATTTTTTAAATTGGTGTTTACAGTTATGCTAATATTATAATCGTTTTTAATATGTGAAATTTCATATTAAAATGGCACTAAGTGGGTTGATAAATAGTTACGCCTTAGCGAGGCTTAAAACCTACGTAAAAATACGTATTAGTTTTTTAAATTTTGTACCATCGACAATGTACATTGTTAGTTTCCTTTTTCATTAACTTGTGTAATATTATGTCTCACATCATTATGATATCATAATATTTATGAAATTAAAATAAAGATCATTGCGGATTTTAATTTTTTTGGCAAAATAATAAGGTCGATAAATAATAAATGAATTAAAAAAAAAGATAAATAACTGTACTGAAATGTAGGCACTTCATCTCCGTTCTGTTAGGCTGTTGAGTTCAATGAAATTAGCTTTGATTATCATTCTTATTATTGAATTTTTATAATAATTTGTCTAAAATACTTTTTATGTGTGAAACCATCCTGAGCAAGTGATGGCAAATGCCATCCCCAATTGGGGTATGTTGTGAGGCTGGAGATAGTGGGGAGGGGATGGAGACGGGGAAGAAGAAGGTGGGGAAGTACCTGGCTATTCAGAATTCAGATCTGGTCACCTTACACGGCCACAGCTATTTCAAGCAACGTTTAATTTCTGAATGGTGGTCTTACACCAGGGCGATTCTCAGAGTATCTACCACTCTGGAACGTGTCGAAAATATCCTATCTATTATTTTTAAATGAGTAATTTTTGAAATAACACAATTTAATCAAATAAAACACACTTACACAGGCAGATATTTGAACCCTCGACCTCTGACTTGCTAGTCGAGAGCTTCACCCCTCGAACACGGAAGCCGTCAATTAACATTCTAATAGTCTTTATTCATACATTTCTTAAAAATCTTGCAATTCAGATAATAAGTTGTCAAATTTACATAGCGCCTTACTTAAACATTTAAAAAAATTGTTGCTACATTAAAAGTAGTACCTAAATCCTAAATATGTATATATTTTTATTGGTTTTACACGTTATTCTAAATTCATAACGGACCCGCTTTACCGCGTTTCTTATTGTAAAGATCATTAGAAAAAACAATTTATTTTAAATGCAACCTTTCAAATAATAAATAAATCATAATTCCAAAGAAAATAGTAACACAGGTATAATAATTTTTATAAAAAAATCGCATCATCATAATACAATCATTTTTAAATATTAATCATAGTAATTTACAAATATAAATACAAGTGTGAAATCTGCTAACCAGGTTATTTCCTTTTTAATCAAAAATAAGAAACGGAACCTTTCTAAGAATTGGCCTGACCGTTCTTCGTCCTTAGTCCTTTCCCAATGCTAATGGCGCCCTTATGAAAGAAGCGGAACATTTTTTACCTGCTTTTAACCTTTTCTTCACTTCGGGTAGGAAGATAAACGCATAAACAGATCCCCTTTCAAAGGAATAACGCAAATTGGTTACCTTTGATATATATGTATGGCTTTTTTATTACGATATTATGAATTCCTTTACCGATTATTTAATTCTGAGCGATGTTTTTTACTATAAATATTGAGAAAAGGATGCATAGACTCAAATAAGTAAGGTTGTTATATTGTTTCTAGTATCTATGTTAGATAGTGCTGACATACAGAGGGTTTTCAAGGGTTCAATCAATTCCGGAAAACAGTTTTTGAAAATTAGCTTACCGGAAATCTTTTTTTTTTTGAAATGTTGGTAATTAATTATTTTTTAGACATTTAATAAGCAATAAGTTGAATAAAATCGTGTTCTTGAGACACAATGGGGAATCTAGATATTACATGTTCAAGTATTATTTTTATTTATGTTAATGCAAAACTCGTCATATATTATTTCGGATGTGATTTAATTATGAATATCCAGAAGATAGCCAACCTTTGATAGGAGAGGGCCATTAGAAGAAGAATGAAATTTTAATATCTTTTATCTCTTATTAAATGTCTTTGTTTACCTACAAAATATAAATGATAGGTACTTGTACAGCAAACTGCATCTTTTTGCAGAATTGGAATAATATTTTTTATGGAAATCCGTATTTACGGAAATTGTATACCGTCTCTGATGTCGGGGATTCAATTTATGTATGTTGGTGAAAATTTGTTTTTACAAACATTTTATTTTGTTGAGATTACAAATGTGGGGTCAAAGGTTACAATTTTTCTCACGTTAGTTCCGCAAACATGTGACAAAGGAGTGTTTTTGGGCGTTATTACGAAAATAATTCATCGTTATACATTGAGTACAACCGAAAGTGTTAAAAAAATGATAAAAATCGCCACAAAGCGATGGTATTTAACTTTTCAAACAATGTCACAGGTCAAATCGTTTCTTTGTTCGCTTTAATAGAGATATATCGACAAAATATTGGTATTTATACTTTCATTGGATGATAAATTTATAAAAAAAGATAATAAATTAAGGCAAGCCCATATTTAAGAAAGTTACTCACATAAACACATAATCTATTTTACTTGGAAGAGTTCCCCTCAAAACCCATAGATATTCCTAATAGATAATAAATACTAGACACTGTAGATTTAAGATAAGGAATTGTAAGGATTTTGTAAATAATATTTAATCTCCTGTCCTTTAAAATTTAAATTACTTCCGCTGTGAGTGTGTAATATTCGTTGGTACGTTTAGATAAATATTTACATAAATTTTAAAGTGTTATGTGCAATTACCGAATAGGTAGGTTCTATGGAATATGAATACCTATCTACACACGTGATTTTAGGTGCAGTACAAAACTTTACAAGAATCAGGCACGTAACCATTTTGTAATTATTGTGGATTAGATTAAAAATAAACGTAGAGTTGTCATTGATTAATAGTCATAGATTCATTTCAAAACAAACTTGGAACTTTATGATAAAGTCATATTTTTATTTCGATCTTGATTTCAAGCTTTTGGTAGGTACTATTATAATTATTACCTACAATTATGACAAATATATCTAATCGTTAAAATACTAGATTTGAATATTTACATATTTGTAAAATATTTTAAATATACTCTTACCTGTGTAATGATGTACTGGATGGATCAAAACATATTTAAGAATAATACTTTTGTTTTTGTTAGGAAGCTGAAGAATGAATAAAAAAAGCACAAATTAATTGTTGAATTGAATCGTAAGTTCTAATAATTTATATCTTTGAGCATTTGCGGGGTAAGAGGGGACTGCAGGCGGGCGTTCCGAATACAGTTAAACAAACTTTTTTGAAACATTCGATACTATCGATGTGCACAGATGCATTCATACCTGTCCTCTTTAAAATGATTTGCTTCCACCTGTTACCCTTAATTACCTCCTTCCCTTATTGTAGTTAAATTAATTCTCAGAAATTTCAATTTTTATATTTGCTAATGACGTGGTATTTCTTAAGAAAAATAAAATTTGCATAAAAAAACAATATTGTTTTACAACCGTCTTTCTCTTTTCAATAAATTTCACCTCATTTTGCAATAATTTTTTTACATTCCGAAAAAACGTTCGAAATCTGAATGTTCACAATTTTTTTAAATATCATTTTTTCAAATTGGAACTAATTGAGTGAAAAATTCAGACAAGGGATAAAGTACCTACCAATAATGTAATATTTTGACAGAAAAATATTAAAATTGTCAATTTCGAAATTGAAACTGATGTGTCAAGTATTCAGACAAGAGATAAAGTACCTACCTATAGTATAATATTTTATGTGTATTTCATTTGTGTACATTACTTAGGGTTAATCTTAACAAGTTAAGTAAGATTTCGTGAATTTTTAAGAGTTTGTTCTTATTCTGTATTCTTATACCACGTGATTTTTCACGGGTTTTGCGCTATACTCGTATAAGAAATAATCACATTGTGACTCGCGTGTTGCAGGTGATATAGATTCGCTTTTCATTATATTCCGATAGGTTTGAGTACCGCGATATAACTAAAGTGGGAGATAGGAGATAGCTATTCAAGTGTTTCTTGTCTGAAGAAATTGCATGACGCAAAATACAACCGGAATTTCCTATTACTTTCAACTTTTCCATGAAAATTTGCGGTAAAAAATTCTCTAAAAGTAAGCATCATAATTTATGTATTTAATTTAATAATATACACGGAGAAAAATGTTATTCTAAAATACGATCATTTTATTCGTAAAAACGGGACTGACGAAAAAATTAACAGGGTTTCAATGTTTATTGGCGGGAAAATGTAACAATAATTTGTTGGTATACGTAATTTTGTACGCAATTTCGTACGGATACCAACACATTATTCTTACATTTTCCCGCCAACAAACATTGAAACACTGTTAATTTGTTCATAATATCTTCAGTCCCGTTTTTAACCGTTTTTGCGAATAAAATGATCGTATTTTAGAATAACATTTTTCTCCGTGTACTGTTATGATTTGGTTGATATATGAAAGTAAATAGCTGCAAGGAAATGGTAGATCCAGCAAGTGCCTCATAGAAAGATCACACTAAGAAATTTCACTAATTTCCTTTTATTTTTTTATAAATTCAATTTGTGGAGTATAGATAGACGATGTACGCGTGACGTCTTACGTACGTAGGTTTTTCGGTTAAGGCGATGCATCACGTCAATATTATATATGATGATAAGCTTTAAATCTGTTTTGAATTATTCAAGAAAAAAACATCGGCAAAATGCGAGTTTTATTTTATTTTGCGAAGTTCGGGCACAAATACTGAAATGTTTTACGATCATTGTATAAAGAATTAAATTTTTCACTTTATACAATAAAACCATAACCGAAAAGGGGTTAGTTAGTAAGAGATTTTAAACTTTAAAGCTGTTTTTATGTATCTACCAGATAATTTTTTTTTCTTGGCTTATAAAAAGACTAATCAAACAATTTATCGATATAATTTTATTAATTTTTTTTACATAGTGGTATACATAAAGTTATTTGTTTCATTTAATTAAAAATGACACCATAAAGTGATTTTGCGAAGATTGAAGAAGAAAAAAAAATCTCGATTACTTCAAAGGAAAATTCGTGTCCTCCTCGCAGTATTTATTTAAATCATCGGAAATATTTCAAAGCGATGTAATTTTTAAACCAAAACGACTTGATTTTGGATTACTACGTAGTGCAACACCTTAACTGTAGGGCAATTCCCAAACGGGTCGGTATGAAATCAATAATTCCAAAATAAATAAATAGAAATAATAAAAAAAACATTAATATTTAATTTTTCTTAAGAGAAGAAATAGTCTATTATTCAACAGTTCATCGTTTATTCGTCTGAAAAGTTAAGTATGTCAAGCTGTAAATGAATTAAAAAACTTACTCGATCGCTCAAATTGATATTATTTAAAAATGGTATAATTTCCTATATCCCACAGTCGACCGGTTGATCGAAGGTCTAATTGCAAAACAGTACGAATATTTCGGGTCAACGCACAGCGAGGACGATTTGCAGGCGGTAAATCAACATTGAGTGATGGTATTGAGGTCGATTAATTTTGGATAGATAGGTACTAAGGTTTAAAAAAGTGATTACCGCATAAAAGTGCACAGAGCCAGTGGGACAATGGTATAAAAGAAAGTATTGGGGACAGATTTGTATACATCTTCTGAACTAATCATACAAACCGTTGCAATTGGCTGTCCTGAATTTAAGTGTACATTTTTTTCTTAAACATAGTGTCAACAATTATGTATCAATAGAAATAATTTGTGTTGGAGGACCTCGGCGGGACTTAATTTTAAAGTTGTAGCGATAGCTCAGTCGTTATGAGAACGATTACCCGGTTATATTACATTGAAAATTCGGTCTATTAAACTCCAGTCGCTGTACCATTTTTTCCTGGTTTGATTTTCTTAGGCATATAATTTGATTCATTAAATAAGTTAGTTTACTTCACATATTTAGGGTAAGGTTAGATCATTATTCATTGAATTAGTAACCTACCAACCTTCAAAATTATCACTGTTATTTTTATGCTATCTGTGATTTAAATGTTTGCCGTGAGTTTCTGTTTTTATTTTATTTTTCTTTTCTTATATATATATATATATGTATTATAAATATACCATTTGTTGTGTTACGTTAATTTTTTTGGTTTTTTGATACACGGAGCAATGAAGGCATTTGGCGAATTATCAGAGGAAATTAATTAGTACAAAATAGTAATTTATCCAAAAAAAGTTTAAATATTTGAATATAATATATGTGTATAAGGATTGTATTAGGACATAGTGTTGATTCTTATCATCAGTTTCATCATTATTAATTAAGTTTAAAACCCATCAGGCGAAATTTTTACAGATCTACGTAATAGGTATACAAAACCATGTAATTTATTTAACACACCTTACAACTTATATTTAATCTACTGTGTATATCTTATAAACAAATAAATAAATAGTTACAGTACGCGCCAAATTTAAAAGTCACTTCTCTGACTTTACAATGACCGGAAGCGAAAGAGAAAGATGCGAAAATATAGGTGCGACAGAGAAAGGCGTGGGCAGGGAGGCATGCCGATTTTCGGATCTTAAACTCGTATCGAAGTCAGGTTGTCATTAAAGTTTGGTGCTTACTATAACAGTGTATCTAAATAAAATAATAACTAAAAATATAAACTTAAATATCTCTCTTCATCATGCACTAAATCATTTAAAATGTAAAAATCACGTAAAAGCCTATCAGGGTTTTGACAATTAATTAATAAGTAAATTAAAAAAAATATGAACAGCTACTTTTGTAAAATCTTAATGCATTTTCTCTGTTTCTACTTGCTACGTGACCTCTCAGCTTATTTCATTTCATTAATTTATGACGCTGTTAAAAAGTCATTAAAATTTGCGTACAATATGATTACATAATTAGGCAAGCATCAATTTCCCCAAAGCAGGATATGTCCAATTAGATCGATGCAGCTAGCGGCGAGTGGCGTGTGGCGAGTGGCGAGTGGTGAGTAGCGAGCGGCTCGACCGGCCGCGGAGTGATCTTGTGATAGCAGCCTCCCCTATAAGGCGCAGGCTGTACACTGTACGGGGTCTCGCCGCAACCTTCGCGGGTTGTTCACCCCTCCACGGAACACTATTATTATTTGGAGGCCGTGACTCACAGCCATACAGTCATACAACCATACATCCATACAACCATACAGCCATACAGTCAGCAGTACAACCAGCCAGCCAAAACTACGGAATACTAGTATTTCTATAGTTGCAATATGATTATGGGCATGTGCCCGCGGCGTTGGCTACAACACACTACACGCAATGTCCGTAAGCTAAAGCTCACAATCAAACTATGACAATTTAGGCTTCACGCAAATAATATTTAGTATTTATTTATTGATAATGCTTCTGATTGATGATATACATACGTAGAGCATTGATGGATTTCTGGTTGATTTTGAAATCAATATGTAATATTATGATGGTAGCCTTCGACTTTTCGTTAAAATAACCTTGATGTGGGATCCTTTACAGCAGGCTATACAAGGAGAAAAATGTTATTTAAAATACGATAATTTTATTCGTAAAAACTGTTAAAAACGGGACTTCGTACGTATAATTTGTTGGTTATACGTAATTTCGTACGTATACCAACAAATTATTCTTACATTTTCCCGCCAATAAACATTGAAACCCTGTTAATTTGTTCGTAAGAACTTCAGTCCCGTTTTTAACCGTTTTACAAATAAAATGATCGTATTTTAGAATAACATTTTTCTCCGTGTAGCCTCTTCACAAACAAATCTAACTTCACCTCAAAATACATAACATGGACAATCTCCGGATTGTCAAAATCCCGAAAGACTCATTTTGCACAAGTCCATCGGAAATTAGGTGAAAAGTATTTTGTGGTGTTACCAAATGTTGAAGAGATCTAGGATTGGTAATTTTTTCCTTTAGCTATTCAATATTATTAAAGTCCTTAATTTAGCTCACAAAAAATCTGTTTTCGGGAAGTATTGGCATTTGGGAATCAAGAAAACATTGATTCTGAATTTCGGATGTCGAGAAGTTCTTCACTCAAAATCTCAGCCTTGCAGAAAGTAGTCATTTAGAATTTCGGCTTTCGTGATCTTGACCCACACCCCTCGTAACCTGGAAATAAATCAATGGATGTTGACCCTGTACAGCCTTGGAGAGTTCATAACTGTTTAGCCATGTCCCCTATAAGCCATATTAGGTTCGGAGGCCAAGCGTCATTTTATACTACTAAACAACTACAATCTGCAGTTATTATTGTATGGCCATGGTGCCCGGGGCGTCGGCATCGCATCGCTTTGCCTGTAATATATGTATCTACATTTAGGTATACACAGTTTAATGACAGTGTGCCTTTCTTCAATTTAAAGCCATCCAAGTTTAAATGTTAGATTGTGTTATCACCTGCTGTTGAATCCCGAACAACCTTCGCGGGTTGATAACCTCTGCCAATAGATTTATTTGGAGGACATGAGTCATATCCAATTATTCATTGAGATAATACTAGTGCAATGTGGTTTTGCGAACTTTACCAAAATGGATTAACTATTTTATTTTAGTATTAAGTATCTGGCCGGTTTTAGCATATGTATCTTTTCCGGGTTTAAGTTATCCCTTTTTAAACATGTCAAAAGGATGTGGCATATTATAATACGTAAAATGATGTCGAATCCTACCTGAGGCGATGCTACGCAGGCACGCAGTATCGTGCCAATTCGTGAATATTTTAGAAAAATCTAGTATGCCTGACCTCAGATTACGTTCCGTATCTTTTTCCAATACTCCTCAATTAAGTCGACGAACAATCTTTTGTTTTATCTGTAACCCTTTTGCTCTTCTTCCTTCAATGTTGACTTTCAAAATGAGTGAATATCTTACTATATCAACCATCTGGTTTGTATATCACCATGGAAATAGTCCCACTTTAAGCTGCCACATGATTACTCGCATCGTTTTGTAAAGCTCTTGTTTACTTCATATCATTCCGCAATAATTTTCCTCTTTCTTTTCTTTCTTCAACTTTATCCTTTAGATTGGGTAAATTTATACATAGACAGTTAATATTATTATTTTCTGAATCTTTCCCTTTTTATTTTACCGTTTCAGTGTTTATAACCCATGCATTGTTTTTTTTTAAAATTATTATTCTTTAAAGGCCCTGCTCCATAGATAAATATGTATCGTAGATTTCGTAGAAAAATCACTCATATTATTACGTTACACGCAAAGTCGCAGCGACTCGCGTGCCACATACTAGAGTACCATCAACGACCTCTGAATCAGAGGCTTTGATATTCGGCAACCAAGTTTGTAAAATGTACAATGATTCATAACATTACTTAAAAGATACGACATAATAATTCGAGACAAAAAATCTTTTTCCCATTACTGCCGGTCATGTGCAATTACTCAAGAAAACAAAAAAATACACACAGTTACCTAATGTTCGTAGTTTAAAAGTTTGGAGAAAAAACTTAGTCGGAATCGTGTCTAACTGTTTTTAAATCTATGCTGGACATAATGCTTACATCTTCTTTGTGCGTATCTCTTATTATTTTGTATAATAATTTACCTATTCGTGATTGAATTGAATCTAATGCTTTTAATAAAATGAAACTGTGTGTCACATCAGAAAAGAAACCTAGTATTTTAATTAGGCGATTTGGAGTACCACAAGGAAGCAGATTGGATCCCATCATATTTTAGAAATGCCTGACATTATCATTATCATTATAGTATGTTAGTAAGAGAATGGGAATGACATCTGGTTATTCTAGTCATGCTATGTTAACATATATAAATCTACGTGAATAGAAATACATAAATATGTTATCCTTACGTAACATTTTTTTTTTCTTATGACTTCATCCACCTTACAGTGGGCCTATTTAACGTTCCCTATGACTGTTGTCGTTTTACCATTCATCATTTTTGTGCAATAAAATAACTGGTTCTTCGTCATCAATGCGTCGGGTTCTCAGAAACAGAGATCTAAAAATGTTGTAAAAAGTGTTCACACATTACTACGTTTGTAACACTGCTATACTTACGTTGTAAATCGCCGAGTCATGTGACGTAATGATTGAGCGTTTTTTATGATTGAGCGTTTTCAATACACATTTATGTATTTATTTTCAAGTATTATTTGATTCAATAATTGGTGCAATATGCAATTTCTGGTTGGGAGTAGGTTTTATCCGAAAATGAGGCCAATATCGATTATTTATTTGTTTATGTTCTTGGCGAAATGAAAGTGTTTTTAAAATTTGCCATGCGTTTCGACGGTTTGCAAAGGAAATTGCGCAATGCTCGTCTTGTTGAGATTTCGCACTCGGTTAATTGAGTTTTAATTAGTGGTTTAATTTAATCAAGCGGTAATATAATCTTCTTGCCGTGACGAGAGAGAGATAATTTTTAAACGCCGGCCATTTATCCGAAAACGGGATATTGATCTACACATATTAACGAAGACAAATTATAAATGAATTAATAAAAACATGCGGTCATTATCTTTGATTATCGAATGTCAAATTCGCAACTGATTATTAAATGTGTATATTATCACGCTGATCATTTTTAATAGAAACATTTAATAATTAAGCTTAGAAAATAATTTCCTGGAACATACTTAGCAATTATTTGATATTCTTACACTTTTGACTTTACACACTTTTAAATATCACACGGATAAGCTTAATAAGTTAATATTATATAATTACCTTAACTTGTTTGTGTTCTCTGACTCTACTATTCAATTGTGTACTTTCCGAGGGGGCTATTAAATAGATAGATATCTAAACCACGAAGAAGATAAATTCTTTGAATGTCTACAAAAAAATCTCGCCAACGGGGATCTCCACAGTCATGAAATTTGCATTGAATCTAAAATACATCGCAAGTATTTTAAGAGGGTAATACCGGAAATTATTCCCTTTTAAATCAAATTCTAGACGTATTGACTCTTATTTACGAAAATATATAAATTGGTTTTGAAAGATTGTTATTTTATCTGGTAAACGCATTTTTTAAATTTTGAAAAACTAAGTTTATTTTTAATATATCAAGGTTATACCGTTGGTCGTTGGCAGTTGGTTGTTCAATTTTCAAACGACATATTGTATTATACAACACAAATTTCAAATCATCTAATCATACAACAAAATAAATCAAAACATAATCTAGTGAACACATTTTTCAGAAATTTAATTTTATTTAAATTAAAATTATTAAAAAATAAATCCGAGAACGTGTTTGTAACGAAAATATCATAGTTTTTCTATTTATTTAAGGTCATACAAACTAAAATATATTTAAAAAAATTTTCACACACTTATTTTGTTTAGACATTATTGAAAAATCATAAATACTTATGATCAAAAAAAACTTAATAATAATTTATCATCGTACGTTTTGAACATTTTTATTGCTTAATTGAATGTAGGTATTGAATTACAAGTTTTGAATGAAATAAATCGATATTAAATTTTTAATTTTAAAAATTTGATAAGGGGAATAATCGATCTTTCTCATAGAAACCTCCCCTGTATAGTTGCAAGCATTTTAAATCGTATATTCTCAGCGCTGGTCAATGGCTCTTAAGCTTAAAAGTTATTCCATTAAGAGCGACGAATCTGTGGAAACTAAATTTTATATCAAAAATGACTTTTAAAAAATCGTTGGAAGCCTGGCCCAGCCTTACTACTGTTAGTTTGTGAGATATTATTCGCTTCGCACACAAATTCAAAAGTACTTTAACATGTGCGTCTAGGGAAATTTCCGCTTCCCCTTCTTTCGGCCATTTTCCTTAACGTCGTTTCCGGCTATAAATCATGGTCTTAGTGAAAGCATTTCCGGTTCATGAATTTTTCTTTGATTATTCAAGTTGCCAAGTTTTCCTTACAAATGTCTCACGATTCACACACACATCCAACAAACTGGGAAAACGAGATTTTATTATAATTAATATTTGGCACTAAGCCTAACGTGCATTCTTTCTGATCTTGATTCTTTTACTTCGAAATTTCTTTTCCAGACGCGAGCCAAAAAATTCCCTTTCTTTTTAATGCCCAAAAGCATATTTTTCTTCAAACTTTTCAATAAGTTCTGTAATTAAAACCATTCATTCCGTGGTATGTAAAAAAGCTGTGTTTCAACAATATGTTGTTTTCTTTTTCCAAGTTTTTTTTTTCAAATTTGCTCTGATTCTCTACCGCAAATATCTCATAGTAGGTACTTAATCTGATAATGATATGCAAAATTTCACTAGTCGTCTCTAGCGCAATTGTGATACTTTCGTTTTCACGTATTTATCATGAGTAAGATTCTTCTGAGTATGCCTACATTTACAAAGCGATCGAATTGGCTTGAAATACTGCAAATGGTTATTTGATAAACGCCTTTCTTAGTTCTTTTATTATTGGTTGGGTTTTTTTCTGTTTAACATTTTAAAATTCACAAAAAATTGAAAACTATGTAGGGTGTCTATTTCTGAAGTTTGACCAATATTCTATGCAGTAGGGTAAAAATAATCTGACGAACTTAAAATGTTATAAAATTTTTTAAGTGTCGTTAAAACCGCAATAACGAAGGTTTTAAAACAAAAATAGAAGCTAGCCGAATGCACATTTTTAAAGTATTCTGAGAAATCTGTTATATAAGTTAATCAACTTTTCTTGGAAAAGAACCACTCGTTGTTTTATCTTCAGCAAGCATAGGTAGAGAAAGATATAATTGCATAAAATTTTATTATCGTACCTATACAAAATCATTCGTTGGTCCTTCAAGTGTATATTCCCTGAATCTTTATCTCTAGGTTCTCTAGAAAAAAGTAGTTCTAATTAAATTTGTCACTGTGTTTTTCTTCAGTTTAGTAGTCCCAGATATGCAATGATAAGAAACATGAGTCTTGTAGCTATTTTAAGAGATGCTCAGGACGTTAAACAATGAACATTTCATTTATTATTATTTTAGTTTGTTGTTGTTCTTTTAACGTCAATATTGTTATTACTATTGTAAGCAATCAGTTGATTATAAACATGGTTAGTTTTTTAAGAAAAATAAAATATCATAAAATTGTTTCGGTATATAAATAAGTCAATGATAATGCGTAAAACAATAATAATCAGAAAAGTAAATGTAATTTTTTTCTATACAACAGCATATCTGTTTCTACCTTGGTTACATAAAAATATGAACGGACGATGCACATATTGCCTTGGTCGAAGACATATTGACATCGTTCGTCCATTTCATACGCTGCCTAGAAATACCTGCTTTTGTTTTTTGGGGTCTAAGATTATCATTGTTCATCTGTATAGATGACATAATACTCCCCTCTTCATCTCTGTTGGTTGCATATGACATGTGTCAAAACAAAACAACTAGAAAATGACAATATGTTTTGCTTAGTAACTACTACATTCCAGTAACCAAGTTACTGTCAAATAATTTTCAATCTGTCAAAATTAAATTAAACATTTCAATAAACTATCTTTCAACATTACTAATCTATAATAGATTATATTTTAGAATAATGTTATCAAAATAAAATAATTAAATATACTCATAAAATATATTACAAATTAATCTCAAATATTGTCGTTTACCTTGGTTACTGGGGCCTGACAAAATGAAAATTTTAAAATCCGTTTATTTAACTAAATATCCTATGGTTCACTGGCAGTCTATTTATTAGGTTATCTAATATACTTATTTTCAAATATTTATATGTTTTGGGATCAAAGCTAATTCTTTTCTATCTGATATAATTAAAAAAATCAGAGAGCAAAAATGCAAAACTAATGTCGTGGCTAGCGTTGCTAAGCAACATAAATCTGGTGAATAAAAAATAGAATACAAGGAAATGTTTTTAGGCACTTAGATTATAAGCAAAAATTACTTTACAAATTACATCGAAACCATTAAATTTCACAACTTCAACTCCCTTCACGAACGACGTAAAATTTTGTTCACATCTTATTATACAATAAATAACGGCCTGTACTCGCCTGAGCTTTTCAATCTTATAAAAGTTATCGTTCCGTCAAAATCAACCCGACACGCGACAAACCGATTTTTTCATTTGCTCACTTGCAGATACAATTAAAAAAAAAACAATTCCCCATATATGTGCGCAATATAGCACCAAATTTTATGATGTAGACATTATTACCAATAACCTTCAGAAATATCGAACCGAAGTAACGCATAAGATTATAGATTAATGAATGTATCGGGAGCATCTCTTATCCTATATTCATCTTCCTCTCCCCTTTACCTAATATATTTTATAATATCAAAGCAACTTCAGACAAGAAACTTTTTGGGCTTTAATGGGCGATATGTCGAGGTAAATAAGTATTTTTGTATTATATATAATTAGTATAATATATGTTTTAGAAAATACGGAATTTTACGTTGATCTTAGAAATCCTTTATCACCAATAAATAATCACAACTTTACATCCCAGGGTAGGATTAGGTCCATTCTACAGAATATTTTACTCTGCATCCAGTCGCTAGCCATTTTTCTCTAGTCTTCAGGCCTTTCCATCCTGCTCCGATCCTCTTCAACACATTCAGTCCAATCTTCCCCAGTGTGCTTCTGGTTCGGGAATTGGGCACTTTGGGACTGAGCAGTTTGGGACTGAGGCACCCTTTTAGCAATGATTTTCGATGACCTTTCACCTGATATTATTTCCACATAACCTACCCAACCTTGCCAGGAATTGGAACCAACACAAATTGTTGGATTGGCTCAATTTGGTTTCGATTTCATTGTTGATTTTTAATCTTAAAGGGACCATTTTCCAGATTAGGTTCAAGTATTTTGTTGAATTAGTTTCTTCATTTTCAGTTAGGCAACATCTCCTAAAACATCATATTAAATACTTTGTTATCTTGTCTCTCCTTTTATAGTTTATAGTTCAGTATGTCAAGTACATTATACAGGCAATCGATAATGACTTAGGGCCCTTCAGTTAATACCTATCAAATATTTTATTTGTAAAATATCATAAATATGTCGCTCGTGTAATTTAAAAGAACCTCGCATGCGAATATCGACATTTTAGTTTAAAATGCAAAAATACCCCGTGAATTCACCAACTTTGTTGTGTAAAAATACCACATCTGCTATCTTCTAATTTGATCATTATTGTTAAGAATATTTCTTTGCAATTATTACAAATTTGGTTTATAAAAACTGTACTTGGTATTAATACTGATTACGGGAAAAAAACATCCGTATATTGCAGTTGTTTAATTTTTGACAAATATTTGAAAATCTGTTAAAAAATCTTCAGATCCTGTTATCTCAAAACACGAGAAATGCAGATACCTTTCTTTTAAATTACATGAGTGATGTAGCAAGTAAATTTGTACAATTTTAGATTTTTACGGGCAAAAACTTTATCGTTAACGTATCTGCCATGATGATGGAATCTTTAAAGCCGTTCAAAATGTTAGCTAAATGCAGCATATCAACGTAAATAAATTAATCACCATTTTACATACAATGTTGTTCAAGTGGAAAATGGGTTTTTCGAGTTATCGGCATTGTTGTAAATATACTAATGTATAGAGCTTGCAATAGAATTCTATAATCAAATACAATTACGAAGAACTAAGGTAGTATGAGAAAAGATAAGGTTACTTAACGCATATATAAATACTATATGGATAGATATGTGTAGAATATAAGAACCCGATAAGAAGTTGTTTTGTTCACCGCAAGGACGTACAGATAACATTTTATTCGCATTTTGAGGAAAAGCAACAATTATAGCTGTAATTTTTATTTTATTGCATTAATCATTTTTCAGGCGTGGTTTTTATAGGAAATGAATCACAGTTGTAATAATATTTATATTTCGTATCGAGTTCGGATGATGACGTGGTCATGTCTAACAGTGTCCATCATTAGTTTACATTAGGTACATCTGCGAGTTTGTTTCATCTTACCGCTGAGAGTTCAGTTGTGACTTCTTTTTTTGTGACATCGCTGACATCGGTAGGTACAGGGGTGTAGTGTTGTAAAAGTGGGAGAAGTTAGAATATATTTATCAGAGGTAGGCCCATTCATCACTTTATTTATATGGAAACGCTAACCGTTTTCGCCACAACCGAATATTCGTCATTCGCCAGGGCATTTATGAACTTATGAAATTTTTAATCAGATGTATAATTAATTTATTTTTTATTTTTTTTATTATTTATTATTTGAAACATGTGTTACAATATTTACAAGATAATATAATATTATATTTCAATCACTCTCCTAATAAAGCAGATGCTTGTGATTAGGAGAGGACAACTATATATTTTAACTTCTATTTAAATTTCGAATATTATTAAAAAAAACTATTAGTAATTTTATGAAGTAAAGTAATAAAACAAAGGCTTGTTATAAATAATACAATACAAGAAAATACAATAAAAGTTAAAAAAACATAGAGGTAAGTTATAAATGATACAAAAGAATAATAAGCCGAAATATAATATTAAATGATAACAAAAGTTATGATGTGGTATTATAGAATTTTTTTTTGTAATTGTCATAGTTTCCTCCGATCTTATATCTAGGGGTAATGTATTAAATAATTTTATACCCTTAAATATTTAGTGATGCGGTGCAGTTTTAATTCGTACTAGTGGTACGGTTAGTCCTCCAACAGAAACAATTCTTTTGCTAATATTTAATTTCGGAATATTATTTTTATGAATATTAGGGGGAACCGGAAAATCTTGAAAAACATTTATAGTAGGATAGTAATAAGAATAAGTTTTTTTTAAGATGATTTTTATTAATAGTTTTTTATTGTCTCAAGTGGAAGTAGGGATAATATAAATGCACCCCCAAGCCATTATTCCATATTGTAGTACAAAATGTACATGTGCAAAATAGATATCTTTTAGTACTTTTAATGATATAGTATTTCTAAGTCTAAAAAATATATAGATGAGTTTACTCATTCTGAACACTATGGAGTTTATTTTAATTTTCCATTTGATGTTATTATCGATAATTATTCCAAGATATTTTATTTTTTCTTTACTACTAATTTATATGCGGTTTGAATTACAAGGTGTGATTCTAAGAAGGCAATTTCTTTCGAATATTTTTATGTTTACATTTAATGATTATGTTCCAGATGTAGGCATGAAAAATGAAACCGTTTGGCCTGTTTTTTACATAAATAAAGTGGTATACACAAACTTACTGTTTTTTCTCTCTTTTCTAAAGAAAATAACTTTTTCTTTTCTTTGTAATTACATAATTCGTGGATTATATGACCACCACTCTAGGCACATGCCCGTGTTGTGGTGGTCGATAAAGTCCCAATCTAAATATTTCTTAATTATTTTCTGATTAGAAAAAATTAAATAATATAAACATTAAGAGATAATGATGTTAAAATCATTATTTCAGATTTTATCTCATTAGCGGGGGCGTAAGTACCAGGTTGTCAGATGTGACAAAGGTTAATCCATGACAGACTCGTTATTCCCTGGACCAAATAATAATATTTCCATCGTACTATTATGTTGGAAATAATCCTTTTTAACATGGCCCTGTCAATCCACGAGATGACATTCTCGAAGATCTTTGGTAGGATATAATATATCATATTAACAAGGATTTATTCGTATTGGTTTTTTGTGTAGGCTGTCGTCGATATATTTTTAATACATGTGACGATAATCAAAATTCCTCGTCTTGATAAATTTCTTAAATATTGACAGAGGTATTCTGACGTAAACTAAATAAGAAATGCTAATTATACATTCAATTAATTGCCACTGCGTATATAATTATACGTGTACCTAAATCCAATGTCGTAGCTAGCATGGGTGGCACTCGGTGCGGATAACATGGTGTCACCCCAAGAATCGTAAAGTATGATTGAAATTCTTTAAATTACTTATTATTTATTATTATTCTTTAATTATTTATGTATGTACTCACAAAAATGAAGTACAGAAAAAAAATATCCAGATGATTGATAATCAATATAACCTCCACAACCCTAACAAAAATATGACCCCCCCTCAATCATAGCACACGGAGAAAAATGTTATTCTAACATACGATAATTTTATTCGTAAAAACGGTTAAAAACGGGACTGAAGTTCTTACGAACAAATTAACAGTGTTTCAATGTTTATTAGCGGTAAAATGTAAGAATAATTTGTTGGTATACGTACGAAATTACGTATACCAACAAATTATTCTTACATGTTCCCGCCAATAAACATTGAAACACTGTTAATTTGTTCGTAAGAACTTCAATCCCGTTTTTACGAAAAAAATGATCGTATTTTAGAATAACATATTTCTCCGTGCACGTACAAGGAAAGCGACGCAGGTGGAAATTTTACCAGGCCCAAGGACACACCAATAAATGCTGTTGATTCTTATCGAACGGGAAGTCAGATACCAAAGAAAAGTTAGGTCACAAAATCTTTGAGAATTTTATGAGAAGAAAATCTTTAAATTGGGTCAATCGTAGATTTCAACGAAAAAACGCGAAAAATTCTACACGGTTCATAATGTATGCTTATCGTCCAAAATCGTATTAAAATCGCCCGCAAATCACGTTTAACTTTTGATCGCTACGCAAGTGACTTAATCGCCCTGCAGTGCTTGTCCATATCGGAATCACTGTTCTTCAGTATTAATTGGTCTTCTCTCTTCTTCTGTTCTCTTGTCTTATCCTGGATGGGTCGGGGACGCATGGCTTCCACAAGGAGCCACCTGGCGTCCCTGTCCTGCTCTACTTTAACAGCGTCATCAGCTGCTATCCCATATCGGACGTGTTTCCCATGAAATTCCCGCTTGTATCTTCCCTGGAAGTCACTCAGTCGTCAGCAGATATAATTGATTAATTTGATATTGAAGAAAGCAGAAATTCAGCTTGCCAACATGGCGGCCTCCAATGATGAAGGTCCGACCTTCTTTAGCACTGATAATAATCGTTTCGTAATCAAAACACTAATTCCGGATTCGTTTATTTTTAGGTCCGCGCCATTTTAGGAAGATGGCGGTCACAGAAGCTATTAAAATCACGTGCCTAACATTGATTTACTTAGGTTTTATGTCATATTTTGGAGCGCTTATTATTATAGAAACCATTTGGTTTATGTCTAGTTCAAGAAACTCGTGTTTTGATTTGGGTTTTGGAGGCAAACGAGTTCTGTTTGTATCACTTGAATGCTGCCGAACTGTTTTTGGTTTTATCTTCTAGTAAACTTATTATTGTAATTAGTTGTTTTCTTAATTAGAACTTCATTATTTTAATTTAGTTCTACCACACCCACTCTCGATTCCTAGCTGATTTTATTTAATTTTCGGTAATGTAAAACTTATTTTAATATTAGATACCTGCTTTCATAAATAAAATATTCTGGTTGATACTTAGGGAAGGTAATAATTTGATTTTATTTTATCCCTTCACGATCTTCTTTGTTGATCAGTAAGTTCCTTGTATTTTGCCTTGTCTGTTCCTTGTGCACAATTGAATTAAAACTAATCAAGGTCAAGTAAAAAAGGGTGAAGTAATTCTTACAAAATCAATATACAATTTAAATGTAAATTCATACCTTGTTCAAAAGTAATTTTATTTTGAGTGGCGTGAAGTCTTAAAATTATATGCTCATAACTAGATTCGTCGATTGAATTAACCACCTACCAAACTACCTGAATTGGCTGTGTGCTTTCTATGATATATGTAGCTTGTTTGTGTCAAATTTTGATACGCAGATCGCATAAAATCGCATTCAAATCAGGAAGGTGACCTACTTACAACCACCGGAGCGATTTTTGCCATATATTGGCGCCATTTTAAATGTTTCCGATTTCTTTTCGGATAAAAAATCACATTAATTGATTCAGCAAATTTAATAAATATTAATTGATTCAGCTAATTTATTAAAAAAAAATTGTAGTTCTAACATTTGTTATTTTAAACTTAAAACGAAGCTATTGAAATGCTTTATATATTATCACCATAAATATGAATATTTAAAAATATTTTTGATGAATACTTAATCAAAAAATTCGCGCAGAATATCTGATCAGCAGTTTACGGTTAAAATTAAGTTCTTTTTTTCCATACATATGTACCTTTCATTATCAAGTATATATACCACAGACAACATACAGAAATCGAAAATATTCTATGTTGACTCGAATAAGTACCTCTCACGGCAGATTCAAAGTAAGAAAAACACGCAGGATTAGCGTTGTTATAAACTTTACGATTTTTTTTTTATAAATCCTACAAATATGAGATAAACGGTAAAATAAAGGCTTATTTATTGGCTGTATAGCATTGTAATAAGTTTTTATGTCTCTATGTTATATTCGAATAATATTAATATTATCTATATAATATAAATATTAAAATTCGAAGGAATATTTTTTTTAATGTTGGCGAAAAATTTAAAAAATGATATTTTGGAAATCTCGAGCCATCGAGGCAAAATTATTTATTTCGCGTGGTCGCTCCAGTGAATTAAAAAAATCCCAAAAGGCAATCTTTGGTGACAATGTCAGGTCTTATAACTTTATAACTGATTCTCTGCGGAGGTCGTAATGGTCGTATACATAAAATGAATATATTTTCGTATTTATTTCGTAATCCGAATGAATCACCCATCTTTTTACGGCCGAGTCGGTGGGATTGTAATATTGTAAATTAGCCAGCGCTGCAGCGTCACAATGGACATTTAAGGTAGACAAAAATGTGAAAATCATTATTTCGACAGAAACAAAAAGAACTGAATTAATGTACAGTTATAATTTCACAGCCATCTCCGGCCTAGCGCTCTGTCAAAGTGTTTTTATGAGGCGATAAGATGAACGGTTCGAGATTATTAATTTGAGATGATGCTTGGTGATGCCTCGAATGAATACAAAGTTGGTGTATTTATTTATTTATCTCGAAGTATTAAAAAAATACCTCTAAGTTTGAAAACAGGTAACAAAATGTAGAAACTCAGTATCGGAATGAATAGAAAACAACTTGGGAGTTCCTCAAAGTTCGGTTTAGGGTTCATATTTATTTATAATTTTCATACATTATATACTATTGGTATCTACTGGTTACTCCCCGGCTTCTCCTGAGTTTTAACATATTTTTTTCGAAATCAATTTTGAGAATGTATTCCTCTAAGATTGTTTAGAATATTCATAAATATTGTTAAATGTTTTTTTTTTATATTTCGTATCAAGTGATCGGCGCTGAACATAGCTAGAAAAAACTTTGATCGATTAAGAAGGTTTCTAAAAATGCAAGAAAACTATTATTAAAAATTTATGATTTCGGGGTGAAGCATTTTAAAATGTTTTAAAGTTGTTGGTATTTTAAAACAGGAAGATTTTTTAGGTTTTGTTTCGAAAAAACTTAAACCTGAAATAATGTTATTTCTAGGACATTTGCTAAATATAATAAATAGCTCAAGATTATAATAATCCAATATTGGGATGGATATAACTAGATAATATAAATTCTTTTATTGCAAAGTTATGTTTTTTATCCTTGTCCTGAAAATTTGCGGTTATGTGTTCTTTTATGCTGCATTAGCGCATTCTTCCGTGAATTAATTTATTCTTATTGTTAGGCTCAGGCCGCAGGAATTTACCTTGTTTCTTTATATTTCCCACGATTTATAATAAATTCATATCGTTAGATTATTCAGCGTTAATGTTAAAAACTTTGTGGAATATAATACCATCTTTTACCTTTGGACGGAAGGTTAAGTCAGGTTATTGTGTGACACGCGTTAGCAGAGAATTTTGGCGTATTTCCTTTGATATATTGACATTGGTTTCAATTGAAGGTATTTATAGCGAATTCAGTGTATATTACAAATATGTTTATTTCCTTTCTAACTCATCGAGAATTCTTCTAACTTATTGTAAAATAAGATAAATAAAATTGTCAACTAACCTACACAAATATCACCAAATTAATAATCATCTTATCCACCATTCTAAAAGATTACTTTATCACGAAATTAACTTTAATCTGTTTAGAGATGTGCATGCCTTAGCTCTCATTATATATAATATATAATTGAGTTGAATAAAATGTTATCGGTTCTTCACGGAATTTAAAATTAACCAAACAAACTAAGGCCGTATTCTTTAATTCTAAGTTATTTAGGCGATAAGAATTGTTATCTACATAATAATTTCCAGAGTTCTCATTGTTGTTTATCACCGAATTTGTAATTTTATCTAGAGTAGGTAGTAGGAACTTAGCTTCTTTTCTCAGATTCTCAAGGTCATTATATTTTTTCTCGCAATATAATTAGAGTTTATTAGAGTTCACGCTATTGTAATGTTAATGTCGAAATATTCTCACGATTTGGTCACAACCGATGGTACAGAGTAAACGAGATTGGGCTTTGATGTATGAAAAATGACCGCATATCATAAATAAAAACATAATGAATACACATACCTGTTTTTATATTGCCACTAGCATAATAATAATTATTTTGCATCCATTTTATTTCTGTCTTTGTCCAATTTGAAATTTTTTTTTAATGTTATTTTATTCTTATATTTTAATTAAGTTATTAACATTAACCCCAAGCTGAAAACGTAATTTTTTGAAATTTCTATTCTAAATCTGGTTGGTTGGAAGAAATTGAATATGGAAAAGACCCCCTATTACGCAAAACTGTGATAAAATCTATTTATACTGAAGTGCAAGGAGTTTATAAGCAGTGTATGAAATTTATAATACTTTTGTGTAAATATAAAAAAAAATTGAAGGAAATAAAAAATATTTATAATTAATTACGATTTAACCGCTTGGACACTAAGCTTGTTTTCACGATAATTTAACGTAGGTAGACATAGGAATGACGTATGTCCCTGAGCTATTAAGATTTTCACGGCCAAAAGTAGTATCATAACTTATTTTGGGGCTTTATGCATCTATTTATCATACTATGCATACTTCGAATCACATCTACCCTAATAATGGATATCTACTGTAACGCTGTCCGAAAAGTTCGCTTAAGAAGGAAGAAGCCAAACACGGCATAAATACTCGTAAATCACGAAAAATTTTGTATTTCGATAATAGTAAATTAGTAATAAGAGCTTAGATACTGACTGGCTCATCTATTGCATTCAATTTCAATTACTATCATAATTTATATAAAATACATCTCCAACAAGTTTTTAATGATGTGAGATTAACGAAATTAAAATAAAACAAAAATGCGAATCTCATGTTAAATTCATAGCAAAATTATACGGCCCCCGTTTCGCTAAGTTTGGAAACATAATATATTATGAGAAATATGACGAAATTTTATTATATCACGTATCTACCAGTATCGTGCATTTATTCAACAATTCATGTATTCTCAAACGAAAAAGGCTTTAGTTGCTATCTGCTTTTTTTTACCGACAAATAAAACAAATTAATACTTCATACATTCGAGTACCGATTAAATTAATGGTAAATCAATTATTATAAGCAATAATTGTCATCCTGAAACACTTATTTACATTGAAAAATCTTCCGAGTAAAGATACATGCCGCCGATGGGACTCGAACCCGTGTCCTTCTGATGTCCGGTCATGTGCTCTGATCCGCTGAGCTACGGCAGGTTACCTCTTACCCTATATAATAATTGTTACCCTCTGTGCTACGCATAAAAATGTTGTTTAAAATCTTAGTTTATCAATTAAAAATATTTAATGGTCAATCGTTCGTCAAAAATATTCGTTATCCTTGTCTATCAAAAGGATGGTTAAATGCCCCCTACTTCAGTTTACATTTTGAAGAGCCTTGCAGTGTCCTACATCTTTACTGACATCCCAATAAAACAAACTTAAAACATTACTTCTGAAAAATGGCCGTAACGATTTTAATGATAATTTTTTCCACTTTTTTTCACGAAAACAAAACTGTAGATATGTTTTGGATCCAAAAATACCAAATAAGAGAATTTGAAAAACTGGCAGTTAAAATGTTTTTTGTAGGCTCTTTATATTATAATCGTCATTTTTGCACTTATGTTATTATATTAATGTCCTGGTTTACGGCAGACTGCAGACTCGATGTCTATTCGATTATTTATTTACTTGAATAGATTTCCATGCCTTGTCTCGTGTAATTTGCAAACACGATATTTACGATGAAAATTAATAAGAATATTTTTATAGAGCAACTTCGATATATATTTTTGAAATCTGGCAAAACTAAAAGATTATTATTAATTTCTTAGACCAAATCAAATGACCATTCTGTGTCATTTTGTTTTTTTTTCTTACATTTGAAAGGTCCCCGTTAAATGCCGATTCTAGGCGCGTGTTTCATCTATCTACCAAATTGTAATAAGCTGAGAAGCTTAACAACATGATAGTTGTCCTCTTCTGCTGATCACAATTTATTCAAAAGCTGAAACAGACTTAGAATTCGTTCTTAAGGAAACTTTCAACTGTCAAAAAAATAATGAGAGAAAGCTTAATGATCATTTGAAGACAAATTACACGTACATTTCTGCGACTTTTCTGTGCCTTACAACACAACACTGAAACCCTAAATTTATTTAATTTTTTTTTCTAAATACCATTTTTATTTGTTGTAGATAACTACATTTTATTTATATTTATCACATAAAACTATCGTAAACTGAAAGTGAAACTTATCAAAATCCTTGAGAACATAATGAATTACGACCTCTGCATACATAATGTAAAATGCAAAATAAACCAAAGGGCTTTCGAGAATGATCGAATATGCAAATTCATATTCGATTATTTACGGTTGCGTCCACTCGATTAATTTATCAAATTGTGCAAGGGTATTAAAGGGGCTTATTTGATCCCAACCAATGGCGTTTAGGCTTTGTGCGAGTGAGAAAGTTATTACATTGCATGACATGATTACATGACATATTAAAAATTGAAAACATACATTTCCAAAGCTATGGCGAAACAGTTATAATAGAAAAATTATCTCGAGCTAATCTGAAGCTTTTTGCTTTGTTCATAATATTATGTGACTGGGCTTTTTCCATATAATTTGCAACTTTATGCACCTCAAAGTAATACTCTAAAACCGACAATTAGCATGCAGGAGATTTTGTATGGCGTGAGTAAGCTTTCTTTGTATTGTTAGTCATATGCTAACTAAATCATTCGCAAAGTTCAGTCTCTATTCATTACTATTTTTTTTAACTCGAAATGTATTAAATCAAATTCTATTAGTTCTGAATATATGAACTATTAATTAAACTTACAATGAAATGGCATCATGTTCGAGTGATACGTTTTTAAATAAGTTTAGAGACACCTACGTGTGTGAGTAATAAATTGTTTAAATTTCTTTGAAACAAGATAACTACCTAATGAGTGTTAACTTTGCAATGCAAAACACGATGGCCTGGTATATCAGTTGTTTTTAAGCTTCATGGTAGCTTGTTGGAATGTCGACTTAGCAAATAATCCGTACAAAGGTCGTCACCATAGACATCTGTATTTGAATGTATCTTTCAAAATATCAACGATCACTGCTTTTTAAATTTTTGAATTGCAATTTTGATTTGATACTTTGCAAGCTAATTTTTGATAGTTTCCCCATTTCAATCAGCATAGTGCTATATACGAGGATACTAATTATTCTAAATAACGTGGGAAGAAGAATCCGCGCAAGATCTGGACAAACCTATTACACCCCATAAACAGGGCATCCCTGCCAAGTCACCACACGTAGCGCTCCACTTGGGGTCGTCTTAGGGCTTTCGTTATCCTATTAATGGATCTCGGGGCAGCGGTACCCTTCCCCAAGGACTTAGCCATAGCATTCACATACGGGGGTGATACGAGAAAGGGGAGGAGTAGAAATTTATTAGAAAGTATTTTGAGACCTCTACTTACCTCAACTTATAATTTACATCACATTGACAAAAAAAGCTCGTGCAACTGTAACTCCAGAAATGTAGATAATATCACACGGATAAAAATGTTATTCAAAAATACGATCATTTTATTCGTAAAACGGTTAAAAACGGGACTGAAGTTCTTACGAAAAAATTAACAGGGTTTCAATGTTTATTGGCGGGAAAATGTAAGAATAAACATTGAAACCCTGTTAATTTGTTCGTAAGAACTTCAGTCCCGTTTTTAACCGTTTTTACTATTAAAATGATCGTTTTTTCGAATAACATTTTTCTCCGTGCACTCAGCCAACTTTTGTCCTTCTTCTTACAGCTCCATGTCTCACATGAGTCAAATACGTACGTAATATCAAGATAGGTATATTCAATACAGTGGACGCATATCCATATACCCAGTTTGCAGTTGGTTGCAGTAACTGCATTCGCTACGCTTGAAACATCTTAATTGGCAAATGGTGCGTGTGCTACTGGCGCCTGTCCTGCTCCAGAACCGTCTGCAGTCTGTCTGCCGGCGGCTCTCTCAGTGGCTGGACCAGCCGACATATACACAGCGTCCACTCCGCCCGATGACTGTTGTACCACCTACCTAGTAACGCTCTTACTGTTGACTGTTGCAATCAGCTTTCTGTAAAGCTCCATGTGTCAGATGATGATTATTTTGCTGGATTAAGCTCTATTGTAATGCTTCTAATGAGTTGTGTACAGTTGATTTCATAAGTTAATAATAGAGAGTCCAACTCGAGCTACTTATTAGCGAATTAAAATTAATCATTGACTTTATAAGTCGTATTCGCAAAGGAGTTAAACATTTGCTGCCTGAGGGCTTTTGGAACGATTTAAATGACCAAGCGATAGGTACTTTTTAAAACTAGTTAACATTTTGGGATCTGCCAATTTTCATTTAGATATTTAAACAAAAGCTGGTTGTGGTTGCTTTGTTCATTTTCCATAAATCGTGGTTCGGCTCGCGCTTCGGTTCGTAAATGTATTCACCATGAACCATTTATTAGATAACCGACACCTCTGCCATAGGTCACCCCGAGTGGTTCACTACATTTAGTGACTTAGCAGGGGTGCCCGGATTCATGGGATGAGGTTTGTCTAGTTCTTGACGGCGGATGAATTTGCCCACCATCTGCACGGCGGGCCAGATCGGGAGAGACTGGTTGAGGGAGACCACTTGGTCTCTCTAGCAGGACTCTCTCGACCCATCACCTTGCACCACAGTGAGGAATGGATTCGGTACCACGACAACTCAACAAAGAGGCATTTAAACACCCATTTGAAAACTCATTAAAAGTTATGAAAAAAAAAAATAGCACTTAACCTCACACCTAACCTAACGTAACCTTTTTTGTAATTTTTTTTCATCTACAACCGTTTAGTCTTTCGAAATACTAATAATATGAAACGGAATTTGAGAGTGATTCTCTTCCAAAACCGGCAAAAATGAAATATTTGATTGGATTCGAGTATACACCAAACACGATTTTTTTACAAGCACGAATACGTGTGGTCGATAACCTGGCTGACTAAAAGTGTGATTCAAAATCGCCTAAATTTAACATAATCATAGGTTGGAAAAAAATGTGAAAACAAGAAGTGATCAGTAATTTAATAGAGAAGTCTTTGAAAGCAAGTGAAAAATAAATAGAAACTAGTCACTTATATTTGAAACATTCTCGTTTTAAAGTATCTAATAATTGTGTACTTACATGAAAATAATGGCACTTGTAAAAAAATGCTCAAATTACATATGCTAGATTTGTGAACCAATGACCCATTTCGTTCAACGACGGCAGGCAATTATTTGAATCATGTTTATTTAAATAATAACATTTGATACGTATCATTACGTTTTTTATTCCCCAAATAAACATTGAAATAATTCGCTGTTGATTCAAAGAAAAAATGATAACTTTCAACTGTCTGTTTTATTTTCATGATCATGACTTTTACAGTCATTAGAACTGTAATTTTAAACACAAATCTAGACTTAACGATCTGTACAAATTTATCATTGATATGTGGATACATTGCTTTTGTAATTAAAAAGTTTAAAGTGTTGGATGGGCACTAAATCAAAAATCAAATGGACATACTCGGCGAAATTATGAACACAACATTTTTATAGTGTTCCGTCGAACCTTAGAAGGGAACGCTCTAGGGCCTAATTATAATCGAAGAATGTATGTTTTTCCACTGTTACTAGGTCAATTAACGTATAACTCAAGCTGATATAGAAATTGTGTCAATCTACAAGTTTAAAGTGAGTGTAAAGGTACAATATATCAGTGGCGTGCCATTCACATTAACAGATATTTTGGCGGTAGTAATTATATAGATAGTAATTATTCGTTTTACATTAGGTATTGAAATTTAAAAAAAAAACCCTTTTAAGATATATGAAAGTAATTCCCTTACTTGTATAATTATTCACATTACATTAATAAGTAATTACCATTAACATAAAAATTTAAATAAAGCATATAAAAGGAATTTCTACGTAACAGCTTTTGTACAACAGGCCACGCTATCTTATTTAACACTTGCTATGTATTTTTTTTATTTTTTATTGAAAGAATAATTAATTGTAGATCAACATTAATTGTAGTCTTGCTAAACCAATTCAATTGGTTTGTCAACAGGTGCTTATACTTTAGTTACATATACATTTAAAAAAAAATTACATCTTATATATACAGATTCAACATTTTTTCATACATATTAATTTTTTTTCCAATAGCCAATTTTTCACCATATATTTAACCTTATTCATAGAATTACATTGCTTTATAGTGTCAGGTAAAAAATTAAATATCTTCGGTATGTTGTATTCAAAAGTTCTCTGTCCGAACTTACTATAAAATTTCGGAACTATTAACCCGTCGTTGCGCGTGAATCTAGTGCTATATTTATGTTCTAATTTCTCTTCATGCTAGGGGGTAAATATATGCTGAATTATAATTTTGTGCCATAACAGGTAAAATTTTGGCACTCTGAAACAGCAACGGTGTATTATGTCTCTGTTTGAATATTTTATTGAACCATACACAGTCTTTATATTTTTATAATATCAAGATGACACAAAAACAAATTAATTTTCACTGATATGTGAAATAAAAAAACAAACTAACTAATAAAAAATATATAAACATAAAATATAAAAAGTATAATACGAGTAAACACATATGTAGGTTTGAAAATTAGCACCATTTTTCAACATTTATTTAAAAAAAAAAATTTTTTGTTCAAATATGCAAGGCTCAGTATAATATAATATATTATGCTTCTATATTTGTTTCCAGTATTATTAATTCTATATTTGATTAATATTAAACGTTTCTCATTGCATGCTCTAGAATAAAGTTACTGCACGCCAATGACATATTTATTTTTAGCTGTGAGTAGGTTCCGAGATGTTATTTTTTTAAATACGATTAAATGGTTCAGTCCGAATAAAGGCCGAAGCATTAATGAGAGTAATTTACAATATATATTAACAAACCAACGAGAAAGAAAGCATTGGTCACCGCGAAGCAATGAAAACTCTTCTGGTTAACGAATCCACAATTTAACCTAATCAAGCTATTACCTCTTTGAGTAATTTGTTGGTATTAAAACCTAGTCCGTTATCCGAACAAATCTCTTTGAGTGGGCAGTTCACCAAAAGTTTGTGGCTTCAACAAACGGGTCTATGTGAATTGCAGATGACACGTGGGCGGTAAGGTCGACCCTCCAAATAGCTGGTATGTTCTATGGCAAAGTTAATTTTGCTTTTAGCTTAGATATAGTAAATTTGTGAAAAGGGACAATGCCGGAAACAACGGAAAACAACAAACACCTGGTAGTGAAGGTATGTATGACGAGGGAACTGATATTGCATTGGAAGCAATCTCTGTCAAAATCGAAATGTTTAAGACTGTATTACCAGAGAATACCGGAAATTAGTCATTTTTAAATCAAATTCCAGACGTATTGACTCTTTTTTACAAAAACGGCCTTACAAACTAAAATATTTCCAAAAAATTTACACACTTATTTTGTTTAGACATTATTGAAAAATCATAAATGCTTATGATCATATATTACTTACAAAAAGTACACTATATTTAATAATTTATCATCGTGCGTTTTGAGCATTTTTATTGCTTACTTGAATGTAGGTATATATTAAAGCAAGTTTTGAATTAAATAAATCGATATAAAATTTTTAATTTAAAAAATTTGATACGGGGAATAATCGATCTATCTCATTGGAATCTCCATGTACAGTTGCAAGCATTTAAAAACTTTTATTCTCAGCTGCTGGTCAATCGCTCTTAACATAAAATGTCTAAATCACTTTTTTACTGTTATTATTGAATTCTATTACTCCAATTACCTTCTGGTTTTACCCGAATTTCTCCTCCAAGTGCGCTTTTGAGAGAAGATAATTTTCAAAATAGTAATTAGAAAATCAAAATCCAAAATTAAAATTTTTTTAAAATCGTTTTCATGTTACAAAAATCAAACTTTGTTAAAAAAATGCATATGTTGGTATTATTAATATAACCGAATTAATCATTAAATATATTATCTATTTTTATGCATATTTTTTTACGTATGTGCACGGTACGGCCATACCCTCCAAGAATTTTTTTATTTATTTAATTTTTTTATTTAATGACAAATTAAATTAAAATCAAAATACAATATTAAATAAATTAAGAATACAAAGTGAAATATTTTATCCTCAGTCCTCCTCACTAGGTATTCCTGTTCTGAAATTAAAAATAATCTTTTTTATATTGAACTTTTGTAAAATATGGATCCCAATAATTACCGTTCAATGCAAAACAGAATTTTTTTCGTGGTTATTTAACATATTTATAAAAATGGAAACACTATTTTAGTTTAGGTACCTACTCATAGCTCATAAGATAAGTTACTTCCCATCCAGCTTATTTTTTTAAAGCATTTTTGGCAACCAAAACACCTTCTTTATTTTTGCCAACCAATTTTAAATACCTGGCTACAAAGTAGAAATTACATGCAAATGTTCCTTGGAAAGTTTATCACCTGTAATATACTTGTAATAGTATTAAACAGATGAAAACTATATCAATTTATTAAACCCGTATCGATCTCAATTTCTGATAGTTGTCCATTTAAGTATGCCGTTCGTTTTTACGTAAAAGCCGATATTATGAACCGGCTTGGTCCGAGAGAGACTGCGGCCTGCGGGCGGTGGTGGGAGGAGGGGAAAGGAAGGCACCTAACTATTGCATAAGTCCCCATCTACTTAAATTAAAGCAAACAAGGTGATTGATTGATACATCTTTCTCTGTTTTTACTCAATTAAACGGACTGCATTCACTCGGTAGGGACAAGGGAAACCAAACCTTTGGAAATGGGACAATTTAAATGTCACCAAAGACACATTCAATTTGTATACTTCCTAAAAATTGATTTTAAAACATTAGATATTTGAGGCACAATTGCGTGATCTCTGGTAGTAAAATTTTGAAAATGTGGGATTTGATTTATCAACAAAAGCATTTTTAATCGAAATTATATAGAAAATGTGATAATGAAGGTACCTTTCTTACATGTTTGTATTCTATTCAAGAAATACATTTTGTCCCAAATAAAACATTTTATGGGTTCTGTATAATTTCTCTAGAAAACAGAATTAAATAAAAGCTTTTTTGCTCTGAAACAAGAATTTTTTTTGAATTAATTAGGATATCTACGAATAGCTTTTGCTGCATCTATCAAACTTAACTTATCCACTGCGTCGGATATATAATGAACTAGCTGACCCGGCAAACTTCGTACCGCCTCAGAATCAATAAATGTTGTATTTATTAGCTGTTCGAATTCCGTGATTTTTTTCGATGTTTTAATAGTTATTCTGTTAACCGGGACGGAGACAAATCCAACAAATCAAGGATCATGAAAATCGGTCCAGCCGTTCTTGAGTTATAAATGGTGTAACCAACCCGACTTTGTTTTATATATTAAGATGTCAGCATTGAGAGCTCGTAATTTTTTAAACGTTCGATTTGGAACTTTATAAAATAAAGTGCTTCAAGTATTAGAATTAGCCATTAAATGCACCCATATTTTACTGTTAATCCCATATTTTTAAGTTTCGTCAAAAAATTATTAAAAACTTGTTAATTATATAAGCACGTAAATTCTGTTTATTATTTACTTTAAAATTGCCCTTTGTGGTACCCACATGGAGCAATATTAAATAATATGACTTCTTGGCCTACTTCATACCTGATCATAGATGTACATTTAAATTCGAACATGCATTTTGGCATCGGCAAAATGTGGCTGAAAACGCTTTACTGAATTATATGAATGAAAAAAAAGCATACTTTTATAACAAAAACTCTCTTTTTAACTTTTGGAGGTTATTCCCATCAATGTATTATATCATTGAAGAAGAAGATAACAATATTAATCTAATTTTTTAAAATATGAAAATAAACAAGACACAGAAAAATAATAAAAGATAACGGTCGCAACTGGGACTCGAACCCAGAACCTTACGTCTTACCGGGACATACACCTCTACCAATTGGGCTACTGCGATCTTATATGAGACTGTCGTAATTACGACAAAAATAGATTATTATTGTTTTCTTCTTCTTGAATGATATATTACATTGATGGGAATAACCTTCAAAAGGTTAAAAGAGGGTTTTTCTAATAAAAATATGAATATTCATTTAGACTTTTATAAAAAGTCAACAGGTGTTCCATAAAAATAAAATCGGATATATTTATCCGAGACACTATCTAGGTAACAAATACATTCTTTGAATACTTGTTTCCAATAATAAAGGTAGCTGCCAATAATATGGAAAAAAAAACATTAGTCGAAGATAATATTGTTAATTCTGAAATTTGAAATATGAAGTTGGGTCTGGGTTCGTGTCCCAGTTGCGACCGTTATCTTTTATTATTTTTCTGTGTCTTGTTTATTTTCATATTTTAAAAAGTTAGATTATTATTGTTATCTTCTTCTTCAATGAAAAAAAACCTATTGCCGCGGTTTTTAATGCAGCGGGAATCGAAACCAAAACCATCAAAACTCAAATTTACGAAGTTATGGAAGCCGCCAATGTCCTGAAAAAATCAATGTAAAAACCCTTTTTATTCTGTTTACGGTCGTGTTGAAAACGGCTTTCAATTTGCTTGTTAAGTTTTCGGAATGCATTAAACTTCTGTCTCAATGCAGCGATAACTCGTGAGATTTTTTTTATTTTTATAATTTTCTTTTGTTGTACACATCTTTATAGCAGATTGTTTATTAGATTCGGGTGCCACGGATTGGCCACAACATATCGGTAGGATGTGTGGTTGCGTAACAAGTTAATGTATAGGTTACTGTAACAGCCCGAGGTGCCAACGCACAACTCTTCACATTCGGATTTCTGGACCAGCCGTCTCTCTGTATCCACACTATACACTATACACTCTGCTTTATATTATTATACTGTACAGTCAACCCAGTCAACATATCAACTGTTTTGCATACGTAAATGCAGATAAACAAATAACGCTGCCCGTTGATTGTAAATATACCTACCTTCTTAAAGATTGTTCGCTTTTTTCAATCTTGTTAAAATTTTGCGTGCGTTAATGCGAAAAACGTTTTTTTTAGTTTGTTTTGTAGAAATATATACCTGCACAATCTCCAGTGACGTGCATTGTTCTATGAGTGTTCTATGTTCAAAGTTATACTGTGCGTAGGTTTCAAATTCGTAAGTAAGTATATGGATATCGCAATGGATATTTGAAAATGGCCATTTAACTCTCATTTTCTGCTGATTGTTGTAGCCATCCGAATAAATGAGCGTATTACCAGACTAAACTGAATTAAAATATTAGATCTTCTTCAATCTTTGCAAATTCACTTTGTGGCATCATTTTATTTAAATGAAACAAATTACTTTTGTGTAAACCAATATAATCAATGTTATAATATCCACATGTTTCAAAACCGATGGTTACTTTCGTCTGGATGATAACATGAATTAATTAATTAATCATGTTATTATCTTTACGAAGAAATCATCGATTTTCAAACATCAAGATATTATAACATTGATTATAGTGGTTTACACAAAATTAATTTGTTTCATTTAAATAAAATATTATGTTTTATCAAAGTTATGGATTGTGGTAGTACATATTTACTCCGCTAAAGAACGAACAAAAAAATGTTTCTGTACTTATTAAATTAGGGCTATAAAGATGCCAATTTATCATAATGGCCAAATTTTGGCCAATTGTTTTTTTAAATCTAGTACCAACTGCTTTGGAAATGTGATGAAATACAAAATATAATAAATTTATCAAACAACGGTAACAAAAGAGTAATGATCGAAATGCCAATGTTTAACCTTTTGAAGGCCAGCATTTGACATTTCATACGAATCCAATATTTATAACATTTCTTATGTGATATATTACAAAAATTACATGAAAATAATGTAGATAAAACGAACTTTCTGATAATACCTGAAATCTATTATTTCCATAATGAAGTTATATCAAAACCAATGAAAGAATATAGAGCTTCTAAACCAACTCCGTCCATATTTTGACGCGGCGGCCATTTTGTCAGCCATCTTTTTTGCCCGCCGCGTCATCGAAATTTATTAAAATTATTCTGAAAGGCTAGACGCTATGCAGTATTTCGTTACTTCGAGAACGAGAATAGCACAAGCAATTCTGACCTTGTTCTTAATACAATTTCTTTATACATAAGGACAGGATCATCGGTGATCATACGGCCAATAAAAGTTTAATCCTCAAATAAAGCTTTTTTTCTTAATCGGTATTTATTTAATTTTCCGTTTAATCTCATGAATAATATTACAAACTTTTTTTAATTAACGTGTAAAAAATGTTTTACTTACGTCATTATTAATTGAAAAGGTTCTCACAATTCCATAATCACGCAATTCCAGACGTCACAGAGCTCATGTGTTATGTCCCGACGCGGAATATAACGAACAAAAGCTTTCTGGTAGCTGTTTCAGTGGAAGCTCGTTAAAAGCTCGTTATCTCAGCAGAACGAGCTTTCTGCCGCCGACGTTTTGTAAAGGAAACCCTTGTTAAATGTCGAAAACACTTCTAATCCTCCATTGTCTGTCCCTGTATCTGGAGTAAAAGCTACATTTATGTTCGTTTCCAAGGCTTTCTTTTATTTATTATGTGTTTATTATATATGCATATGTATTTATTTATTATTATTCTCCTTTTTAGGGATTTTTACATAGAAATTGTAAAAATTATAGACAACTGAAACTGTCCAAGTAACAATCTTTTGTTTTTGTTTAGCGATAAATTGAAAATGTCCACTAACTCGACATAATTATTTTCCTCCATTAGTATTCTGGGCAGAGAAGGAATACATAAGTTAGTTGGTACCAGAAATTCAGCACTGATATAAATCCCGACTTCTAGTACTTAATACGTAGTGGAATCCGAATACTTATCAATGCAACTAATTCTAAACTATTAACACTTATTTTTATAGTTTATTAATGTATTGTTTTTTCTTGTTACAGATTCGAGTACCTACCTTCTCAAACACAAGAAAAACAAGTTGGAAATACATTATTTTTCGATAAAAAATAATGCTGTTTGTCAACACACTACAAAACGAAAAAAACTTTTGTGAAAAAGTTTATAATCAGTGATAAAGTGAAGTGCTTTTACACAAGAAATACTTAATAAAATTCCGATGTCTTTTTATAAGATAACATTATTGAAAAACGAAAATTAATAGTAAAATAAACAAAAGCCGCTTTGACAGCGCGCGCTTTTCATTGCGAAATTCGAATCCGCCATCTTGAATGTGCGTTCCGTGATAAGCGCAGACTGCATTAGCATTCTGTTTTTTTTTTTCCATTAGTTTTTCGGCTGTTGAATTTTCAAAGAACAAAGCGAGATGGCTGTCATGATAGAAGCGAGGTCTTTTAGACCGTTCAAGTCTTCGGAGGAGTATCTTTATGCCATGAAGGAGGACTTGGCCGAATGGTTGAATACCCTGTATCCTGAACTGATGATCAATGTGGACAACTTTATGGATCGTCTGGACACCGGTGTTGCACTATGCAAGGTAAGACTAATACAAAATATATTTAAAGTTAGTTCGGTGCGCAGCGGAAAAGCGCCATTGTCAAAAGAAAAAAGCTTGTTTTTTAATTGACAGATTCTTCGCACTGCTTGATTTATATTATGATATATTCCTCACTAGTAAATTTTACATACCATTTACTCCACGCAGATAGCTCGAGTGACTTCTTATGGATTATATGATTTTTGAGGATGCTTTGGATGGGATTTTAAGGTGGGAGAGAAAAGGTGGTTGACACATGTCCTGAAGTGACCTCAGTCATGTTTTTTTATGATATGTTTGGAAGGAGGAAACACAAAACCTGAATCATAATTTGATAGCGAGCTGAATAAAAACCGACCTATACACTCGGAAATTGTCGAAAAAATATGACTATGAATTTTAGTGCTTAATGACTAGATCTGAACAGTTGGTTTAATAAAATCAACATTATCATGGCTTTAATATTCAGATAATGAATAGCCAGGTACATTCCAACCTTCCTCTTTCCTATTACTCCAAGTAGCTCATTGGCTCTCAGCAAGTTAATCACAAAATAACCACGGTACGAAAAAAATGGTATCTATAATTTTCAACCTTTAATTGGCCGTTGGCCCACCGGTGGCCACCAATGAAAATTATTATTATTATTTTTTTAAAAATCATTATTTGTTTACGAGTTTCTAATACAAAACAACAGTTGTATAAACTACCAAAATCTTAAAGAATTGTTAATGTAAACTTATAAAATGCGACACAAAAAATTCTGAAGTGACGTTTATTTATTTTTGAAAAAAATTGTCCCTCCAATGGTTGTAATAAAGTACATCACGTTTTTCTTTGTGCAAATACTTTAATTTGTCAAATTATTTCTACTTATTTTACACAAACATATTCTTAACTCATTATAAACGCAGCATTTCTTACTTTTACATACAAAAATTTCTATGGAACAATATCATAACTAAAATTAATGGGAGTCCATTTTTACAAGTCTCTAAGTAAAGTTAATTAACTTTCTCCATATTAAAGTATTCATGGCGGGTGATTGGGACGTCAAGACTGATTGAAATTGTAGGCGATTTTTTATTTATGGCTTTTCATTACCGGAATTAACTGCCCCTTTAGAGAGACCACTAAGGTAATTCACCTGGGACCCGGGGCCATGTGACGTGACGCAACGTTTTTTATTTGATATTTCACGTAAAACATATTAAAATTACAAGATTTTTCGGATGCCGGTTTGTAAAGATGCTAGTGCCAAAATGATAAAGAAAAAAAATTGTCTCGAAAAGTGGAAGTCTGAAATCTTACCGCGAAATTTTCTATGTTTTATTTTGATACTACCGCAGACCTACGAAAAATCACTGGTTATTATAATTCCAGTTTTTAATTTTTGTTAAATTTTGCATCAGAATTAGGTAGGTACTTTATCGCTTGTCTGAATTTGTTTAAACAAGCAGTTCCATTTTAGAAAATTAGCGCCTCCGCCCACTCAGGCAACTGAAAACTCTCAACTGCCAACTGTCTTTGTATGACAATGTGATGGCCCGCACACTTCACAATCACACAAAACCCCGTTGTCAATGGTAACGCAAGCGGTGACTTGCGACCATCTTGCGACTGTCACGGCTGATTGCCCTGCTACTTGCGAGCTGTCAGCTGATTGTTCTTCATCTATGGTTAAACAAGCTTTTTGACCAATCAAGACAGAGAAAACAGCCAGTTTTAGTTGGTTTTCAGTTGCCTCAGTGGGCGGAGCGCCTTACACTTAAATTCTGTCTATTAACCGGATTTCAGACGTACAACCGAAATTAATATTTTTAATATCAGGTAAATATTTGGTATCTCATCCGAATACAGCTTAGTTTATTAAGAATAATTTTAATTTTTTTATTTATTTATTTAATTATTTTTTTTTTTTTTTACAAATACAGTTGTTATACATTGTATATATATATTTTTAATACATTTTTAAATATAGTGATTCACCTTTTTTTTTAGTTATTTGCAGTTTTTTTTTACGTTTTTATTTAAACGTAACCGTATAAGAGTTTTGATGTTGATAGCAAGATGAAATATATCACCACTCGGTTGGGCGATGTTGTATGGTGGATTATAAAAGAGGTTGGAGGAGGGAGAGGTTTTTAACGAGGGCCTTAAAAAGATAGGGCCTAAAATGAGTAAAGAATGCTGGTAACACGTTCGATGTGCGTGCCGTTTAGAAATATAATTAAACAAATCGTAGAAATGAATCGTTCTCATGATGCCGATATCTACTTTGAACATATCTCCGACGCGTGTCTCCAAGTTACTGGCTGGGTTATTGGGGCGTATATATGTTTATGTGTATCTCAGCGTCTGGAATAATCTGGTTTTTATCTAGATGCAATTAGATAAAATAGTGCAAAGACTCAACTGTGTGCCGATAAAATTATATAATTTCGTTTGGTATTTATTATAATATTGGACGCATATCAAAATGGTGACCACCTACACAAATTAATAACACTGTAGGACCACTTCATCTTCGGTTAGGCTTCATCTTCCAATGCATTTTCGAACTCCTTACTACCAAACTGCCGTTGAAAGGCGAAACAGGTGTCATGCGTTAAAATATCAGTAATTGCAGCTTTAAAAACGCGTGTACTTAATAGCAATATGTATGTATTGTACACGGAAAAAATGTTACTCTAAAATAGATAATTTTATTCGTAAAAACGGTTAAAAACGGGACTGAAGTTCTTACGAACAAATTAACAGGGTTTCAATGTTTATTGGCGGGAACATGTAAGAATAATTTGTTAGTGTACGTAATTTACCATACAAATTATTCTTACATTTTCTCGCCAATAAAAATTGAAACACTGTTAATTTGTTCGTAAGAACTTCAGTCCCGTTTTTAACCGTTTTTACGAATAAAATGATCGTGTTTTAGAATAACATTTTTCTCCGTGTAATAATTTAAAAAGGGAGTTTAAAAATGGTGAGTTTTACTTTGAAAAGTAAAAAAAATGGGTACAGTGCAATTGTATTCAATGGCACCTCCGTACAGAAATGGCTTCCACAAAATTGAGCAAATTTCTCACGGTAATGCCGAAAATATTATTTAACTTCAACATGGCGCAAGTTCTTCACGTAATTATAATTACATTGGACAATCTGTGTTATTAAAAGTAATTGAAGTAACTTGCCCGCTGCTTGCCGTTTTTACTTTATTAAATAATACGAAGATTCAATAAACCGTGAGGATTAAGTAACGGTTTTTGACATTAACGTAAGTAAGTAAATAAAATGTCACTAGATTAAGTTGATGGATGAGGAATTAAATTTTCGGTGTTTGTTTTTGGGGTGTTATGCCGTGTTGTGCTACCTCCTTCTTTAGCCGACGTTTCGGACAGCGTTGCAGTGTCCATCATCAGGGCAGATCCGGCAGATCCGACGATGTGAAATTGTTGTGTTAAGTGTGTGCTTATTACCGTGTCGTCAGCTTCAATCCACTGACACTTCAAAGCTGACGACACGGTATCGCTTCCAAGTAAATAAGCACACATTTAACACAACAATTTCACATCGTCGGATCTGCCGGATCTGCCCTGATGATGGACACTGCAACGCTATCCGAAACGTCGGCTAAAGAAGGAGGTAGCACAACACGGCATAACACCCCAAAAACAAACAACGAAAATGCTTTTGGCTGTGAAAATCTAAAAACGTATCCGAGGAATTAAATGTATAAAATTTAATTTCCATTAGAACAACTCTCTTTTTACAACTTTTGAAGGTTATTGCCGTCAATGTACCTAATCTATAATTGAAGTAATTATGAAAAAAGATAATGATGTTAATTCCGAAATTTGAAATATGTGATTGACAAATGTAAGGTGACAAATGAGTTCCAGTTACGACCGTTATCTTTTTATTTTTATGTCTTGTTCTCTTTCATATTTTCGTTAAGATTATTAGTGTTATCTTCTTCTTCAATGATATAAAATTTCGTTTTTTAATGTTTACATGACACAATAGATCGACTGGCAGAATGCGGGGGTTTTATGTTGAGGAAAGTAGCAAAAATCAAATTACTATGGTTGTTCTCATAAATTTAATATTATTTGTTCTATTTCCATTATTGATTATTTTTTTGCATCACTTATCAAATTTCAACATTATTTTTATTTTACTAGATACTATTTTTTCTCAACTAGCCATCTTGAGGTCGCGGGTTTAAATCCCGGCGTGCGCAATAAAATTTCATTTGATTGATTTGTATTATTTCACAGTTTAATCATTTAAAATAATATAGACTATATTTGCGTCACGTTCCAGAGTGGAAAATACTCTAATATTGCCCTTGTGTAAGACCAACATTCAGAATTGAAACTTAGCTTGAAATGGCTTAAGCCGTGTTTGGTGACTAGATCTGAATAGCCAGGTACTTTCCCACCTTCCTTTTCCCTATCTCATTCCCCTCGCCGCTTAACTTCAGCCTTGCAAAAAAACTCACTGGTTCCTAGCGACGGGGAGCAGTTGGGACAGTGTGGTATTCACAGAGATTAAAACAACCTTATATCTTTCTTCGACTTTTTTTAATATTATGACCTGGCCGGTTTCAGCTTATATCTGACGGGCATCTTCAGAATGGTTCAGCCTATACAAAACCCACATTTTTATTGCCATTAATTCAGAGTCTTATGCCTCCAGAGTATGAGGATTAATGGCATCCCCAATTTGAGGCATGTTAATATAATGCCAATGGCAGTGGGGTTGAAATGAAATGAGAACAGGAAGGATGAAAAGTACCGAGCTGTTCAGGTCTGGTCCCCAACCCCCATTTATGACTAATACAATAGCAAATTTTCGATTCCGAATGGTTGTCTTTCACCAGAGCGAAAATGGAGTTCCTATTACTATCTCTCGCTTTGGGATGAATCGTACGTGACAAATAAAAATTCATACCTATATTTTGCTACGTGCAATAGAAAAGTCTTATATTTTCATGTTAAGATAAAAGATTAACCATGTTTGTTTTATCTCTCGTGTCGTGCCATTTTCGGAAAAACTCAAAGCTAGTGTATCTACCATTGTATCTTTATAATACTCCATTATCTCTCTGATTATTTCATATAATTGTTATTCGTGTAAATCGGCTTGTCATTTTATTGGAATAATAATAACATGAAAAGATATAATTAAAAATATTGAATTAACACGAAAACAATGCAATTACGTTATCAATATACTTATCTGTAAAAACAAATTAATTCGACTAGGTTAGGGCCTAAAAAGTCGCGTAGATAAATTAAAAAAATATTAAATTATCTTACTATGTAACCGTCTTCAGCAGGCGCCATTGGAGCAGGGCGACTTGAATGGCGCCTTGCTCAGGCGCCGTATTCTTCAAGCTATCTAAATCCACCAACTACGACAGTACCTGCCTTTGCCATAGAAGTCCAGCAGCCATAATATTATATCATCTTCAAAGTTACAAAAATTTATAAAAAAGATTTATAAATATGCAAAAATTGCAATACTTAATTTTAATATAGTGCCTTTTTTCATTAGCTCCACACATGTGTCCTTGCATATTGTAGGGGTTACTGTGTGTTTAAGGAATGGCAGGAGAGGAAGTTCTGGGAAGGAAAA